>BGZK01000644.1:0-326323 GCA_005406025.1 Eumeta japonica | reverse complement strand
CGTAGTGGAAGAACAGATCCGAGGGTCGGCGGTGGTTCGCGTGCTGCATGCCGACGTGTGTTGCAGGCGAGTGTCTTCGTATTACGATGTTACTCGTGCTGATAAATGATGAACCTGCATCGATATATGCAACCTTCATAATAATATATGTGAATGCATATTAATGTACTAGGATATCTTATGAATTCCAAATTGGTGGCATACTAAGGAAGGTAAAATATTAGACACCCGAATCGTATGAAGTCGCACGAAAAGATTCACGGATGTAGAAGCGAGCGAGATATGAAAAGTTCGTACCATGTAGAATTTTTTAGTTTCTGCCTGTATTTCTGGGAAATAGGCGTGAATTTATTCTCGATAATAGATATAAACATGATTATGTTCTCGGAATGTCCGTCCGTCTGCCTGTTATTCGCTAGAACCACTAAACATATTTATTTGCGGTCGTCAAGATTATTATCTCTACGTAGTTATTAATAGTTTTACATCGTGACCATCATCAAGGATAATTGGATATGAAGAGTTTGAACTTCCTTAAAATTAAGTTTCGCATGAATTCGAAATTGTGAATTTTCTTTTGCCAAGAAACGTGCTATTTAAATTGGTAAACCTTCCAGTGGTATTTTTAATTCTCTTCAATTAGATGTATTAAAATTAAATTCTTTTGTACAGGTGAATCCGATTAAAAGATGTAAGAAAACAATTAAGACAAAATAAAGGAAACACGAGATATTGTTAATGGTTTTCGTGCTTTATGTGAATACGTACAAAGATAGGAAAGTAAGGCACAGCTATAGATAAAGTGCCAATTTTTTTGCATAAGCAAAAATGAAAGTTTGATTGATAAAAATTTATAAAATGTTCAATATTTTTCTGTTTTAAAATCCTATTTTTACCACCGAGAAAATGTTTATATCCAGTTTTGTGCTCCCGTGTTAAAATACTAATGCGTGCGTTAATTCCATAATTTCCCTAAATTTTCTTTCAAGTTTTTTTCAATCATAGTACGAACCGGAATATGTTATTTATTTTCCAGTGCGTTTTTCTTAAGGTAGCCCTTTAATAATAGGTTAATCATTCCATGCAGGTGCGTTATATTATAACGAGTAGTAAGTCACGAGGCACAAGGTCACCTACAAACCGCAAAGGGAGATAAAGCACGTACTATAGACAAAAACACTGGCGTATTGTGGTAAACACGGCACGTAAGAAAAAAATCAAGAACCGAAAAAAAAACGCAGACACGTTTGTTTGTTCCCAAAAAGGTTATTGAAAATTATTTCAATGGTCTATGGCCGAATACGTCAAAATTCAATTCATATACTACGGTCAACGAAATGTGACAATGCGCGACAAGGAGCAGGTCTAAAGCTTTGTGACGTTAAATCCGAAAACAGAAACGAAAAAAGGTTTATGTTTTTTGTTGTGTCCAATATTAAAGTATTTTCAACAAAAAAAAAATGTAAAAACCGCTGGTTTCTGTGACAATAGAACAGGGGGTCAAGACAGGTTCTATTATTATTGATATCAATTAATCTAACAGTATGCCCTTGAATTCACCTCCATATTTTCATATAAATCCTCCATATAAATTTTTGGTTGGATCTTCACTATATATTCGTGCGTTTACGGCACGGGATAGGTACTATTGCCATCAGCGTGTTCCTGAAGATAAATTAGTCTATTTGATTTTTTTTCTTTAAGTAGGATCCTGAATATTTGGTCCCCTTAGATAGACTGATATTTATCGAACTTCGTAATTTAACAGTAATCACAATTGAATATTGAGTTGGAAAATCTAATGATCTCTGGTTTTCTCGAAATAAATAGTTATACTACCTACATAAGTCAGTAAAGGGGTAGCAATTTACGTAATAAAGTAATTATTATTGAAGAAAAGTGTGAAAAACAAGTAAATATTTATTTCACTAGAGAATAGTGAAATAAATTCTATATTCTAGGAATAACTAACTTGAAGTAACTGATGTTATAGGTACTACGTAAGTATAACTATAGAAAAAATATTTGTAAGTGACATTTAAAAATATAACTTACTATGTATCATCAGATCAAAGCTCAGGTCAAAAATAATCACCAAACCAAAAGACGCAAAACAATGACGATGAAATATTTTTTACCAGGTCACTAAAATTATACTTCTTGATTGTTATGTTGTTTGTTCGGCATGCCAAACAATTTATTTTGTCGTTAGTTATGTGGTAATGTTGAAGGCATGTAGATACCAAACCGTTACAAATGGTTTTGTTAAAAAATATTCAACATTTATAACGTTTTACATTAAACGTACATAGCATTAAAAAAACCGGTCAAGAGCATGTCGGATCATGCTCAGTGTAGGGTTCCGTAGCCGTTATTGCAGCGAAATGCACTATCGATGTAAAAAAACTATGTTGTTACACTTTTTATCGTGTTTCCTACACAGAGTAGGTACAAGCACTTTAATTTCGATATTTTAAGCGCGTTAAAACATAATTTAAATACTTCTTACAATCCCAAAATGTAAGCATATGATGTGAAGAGGTGCGCCAGAAAAATGGCACTTACGTCCTTTTGTTGAGAAGCGCAGTTTTTCGGCAAAAGCTCAAAAACGATATATTTAAATATGTTGAGAATAACTTTAGTTGAAAGTATTTATTAAGCGTTATTTTTCAGTTCTTTTTTTCATATTTTTGACATACATTTTGAAAAATAAAAGGGGAGGACATTTTATGCTACTTTCGGAGCGATTATTTCCGAAAATATTCACTTAATCAGAAAAAATGCTTAGAAACCGTACAATGTTTTAAAGAGAAATCTCTAAATAGATGTCACAAGTTGATGTTTGCAAAAAAAATTTTTTTCAGCTTATGTTACATATATGGAGTGCCCCCCTAGAAATATTTTTTGTTATTTAACTACTAAACTAAGTTGCAGCTTATACAAGACATCTGCATTCCAAATTTCATCGTTATGCATCTTGCAGTTCTTAAGTAAAATGCCTGTGCCTTACGGACAAATGGACGAGAATGTCGAAACTGTAAAGGTTCTGTTTTTGCCATTTCGACATTGGAACCCTAAAATGATTTTTCTAATGAGACATTTAACCACGATGTAGTAGTGGGCGATATAAATCGATATTTTAAAAATACCGATATATGTACGCGATATATCGCTTCAATCCGATATTATCAAATCATCTAGTATCGAATGTAATATCGATATATTTCATCCGGTATACCAAATATCGTGTCACATTCCATTTTTTTTTCTTTTTATCTACTTATTCACAGCCGCACAGGCTCTTACACAGCAGAGAAGCAGATTGCAAGCCAAAAGGATAAATAAAATTATGTTTTTGCAAGGTTTAGAGAAAAAGTACTGGGATTTATGATGCTAAACATGACTTTTGGGTCGTATGGCCTTGTCTACTTTTTCGTATGATTTACATATAAAATTGATTTGTTTCTTCTCTCTAATTGTTTTGACTCATATTGACCTGATCCCTATTAATATTATAGATATACTAGTTAAATACAAGTAATTACTAACGTTTCGATATTTTTAATATATCGATATATTTGTTCGATATATCGCAAAGTATCGATATAACACTATAATATATTATTACGAAAAAAATATCGATATATTTTCTCTACGTGCATCCCTACTACGATGTACGCATATTGAATGTATCAGGAAAAGAGATATTAAAGGTCGAGAATTTCGAATATCTCTCCGTGAGATTATTTAATTTAAATAATAATTGGCAACGAACATGTGTCTCGTTTAATACTATAACTTATTTAGCGATTCAAAACCATAAATATTTATGATTTAGACGAGAGTGAGTAACGTGCGAAGGAGACGACCGAAGTTCACAGGTTTTTAGAGTTAATAAATCAAAGTTCTGCTTCTCTGCCTAGTTTTCTCATATTTTATTTGTCTACATTTCTAGTAGACCAATAAATTGTCTACATTTCTTGTAGGCAAACAATGGGTTTTCTACCCATTTTGCCTTTAAATAATAACATCTCATTCTGTAGAATAGAAGGATTTAGATCCGGATTCGTTTGCGGATTTAAACAAAATAATACAATTAAATTAAAAGTCGAATTTATTATAGTACATTATTTTACCTATTTATTATAGTACAGTAACTTATCTATACCGGTGTTGTTAACGCCGATATTGTGAAAGAGATTTTGATAAGCAGTGTTTTAAGTATGAAAACGTCAAAAATCTATAATTCACCGCGCAGGAGTGAGCCACGCATTTCGTGTCAACAGTACTAACCTGAGATCTTTATACATGCTGGTGAACAGCGGCGTGCCGTCTTCGTCGACGCCGATCCTGGCATCGAAGCGCCAAGTACCGCCGATGTACCTGCTGGCCTCGAAAACGGTGTAGTTCACCCCGTGCTGCCGCAGGTAACGGGCGGCGCCCAGCCCAGATACACCGGCACCGATGACGCACGTATGAGAGCCGTCGGCGGGTTTCGGCTGCAATACGCAATAATATCATGTTCATAGTGATTCAATTTATACGCGAGTAACCTTCGACTTATTGAAAATTGAATAGTATACGAGCGAATTCGGCCGGTCAGTCGTATCGAATCACACGTCTTTACCACATGCAAAATTCGACCGTCGGTTCGGTACACCGAGCTCGAGCGCACTGAGTAATCGCAGAGAGCTCAATTTACCAACCTCCATCACCGATACCCTCTGAAATAAAAAATAAATGGGGGAATATAATAGGGGAATATCACTCCACACTGCACTGCAGTGATAGTACCACCCATTTTTTTCCGCTTTTACTATCACACCCGGTGATAGTATAACAATTCTATACATGGGCGATAAAATTTGCAGCTGCAGCAAAAAATCATCATATCATTTCATCGATCGTACTTCATCGTTCCGTTCGTCCGGTGTTTAAAAGATGCGCTTGTGCAAAAATTGCGCAGGAGTGTCTTTATTCCAGTAAGTCGTGAATCTGACCGAGTGGGCTGATCAAACATGCATCGGAGGTCTATACGTTAAGCGAAAGCTGTAATTCCGGACGCGGAACGGGGTCGAGATCCACATCGGCCGATAGGAGTAGTGATCAAAGTTTTATCGGCGTAACGTTGCGTAACGTCGTGTCACACGTCAAAATTACGCACGCATTACGTGTGGCCGTTCAGACGTGGGCCCGGCTCGGCTTATCGCTTTGGGTTAGTGTGCGTCATCAGAAAAAAAATTTGCGACAAATAAATCTATTAGTGAAACGAGGTTGTAAAGAAAGTATCTTTTTTGCACATTAAAATATTGATTTTTTTATATTTTGCTGTTACAACACTAAATACATTTAGTTACTTTTTAAGTACGAGCGTTCCAATCCTCAATTGTTGTAATAGTAGAATACGATTAATAAATCAAGTTATCCGACTTTATTATATGTAATGTTTTTGAAAAATTAACAATAATATGCAATAATATAAATAAAAATGAAAGTAATAGAAAAACCGAAAAAGAAAAATAGTTGATGGCAGTTGGCAATGGCGTTACTATATATTATTTTTCTAAGGTGTTTTTTGTCGGTATAAAATATATAAATATAAAAAATAAATATTTAAAAAAATAAAAATTCCGTCTATAATACTGTATATATCATTAATATAAGACTGAATTTGTTACTATTTTTTTTAGAATAAAATATTTAAAATTAATAAATATTTACATTTACACATTTCTACTTTATTATATTACGTAACTGACCTCTATCGTTGCGAAGTATTCACACGGGTCACCCAGTTTTTAAATAATAACTCGTATAGATTAACAAAAGTTCAAAAGTGAAGATGTAACAAATGAAGTCTTTTAAAAAATTGAATATGTTTTGGAACAAATGAACAAACGATATTTATATGCCTAGTGAATATTTAAAAAAAAAAGTAAACAAAAACTGTTTTCGGTCCCAACGAATTATATTACCGCTTTATCCTCGCAAAATATATTATGTTCATTTTCCTGTTCATTTCAAACAAGTTTAAAAACCGGACAACAGCGAGGTTGTATTGCACATAGTTGTTCAGATCGTTGTTCTTATTGTTAAAAAAAATAACACATAATACAGTATAGTAAGATGTAAATGAAAAATATGGATATATTTTAAAACAATTAGCCAAGTTTTGCCTAATACCGAAAGACTTCATTAAAACAGATGTATATTTATTTGGACAAGGCGTTGGTATTTTGCACTGGACTGGGTTTAGCCGATTAGAAGGCGCGCGTACGACCAAGTAAGAATAGCTTTGAGCTTCAAAACGAAGTTACTGCTATCATTTTTAGTTGATACGCTGATTTGATATTGAAATGAAAATCGAATACCGTAATTTATTTTCTGGCGGTCTGTGTAACCGTCCACGACATCCCGCTTGTTCAGTGCATTCAATAAATACGTCACTTATGCAAGATTCTAATGATTTTAATGCAAACGCTAATTCATTAGAAAGCACGAATTAATGTGAGTAATGAAAAGCGATAACGAAATGAAAATTGGTTGAAACATCGAAATTGTAAGGAAGCAATATACTTTTTTGCTAATTCAGTTTTTGTTGGACATACAGGATAGTGTTATACATATACGGTAAAGCTTTGAAAGTACCACTGGTGTGTGACGTCAGTCTTTGTTGTAAGTATCTTTATTGTCTAACCAAGAATTTAAAAAACCGTATCTTCATTACCATTTTCTTGGTTTAAAAAACAATTAGGTATTTCTGTTTTGCAGGTAAATTAATTTTAAGAATACTATAACTTTTAAATAAATTTTAAATCACTTTTAATTACGCATTAATTTTATTTGTTGTAATACATCTCATTGTTATGTCAGTAAAGTATTTTAAATTGAAGAATCACATCCTATTGGTGATAAATGCAAAATAACTAGAATATGCAAAAATCAAATGATGAAATAAATTACAACGCGGTCAAAGAAGATATCGTAATTTTTTGAATAACTATCACCTGGTAGCACCAACAAAATTAAGAGAATAAGGAGAATTCGGTCTTCGGTATATGATATGAGTTTTACAAGCTTTTTTTGTAGAAAATTTTCTGTTATCCAAAACTTTCTTACGGGAATTCCAGAAATTCTTACGATAAATACAAATTGCCGTAAAGAAAACATGTATATAAAATATGTTATCCAATTTCACCAAGGACTAATGCATTAACTTACAGTACGGAACCCTTTCTACGCGAGTACAACTCACACTTGGTCATGTTTTTATTAATAATAATTATTAACAACCGTAATACAACTCGGTGAGATTTTAAACTACAGTGGTTCCAAAAATGTTGCAAAACAAGTCAACAGTTAGAGCGAAACGTCACGCCGACGACCGAAGATAATTCTATGAAATTTGACGTAACGCAACAAGAATTATTGTAGAAATACACACGAGAATCTTCACAAACATTATACAATCACGTAATTTCGTTGTTTTCTAACATTAGTGACTTCCTGTTTCCTCAACCTGCAGTTAGCATTTGCCGGACGTAGTAGTGACTGGTGTTGCAAGCGCGATGTGTAATCTTACATTTAAATAATAATGCATTTTTAAGAGGCTTCAAAAAAGGAGGAGGTTCTAAGTAAGTCTGTATGCATTTTTTATGTAAGTTACAACTTCGTCAATTGTGGACTGGTTTCGATTTTTTTTTTTTATGAGAAAAGGTATAACTCCTGAGGTGGTCTCAAAGCGACCAAAACGGGAACTCATGATGGAATCCCATAGAAATTGAGGAAAACTCTCTAATATAGTTTATGAGCACATATAGCGTGTTTGAGCTCTTGGTTTTTTGGTCATTAAAATTTTCGCGTTTCTTGGTCATCAATCTCATGTTGTCGAGCCGATGATGGAAGCTAACGCACTCTTTAACGGTCGGAAGTTAGGAGATAATACTGCGATTTGCCGCCATAAACTAATCTTCAATGGCTACTAATAAAACGTAGTATATACAGAATTAAAATTAATTACTTACTAGTCTACCTATATATTTTCATTTATTTATACAATTTCAACGTGACAAACTTAACAGGAATAGATAGAAACTTTTCAACAATAACTGTAGAAATAAGGTGAATTAATTTAATGTGGAAGCGAATGAAAACTTGATATATATGGATTGTAGAATTTTATACATATTATGTGTCTATAAATTGTTCAAAACGGAACAGGATCAATAGATGTTATGATTCTGTTTAATTCACTAATTGCAATTTTTGCCAACAAATATCAAAATATCCAATAAAGACAAACACGTTGCAATACGAAAGAGAAAAAAAATTAAGGCGATATTTACGTTGGATAGAGTTCCGTGTTTTTATTAAAAGTGAAAAAAAACAAGAATGTTAAACTTATATCCATTCTCAGATAATGTTTTTCTGACTCGACGAGTTGAAAATGCTAAAAAAAGTTGAACTCCATCATGGCCTTACTGCTAATTAAAAAAAAAAGTCTCCGTGGACGAGAGGCCGGGCTGCAGTGAAGACAATAAGTGTATGCTGTCGTATGCATTAGGACACGGCCGATAATTTTTAAACTTTTTTGAAATCGAGTGTCAATCAAACGGACTCCAAAACCATACAACAAATTTACAGAAAGCTACGAAAGACTACAAACGCAATAAGAATCCCAAGGACTATCAATAGAAATAAAAAAATAAAATAAAAGCCTAGAATAAAATAAAACCTAAAGACATAGAATGAAGCTATTTAAAGTGGTATTTGTTAAGATGGCAAGCCATAAACTATTAGTAAAAGAATAAAAAGCACGTCGGTACGTTCAAAGTCCCCCTTTTTTTATCATTCCGTCTGTTCAAGTTTGCTGCTCAATGTGATTTAACTTTTTTTACATTCGTGTTCGAAGTTGTGATGTTTAAATTAACTCGTCAGTTGATGGGCAAACATGTTTTAATTCATGTTGTATTGTGTGAGGTGTTAATTCGCGGAAATCCATAGTAGATGCTTGCCTGCAACATGCATTAACATGCAGCATGCAAGCCACCGCTGACCCTCGAATCTGCCTCTCCACAACGAAGCTCTATCCAAATGATTGAATATTGATTTCAGAGGATTGACAGATATCGAACACCTAAGCAAGTGTTATTTATTTTTATAATTATCTAATTCCGCTAACTGTCCAAAAATAAATAACATTTTTACCTATAATTATCTAATTCCGCTAACTGTGCACAGTTAGCGAACTTGTTTAGGTGTTCGATATCTGTCAATCCTCTGGAATCAATATTCAATCATTTGGATAGAGATTCGTAGTGGAGAGGCAGATTCGAGGGTCAGCGGTGGGTTGCATGCTGCATGTTAATGCATGTTGCAGGCAAGCGTCTTTAATTCATGTTGTTCATAAGTCCCTATCAATGCCTGTACAAGTTTCTATACCTATTGTTTTGTAAACATAACAAAATCAAATTTTGTGCGTCTGTTTATTCGGGCTGAAACGGCTGAACGGATTGTAATAAAATTTTGTATAGATATAGCTTATCTTCTGGAATACGAGATAGAAAACTTTATATAAAACAAAAAAATAACAAATAGCTGAAAAACGACAGCATTGTACAAGGGAGGACTAAAATCGTCATCAAGGGCGGCGTCGGAATACAAAGTAGGACTGTTATCGAAATAGAAAGCGGGATCGAGGTTGGAAACAATCATAATTGAAAAATTTAATTAAACTCCGACATTATTTTGAGAAATAATAGATTATTTTCTAGTTGTTTATGATCTAATTAAAACCAAATTAACATAGTTCTAACTCGGATTTTTGCCAGATTATAACACAAAAACCACCGTTTGCCATTCGGAAATATAGAATTAAAAGTAAATATTTTTACACTACTATCGATTATAACATATGTGATGATATAATATTTTATTTTAACATTAATAAGTTTATAAAAATTTACATAATAAAACTTCTTAGGTTGATAAGTAATCAAAAACAAAGTAATCTACGCAACACATCACGCACCCATTGACAGATAATAGCTAAGCGGGTTGCAATGCATTAATGGCTATAGAAATAACTAAAATTTCGAACCTTCTCGTAATCTATGTAGGTTAATGTCGACATTAACGCGGGCTGAACCATTTAATGACGTTTACGAACAAACAATATGAATGCGTTCGCTTGACACTCGTCCGCGTTGGGCAATCCTTCATCGTGCACGTGATTTAAATGGAAACGTAGGTGATTTGAGTGTCTATTTACCGCAAAGAGGTCAAGATGAGTTACCGGCCGGCTACTTTACAATGCATAATGCAGAATTGAGTATCCGAGAATTGAACATGGCGTCCGTGACACGGAGCGGCCCGTCGTACCTAATACGGCGCGCGATATTATTATCTTGCGAAACGCTTCCCGTTGTTTCTGCAATAATAACGGATTTGATTATAAAGTCAAATTCTATCATCTATGGACATATTTAAGCTTGTACAGTGCAACGGAGATGCAACGCTAGAGTAGTATGTGTGGAGTATCCTTAAAATATAGACGTAGGAATGGTGATGTCAGAGAACGGTATCTTCTGAAACATGTAGCGACTAGAGTAGAAAGAAAAAGGTGGATTGCGGTGATTTTGCCATCTGAAAGGAACGTTTAATTCGTTATTTAGGCGGGGCGGTTTGCAGGCTTTTTGAGGGGTTTATGAAGAAAATATAGTAATAAGAGCGTTTAGTACTTGCACACGTACTTCGTGCGACGCGCGTTGCCCGACTGCCGGGAGACCGTTGTATTCGTTAGGACGCGTGTTTCAAATTTTAAACAAAGAGTGGGAGCGCTACAACACTTGCCTTATTCGATGGCTGTCAATCCTCCCGAATCAATAAGCAATTCGTTGGATGAGAACTCCGTAGAGCAGGAACAGATTCAAGGATCTGTGGTAGGTTGCATTCCGCATGCTACTTCATATCACAGACGAGCGTCTACGTTATTAGTCATAAAATATTGTTTGCGCACTCTTTTACTAAATGTTTTCGAATTATTGACGTGTTCAAATGTGAAAGTGAGTCTGTCAAAAATGAAAGAATTTTTTTGCACGAGATGTCCAATATTGTAGAAAAATATTTTTAATCATCTTTTATTAAAAAAAATTCACCTTTAAATTTTTAAAAATCTTTGTTTTTTATAGCGAAAAGTTATAAAATATTCTTTCGTACTAGGTCTCGAACTGTAAACGTCAATTAATCAAAGTAAAAAATATTTATTTATGATATACCAAACAAGAATTAAGTACTTCGAATTTTTCCTCTACTTGTAGTGTGAAATATTGCTTTATGCCAAATTCCATTATTACAGATCAAAAAGCAAATATCACTTATAGGTTTTGATGAATGAGTTTATCAATAAAGAAACGGCTATATCTTTAAATTTTGATTACGATGATGTAGAAACTTGAATTTGTAACAACTTCAAAAACCCGTAGGCTTCAGTATATTATGTTATTTTTTAACCCGGTATTACAATTCATTCCTGACAAAAAGGCCATATCATACGGACAGACAGACAGATAAACTTACAGATGGACAACAAAATGGTCTTATAATAATTTCAGTTTCCCTCTTAAGTTACAGAACCCTAAAAATAATGCAGTCATTATTTTTGTTAAAAATGTTGTCGGTTAAGAAATTCTGACTTTCATAACTTCAAGGATCTAGACGAGATGTCGAAAAGGAATAATTATTTTAAACTTGAAAAATAGTTTTATTTATACACTTGTACATGTCTAATTTAGTGATTTTTCATGTTTTCTAAAAACATTACAATGAAAAGCTTTTTCCTATGATTAATATTAGGTAAGCATCTATATTTCTAACAGCGTTTAACGATTAACGCATAATTTTATTTTTATATGCGAGTGTTAATAAAACACTAAATTCGTCAAGAAAACACGAAATTGCAATACAGTATTATTGAAATTCATAATTTATAAGCATTAAAATTAAAAAAATCGCAAAAAATGCAATAAGTTTATCAAAAATACTCCCCAGGGCGAAACAACTTATCCATAATGTCATGTATTTCAATAAAAGGCCATTAATTCTTAGCGATTTTAAGTACTAAAAACTCGGAATATATAAATTTATTTTTGCTACATTTACATGACTTATTTTTAATTCTCTCAAATACCACGTGTCATACTAATCTCCCACAATGCTTTTGTTTATGTCAGCATTCGAAAACATACATATGTAAGAAAAGCAATTTTCACATCAAACCGACTTGTCATACAGGTATGTAGGATGGACATTTGTAAAATTGTTGGAAATATCCAACCCACATACCTAATTAATATAGTAAATGTGATGAAAACATGGATTACTACAGAGTTGATAAACGCATATCCGTATGCAACCTGGGTGAATTAGTCGTCCATTAATACGAGACACGCCGTCGTACGTTTGTTGGTTTAGTTTAATAATAATCACCAAACAATCACGAATAAATATAGATTTTTTTTTTGGTTTATAAGACTTTATCGACGTAACTAAAGTATTTTCTTAGACGCGTGATAGATTTCATTTGATCAATACGAATTTCACGATAGTGATTTTGAATCGAAAAAAATAACATTGTGAAGAAACAAAAGGATTGGACTATGGTGCTTATAGTGAATTGCTGGATGAATCAAATTCAGGTGACATATTTTTTCGTTTGCTTTATTTCATTACTTGCTTGAAATTGTTATTTTTGCCTGAATGAAAAAAAAATAACGTAAACATCATCGATACATTTTTATCGGTTTTTCTATTTCCCACCAAGAAAACAATAAAAATATATAAATAAATATCTAATAAAATAATTTTAAATGTTTTTGTTTAGAATGATTGTCCATATACTTACCATAGCTAATCCATCATTGATTATTATACCCAAATAAATTATATAGATGTAAGCTTTACTATGTGCGCACGTGCCGCGACACCGCATATCGAACGAGATTCTAATAAGACACACCATAGACTAACGAAATCTAGCACTTTCGATTTTTCCCGGACTTTCGAGTCGAATGACTTTCGATTTCGTTCGAATAGCTGACTTCGGCGGCAAGGGGAGCTCGTGCACTGCCGGTCGGATATCAGCTGCTGTCGGCGGCGGCCCGCGCCGGGCGGCGGGGCGGGCGTAGGACGGAGGTAGGGACCCGCGAAGCTCGACGACCTTGACCGTCAACGAAGCACGCCTACCTAAATTCAATACCTATACTGTAGGCATTTAATGTGGGTGAACGTAAAACAGGTGCTGTAGCTTCGTGATCAGCTTCTGTTCGCGAATTTATTTGTCGATTCGTGGTACGGAGTTGGATTTGAAGCTTTCGATGTGTTAACAAAGTTTTCACTATCTCACTTTTTGAACACTTAAATGATTAAGCTATTCCTTGTCTCATATATGCTGCATGCGTGTATTTATGTGCTCTATACTGTCGTATACGTGTTATAGTTATTTTTTGTTTTCTTTTGTACTTTTTTTTCGTGAATATGCTTACAATAAATTTAAATACCGCAATAAATGGACTTAATAATTACTTCCGCTTCAATAAACTTCAACACAATAACAGTTAAAACACATACCACCTTTTGTAATCGAATTGAGTTTAATATTGTTTGCTTCAAGTGTTAGTTTGTTTATGCATGTAATATATGTACAGACAAAACGTTGTATATAAAATTATGATCGACGTGGATGCTGCGTCATACTTCTTTGCATGAGCAATTAAAATTCTGATAATTTTCCTAAATCCGAGAAATCGTGGCCAACAACAACAACAGTTCTTGTAAGATACTCTTCAATCAAAGATCAATAAGATTGTCACCTTAAGATGCTATCACTCGGCTTTTTCACCACGTAGGCATATCTCCTATAGTGTTGTTGTAATGTTACCATTGTGTCTCTGCATTGTACTATAAGCGTAAGTATAACTGTATAAGGATGTCGAACGTAAAATTAATTTTAAAAATGACTTTTTTGTTAGAAATCAGTTTAAAAGGATTTGATGGAAGAGACCCTAAACTCGATATCGACTTTACATTCAATCTCGATCCTGATGCTGGTTTAGGACCTGATTTGCTTTTCGATTTTAATTCCGATAACTTGATTTCAGGGTGACTATATCTAATTGGATTTTGTTAACTTACATGTTGAATCCATTAATGCACACATATTTTAAATAAAATTCTCTCATTAATCGAATATAGAAATTAATAATTTAAAAGTTCACAATCGGAATGTCACTGAGAGACACTATTTAAATTTATTTGTGTAGATTAGTACAAAGTAAGTAGGTACGAAACTATTAATTACAAGAAGTACTAATAAATTCGCACATGTACGCTTCTACCCTACACACACAGGCACGCACGTACATACCCGCGCGCCCACACGCCCATACACATATATACGAACTTTTTATGAACATGAGCGAAGCTTTTTAGGGCCTTAAAACGTCGACATCAGATATAATTTCGATTTTCCAAAATCGTACTAAAAACAATTTTACCTTTGCAATTGAAAGAAAGTGTACAGCGCGTACAGTTTGTTCCCACTTAAATAGAATAAAAGTAATATAACTAAGCGTACTCTTTTTGTACTGTAAGTATTTTTTTTTGTGAAATTTTTTATATTAATATGTACTCATAGTTAGCTATTACACTGGTCAAGACAAGTCTTTTTTCTGTTATTGGGTATTTCTATGGCCTGACATTGAAAAAAAATGCTGGGAGATTCTTAAAAGCTTTGCTTTTTGAAATAAATATTTTTTATTTTGAAAAAGAAAATGCATAAAAATCAATACATTATGTTAATAAGATTTCAATTAAACACTATGAAATGATCTTTTATAAGATTTCCTTGAATCTTTAGATAGATCTCTTTGCAAACTTCAGCAGTAGTCTGCCATGATATTTGAGTCCCATCGCCCCTGATAACGCTCTTTCATTGTCCGAAGCTCCTGGTGAAATCTTTCACCCTGTTCCTCACTAAAATCACCCAGATCTTGGGGAGATCGTTCTAAATGCGAATGCAGAAAGTAAATTTCTAGACCCATGTTGCACCCTAGCTCTTGCAAGTTCCATAGCATAAACTCAACAAGCTCGACGTGGTCGTCAGATTTCTTTTTTCCTAGGAAATTATTCATAACCCAGACAAATGAATTCCAAGCTTTGGATTCCACACATTTCTGACATACAATATGACGAACCCATTGGCTTGTCCTGATTACACAATTTTATTTTAAAGTATTGATGATACGCAATTTCTACAGAGTTCGATATAGGTTTTCGACATTTTGCAAATACATATTCACCACAAATGTAGTACAAAAAAAAAAGCGGGATTAAGCACACAACAACTTGACGAAGCCATATCCAAAACAAAAATAAATTATATTTCAGTATCCAATAAAAAACGCAAATCTAAGTAAAAATAGTAAATGAGGGTAGTTAGCTGTAACTCAAATACAAAATCTGTTAGAGAAAAATTGTTAAAAAAAAAATTGAAAAATTTGTTGAGAAAAAAAAATGCGTCAATTTGAGATAGAAACAAAAAAAATCACAAAAAACATTTTTTTTTTGTGTTGACCAGTATTATATAACGTTGCATACTTCCAGGGAGATAATCTTTGGAACCACTTAACTGAATCTAAAAATTCTTTTATTATTATGAATAATAATAAATAAGATTTAAATAATAATTAGATATAATGAATCATATAAATAATAATCGGGATCGTGATTAGGACCAAGAAGGATATCGAGAGCGGGATCAAAAGCGGTAAGGAATTCAGATTCCTTCCCAATCCCAAATTGGGAGCGAATTTAAAATCAAGAGCGAGGACATCGACAAAACCGAGAGCAGGGCCGAAGTTGGAAACAAGATTATAACAGGATCCGTGTTGAGACCGAGGCCGGGAACGGGATCGAAATCCTGAGTGCGCCTGCGACTGAAATCGAAAATTAAACCGCGAAACCGAGACAGATAAAAAACATGTCTCAACAAGAGATATATAGGAATTGTGTCCGAGTGGGTAGAGCCGTGGGCGAGACTTGGTAAAAATGGTGTGTGTCAGCTGTGACGGGCGACTGGTTGCTGTTTAGTTTTAGTTTACTCCCTAAGAACAACTAGCTTTTGGCCACGATTCCGCCCGTGTATACATATAATTATTATGAAACAATAATTATTTATATGTATACACGGGTTATCTAACAATAACTAAAACAAATTTGAAAATTGTATCTAAAATACTAGCAAATAGATTTTGTGCAGAATATTTTTCTTTGAAATTATTTATGAGTAGAAATATAAAATAAATATTTATTGTCGTATTCTTAAAACACTTAGTCCTAAAGTTATATGGGAAGAACCCAAAATTAACGACTTTGGAAGCTTATAAATCACAAAATGCCTGACAGAGAAAGTTATTTTACAATCTTTAATGCTTATTGAAAGACTTATCCAACGACTTACCCCACAAAAATATGGCCTTTAATATTATTAAACATTACCATTCGTGAATTCCAGTGAATTCAATATGTAAATCACTTTAATTTTTTTTTATTTGTGCCGCGATTCTTAGAAAGCAACTGCATGAGCAATTTAATGAAAATCGATAAATAGAATAACGGCGTCATAAGACTGTGACATATGGATTGACCTAAGTATGATTTCATTTTTTTCCTTTGGCTACAAATTCCTCAACATGAACAGGCCAACGTCCGTGTCAGAATTACTCCTATCATTTGACAGTAATAACTATATCAGCGAAGTTTAAGCGGCAAAATGAATCAAATTCACTTATTTATTCAGAATTAAATACTATTTAACACTTATTAACTGGATTCAAAAAAGGAGGTTTTCAACTCGCCTGTATTTTGTTTTGTATGTATCTCGTCAATTGTGAACTGATTTTGATAGTTATTTCTTTGTTCGAAATTGTATACTCCCGAGATGGTCCAACTGTCTTCAAGTCAGAATCTGACGATGGAATCACATTGAAATCGAAGGATTCCCTCAAATATTATAGGCATCTATAGTGCGTTTTAGGTTTTTTTTACGTTATATTATTGTTTGAGTCTGGGAGTCATCATTTTATGCTATTAAGACGATAATGGAAGCCACAGCAACCCTTAACGGATAAAAATTTGGGAATAATACTACGATCTGTGAACAACAATTACTTTTTAATGCAATAAGCCTTTGAAATTCAGATCATTTAATTCATTTTGATTAATCCCGTACATTACATTGGTAACCAAGGTTTGATGATTGAACTAAAAAATGAATAGTGGAACTCTTTAGTAGTTACCAATAACTCTTCAGGGGCTACAAGTAAAACCTTCGAGCTTGGACTCATTCGTTTTGATCACTCTTTTACGTAAAGTTTTGTAATGAGGGTCTGATGGTTAAGCCAAGAGGTAAATAGTGAAACTATTCAGGCTACAAGTAAAACCCTCGAGCTTGAGCTCATTAGTTTTGATCACTCTTTTACGTAAAGTTTTGTAATGAGGGTCTGATGGTTAAGCCAGGAGGTAAATAGTGAAACTATTCAGGCTATAAGTAAAACCCTCGAGCTTGGGCTCATTCGTTTTGATCACTCTTTACGTAAAGTTTTGTAATGAGGGTCTGATGGTTAAGCCACAAGGTAAATAGTGAAACTATTCAGGCTATAAGTAAAACCCTCGAGCTTGAGCTCTTTCGTTTTGATCACTCTTTTACGTAAAGTTTTGTAATGAGGGTCTGATGGATAAGCCAGAAGGTAAATAGTGAAACTATTCAGGCTACAAGTAAAACCCTCGAGCTTGGGCTCATTTGTTTTGTTTTGACCACTTTTTTAAGTAAAGTATTGTAATGAGGGTCTGATGGTTAAGCCAGAAGGTAAATAGTGGAACTATTCAGGCTACAAGTACAACCCTCGAGCTTGGGATTATTCGTTTTGTTTTGTCTAGGCTTACTTACTACATTTTGTAACGAAGGTCTGATGATGATGCTAAGAAGTGGAACTATAATTAGTTTGTAAAAAAACAGTTTGTACTATAATGTTAAAAATAACCTAAATTACACAAAAAAAAAGCCATATTCTTTAGAAAACCCTTAATGTAAAATATTGTCTATAACATTTTTTAAAGTCTATAAAACAAATTTCAATACAGAAAATTTTTATTAATTAAATATTTACAATAGCAAATTAATTTTTTTTAAAGTTCATGCCAATTTCTTGAATTCCAAATTCTACTGTACGATAGGGCGCGTGAGGATGAAGGGCGCGTAATCAAACGTCAGCCGGCGCCGACATCAACTGAAGTTTGTTATTTTTCAGACATTTGATAATATTGTGCAAGTATTGACATTTAGCATGTTATTAAAAAAAGATACTTGTCTTTAAAATACTTTGTAATCTTACACTTTACGTGGTTAAACATTTTAAGGCTAAGGTTTAATTTCATTATCATTTTATATGAAGGTCCCTTAACTAATTTATTAATATCCTTCTGATGAAATAAAAAAACTTTCTGAGGGTTATCCTTGTATGAGCGCGCGCGTGTGTGTGGGTGTGATGTGAATATTTTTAAAATGAATGGACCGATTGAAAACACCCACCAATTAGCTAAAATCTCAAAAAACTATAAGTCAAATAATTTTTTGACTATTAAGCCAAACGATCTAATCACCTAATTCTGTCTCTAATATAATTGGATTATACGCTAGGAACTTAATCAAAATCGGTTTATTTCGTCGAGAAATATTGCAAATAAAATATTTTCTAATTATTAAATAATTTTTAAATTTTTTACATCATTTAAAAATAGTTTTTGCGCCCGTAAAGCGTCATTAAACGAGCAAGTCTTGTTGAAATCGATGTGATTGATCGAAATTTATTGTCGTCAAAAACTCTTCAAAAAAAGATATTTAAAAATACTTTTTTGATTTATTCATCGATTAATTTTTAAAGTCTAATGACTTTTCTAAGTGAAAAAAAAACTATATCGGATACTGCAACTCCATTCAAATCGGTTTCTTTACCTTTTATATATTTTTTCTGCTATTCGGATTTTTTTCAAATTGGGTCACTTAAGTTTTCATTTATATCACGTAGGTCTGTCTACTTCATCTTTCATTTTGTGTAATGTAACTTCGGTAACATAGTAACATATTATGACTCTCCTATGTAATTCTTTTTACAAATTTAATGACATGGTGACAAGAACTTCGGTTTTTGGTCTTATTGGACTATGCATGTTTCTCGCTGATTAATTAATAATGTAATTAAATGTAAAATTACTACATGAAAAAAATTCATATAATACATGTAACGTAATAAATATGCAAAACATGCAAAATATTTATTTTAAAATTGACATTTTAAAATAAATTTTAAAAATTGACATTTTAAAATAAATTTTAAAAATTAACATTTTAAAATAAATTTTAAAATTCAATTAATTTATATTGTATTTGACGATAATTCTGATCAAAATTTCAATTTTGTTAAATGTCAATTACCAAACATCTACATGTAAGTCTGAAAATAAAATGTATACAGTATCTTTAACTTAAGACTTTAACTTAAAAATGGCTAAATAAAATAAATTATATCTATAATTAGGTTCTACAATAAATATGTAATTATGCAATGAAAAAAAAACAGATAACAGCAAATATAGCAGAACATTAAATAATTGAAATAAGAATAAGGTGAAAAACACAAAATGTCGGCATATTTTAAAACTTTGGAAACTGGTTGACCTTGCAAGCTATCTTAAAGTTTCCGTCGATTTAGAGCTCAAAATATGCATACTAATGAATTACAGAACTCTAAGAGCTCAAGACATTGATGAAAATGTTTGAAATGCGATATTTTTCAAATGAATCAATCGCGTTTGATGTTGTTGGCGACATTTAATAAATTCATTTAAATTCAAACAATGTCAGTGCATCACAAAAGAACTAGAGTATATGAAGTAATTAACAAATTTTAATGCAATATACGTCATTCGACGCAATATTACAAGTACAAAAAAGTGACTGAATTGAAAAATCGATCCGATAAGAGATTTAGATATTTTGAAAAAACATTTTTTCAGAAAAAATTCTCCATCTATATCTCTTAAAAGAATCAAATTTGTGTGGTAGATGACTTGTTTAAATTTGGTCAATCACAAACACACGCACCCACACGCATCACGCAAAAGTGAGTGATAGAAAGAGATTGAGGGAGATAGAGACACAATTTCGAAAGTAGTTAAAATGGTGTCAAATGTCAAGATTTGACACAAACTTGATTATTGAAAATCGAGTTTTCATCGACAAATATATTTCATAACTATTAACTTCCCGTTTTTTTATTTTATTTTCAATTTTCATAACGTTAATTAAGTGACATTAATCAATTACGTATAGCAAAATTAATTGTTATGCACATACCGGCGTCTCTCAACTCCAACCTCGTATCTGCTGATATCAAAATTTTGAGGGAAATGAAAAAACTCTATTAATTTAATTTGTAATTACTTAAGAATTTTGTCAACACTGTAATGTACTTTTAAAGGTTTGTTTAAAGGGTATTATGTGCAGAACATCTCAAATTTCTGGAACATTTTTTTAATTTTTTGTATATAATTTGTAACATCAATTCAATCAGTTATCTACGAGTTATGAACCATATTAATTTTACATATATTGTAGTTACATGAAGACGGTACATATTTAATATACTCCTTAGTGTAATTAATGCACAAACTTATCAATTAAAACACAAATTATAGTTATTTGTATTTTGTTACACATGATGCATTTATGCATTGCATTAAATACATAAAAACTCACAAATTGGCATTTTTTATGATCAGAATAATAAGAAGACTAATAAATTTGCATTCTTTATTATCTGTCACCTAATAACTTTTTTATAAAATTGTATATAGGAAACATATTATGACAACTCATGTTATGATTTGTTTCCTATATACAATCTTTTGGCCAGTCATTTTTTATTTTTGGGCTTTTCAAAGTTAGTAAGCGAAACTCCAATGTTATATAAATATCATTTTTCATAATTAAATAAAAAATTCTGTATTTTTTTCCCAAAAAACATTATGTTTATGCTTGTAGAAAAAAAAACGTAATATCTCTTGAAAGGAAAAACTATTAAAAATATCCTTTAAATAATTTTTATCTTTAATAATTCAAATATCAACTGAGCGTTTTAAAATCCTACCTACCGTTATATACCTACTAGGTGCTTTGTGAAGCAAGTCTTCTTTCAATTATATTATGATTTTGAAGTCTTCTGAAACTGCCACCCGGGGCGGGTGCCCCGGTTTGCCCTAGATTCGGAGCTGATATTAATATTATTTACTTTTTTAAATTAATGGAATTAGTTTTGATGCTTCTACTTATCAAAATAAAAACGTAATAATCAGAAGTAATTAAGAATATTATATTTTGAAGATCATTAAATTATTCTTACTGGTATGGATGAAAAAGAGGTATATACATTCAATAATGGCTTATTCGTATTAACAGCAGCTCAGCGTTGTAATAATAGGCATCAGTCGCCATCAAAATTAAGTTAATTTAAGAGCATGTATATGCACCTTAATACTTTCAAATCATTTACATATATTTGCAGATGGATTTTCAGTCTTTGATTCAAGCTTTATAGTATTATCTGTACACAAATGCTTGTCGTCGACGTCGCGTGTCTTTACGTTAAAGATTTTCCAAAAAAAAAGCTACTGAAGAGAGCTAAAGATAGTTCATACAGCAGAAAAATATAATACATTTTTTATTGTTCTTTGTTTGTCGATTTGTCTGTTTGTTCGAACGAGCATCACTCAAAAACCATTTATTCAATAAATCTAATTTCTGATAAATACGGAATAATATTCTTACGAAATGACCCTAACTGATTGATGTTTGAGGAATGAGATAGGATGATAAGTAAACACGCAAAGAGGAAGATATATCCACGAAGATAAAATAATTTATTACGTAACCTGTTCAACATTTGTAGTGGATCACATTTGACTTGTGAAGACACTGATTGAAAAAATAAAACTGGCTTTTCAGCACATAAATTCGGAAGTATATACCCCTCAACTAGTAGTCATTAATATTTTCCAAATGTGAACAGAACTATAAATCATTTATAAAAGGAAGATATGAATGTGTTATTTCTGATCTAAAAAAAAAACAATATTTATTATAAATAAAATGCAATCAACGCATAAGCATTCAGGCCAATATTTTTTAAAGAAATTATTATGCACTTTTCATTATTTAGTTTATGAGTATAGTTTGCAATAATATTTAGTATATTTTTGTTAATTTATTTACGCTAAATTTTAAATTTAATTATTTTACTATCTTTTACTTGCGGTTTTGTTCCCTTGAACACAAAACGAATTTTTATCTTTTTTATACGGATCGTCAATCGGTTATTGTTAAAGGCAATACTAAACGTAAAATCAAGAACAACATCGATTGGCGGAGACTTGAAAAAAAATGTATGACCTATATTAGAAGCTTCATAAAACTCGGGTATAAAATTAAAGAGTTCAATTAGGCAAACAAAATCTACTACAGCAAACATCTCTGTTTTTTTTGTCTTTCTCTTGATGCCTGAGTGAACAGAATCGCACTTCATGTGGGTATATCAAACTGTTGAATATTTTTAATACATTCAAATCAAATCAAATCAAAATGTCTTTAGTTCGTAGGTAATAGAAATTACACTTGAAATACGTTATGAACAACTGTTTTCGACATTAAAATTACCACCCATTCCAAATGCTGATTCACCATGAGACGAATGGGCAATAAACTCAAGGTTTGCTCTTTTTTACTCATCAATATTGAATAATTAATAATTTATTACAACACTTAAAAACAACATAAAGCAACCAGATAGCCGAGCAGTTAAATCCCATGGATTTTTTTCATAAACATATTCAGACATATAATAAAGTTTGTCATATAACTTTCTTTTAACGAAACGTTTAAATTCATAAAATGGCAAATTTTGAGTTTCAGCCGGGATCTTATTATAAAAGCGCACACGTTGCTTCTTAAACGATTTATTAGTTTTGCTTAGACAGGCCTTATGAGCAGCAACATCGTTCTTATGTCTATTGTTAATGCTAAGGATGGCGTATGATGCTAAAGTTACGATATTCATTTCCTTAAATTTTTCTCAGAGATGTCATTGGTATCAAATCATAAACAGCACGAATAGCTCGCTTCTATAATACGAAAATTGTGTTAATATCGGCTGCATGACCCCAACCAAATTCCATAGATTATATGACTATGAAAAAAACTCAAATAAATTAGTCTCGCGGTGCTTTCGTCTGTAAGTTGCCGAGTTCTTTTGACTGTATATGCTGCAGGACCAAGTCTTTTCGTTAATCTCGTAATATGAGAATTCCAACGTAACTTAGAATCTAAAGTGAGACCAAGAAATAGGGTCGTGTCCACAATATCAGTACCTCGTTTTTGACTATTACATTTGATTTGATCAATTTAGAATTAGGTATGGAAAAATTTACAAGTTTTGTTTTACTTTCTTTGAGCAGAATATTATTAATATTAAACCACTCAACGATTTCAGAGATGGTACTGTTTACTTTTTTAAAAGCTAATTGATGCCTATCAATCTGAAAAAGTAAGGAGGTATCATCAGCAAACAATACAATCCCATTACCATTTTTAACAAGATGTGGTAGACCAAATGGTCTAAATATGTATATACACTCAGAATAGAAATGGTCCAAGAACTTAACCATGTGGCACGCCCATATTGACTACAGATCCTGACGATATTTCGCCATTAATGTCAACCTTTTGAATTCATTCACTTAGATGAGACTCTAAAAGGCCAAGGGATCAACCGGTGACGCCATAATGATGTAGTTTCCTGATTAATGTGTCGTGATAAACGCAGTCAAATGCCTTGGATAAATCACAGAAAACACCAATTGCGTGAATCCTCCTAGGCATCAAAAATCTGATGAATAAGCTCTACATCGGCTTCGGTTGTTGAGCGACCCATAATTTTGTATTTGTTTTTTTTTTAAAAGAAATACAAAGAATAGTTAAGCAAACATTATTTCTAGGTCCATTTGTGATGTTTTAGATGACGATATAATGCATGGTATCTGTGAATTTTTGCATCGGGCAAGAGTCAATAAATTTTTGTTCTTGTGACATCACAATTACAGACCCCACTGTAAGCTAGGCGTGGGCGAAGTGAGCCCTCGCTCACTTAAAGGGGTCTCGCGAAGCATTTTTAAATGCGATATCACTAAGCTTAAAATCATCGTTTATTTTTAACTTAATTTTTAACTTTAAAAATATTGGCCACACTCGTCACAGACAGACGGACAACACAGCTTATCTTTGCAAAACATTTCTTTACGTGTATCCTTGATACAAAACGGTTAAGGTGGTAAATATTTTGGAAAAAAGGGAGGATTTCAAAAATTCTAGAAGTAGGTAGTTCAGATTAAGATAGTTTGTGATTAGATCCACAAGTTTCGGGCAACAAGCTTTAATGAATGTATGTACTGCAAGAGCCTACGAATTCATATAAATAGCAGTTGTGAAATTCCAATGACTTTCAAAGAGAAAAGGGATCTCAAGAAAAAAGAAAGGGTTAAATATGAAACTGTGGATAACCATATTGATTCCGCTGAAAGTAGATTCAGAAATGATTTTTGACGTGACAACGTCTTAAATTAGGTTGCGGCTGGGAGTCACTTATGAAAAAGTGTAACGCTCGGTAACGTAACGATGAGTCACCGAACGAGAGAGAGGCCCGCCGAATGCCTTGCGTCTCTCTCCCACTCAACTATGATCGGTCTGCCGCGCGCGCAGCACTAGAGAATTAGTGCATAGCTTGCAAATGTATTGCAAGTTATTGTATGTATATTTGTATATAAATACGTATGTATGTGTAAAGGTAAAAATAAAATTTTGTTAATATGAAATTCAGTGCGAGATTCTTTGTATAAATTAATGTTTTAAATATAATTCTTTGTATAAATAAATGTTTTAAATTGTTACTATTATTTCATCCTTCTTCCTACTATACGAATGAATATTCACATTAAAATGATTTTACCATTCAAAGTCGTTGTCACGTAAAACTTTCGCCCGTATACCGACTTTACAGGCAACCAAATTTTTTCTTCTGCAATGGTTGACTCCGTGATACAAGACATTAACACAAGATTTACTGCACTCACTGAATATTACAACAATTTTGGATTTTTGTGCGATATAAATAATTTAAATCTTTTGACAAATAATGAGCTTTTGAAGAATTATAATGATTTAGGTGCAGTACTCCAAGATGGAGAAAGCAAAGACATAGAATCTTATGAGGTTTACGAAGAACTGCGACTTTTAGTGCCTAATCTACCAAACTCTATTAGAGACGCTAATCAGATGAATTAATACATAATGACCAATGAGTTGAAAGATATCTATTTTAATGATTTCATTTCTATTGTTTATGCCTGTAAGTACAGCTTCCGCAGAAATAAGTATTTCTAAGTTAAAAATGATTAAAAACTACTTAAGAAACAATATAAAGCAGGACCGACTGTCTGATTTAGCAACACTCTCAATCGAAGCACATTTAGCTGCAAAAAATAATTACAAATCCTTACTGGAGGACTTCTATAAAGCAAAAAGCCGAAGAAAATTATACTTTTATAAAAAACGAAATCACCCTAGTTACAAAATAAAACCTTATTTCAGATCTATGTGCTTTTAAATATTCTACCACAGCGCATTTTTACTTTCTCACTATCATGAGTAGGTATGTCGTGTCAAAGCATGTTTGGTAAGATAAATTTATTGGGTAGATCTTAGGAATGAAAGAAAAGTGGCCTCGCTGATGCGACTTCGCCCACGTCTATATTACTCCACGTTACGCCACTGCACAATTATTATAGTTTATGAATTACTCAAACAGAAAAACAAAACAAAGATGCTTCAAATTTAAAGATAGTTTAAATTTAGTCAAAAATGCCAATTCAGATTAATGTTAATAGTATTCAACATAAATCACGAAAAGAAATTTCAGAAAAAAAAATTATTATGATTACATTAAATTCATTTATTTACAATCTTTCACAATAAATGCATATTATTACTGAAAAGAAAACGAAGTATGATTGTATTGTATGCAGTCCCTAGATTTGTGACCTAGTATAACATGGGGTGGAGCTAAGTACAAGTAGAGGGGCTACTGCCCTCCTACTTGCAGGTGCTTTCGAACTTCCAAATTGAAGTAATCTTTTTTAAGGATTTCCTTGCTTGACCATCACTTTTAACAAAATGTTGGTTACACCCCTTATAGTAATAGTGATTCAAATTGTAAACTGCATGTTTTTATGTGAGATACAAGGATTTTTCGAAGATTTGACAAAAGGAAAGTAGATATAAGAAAACTGTAATGCATTTTAAAATGTTTCGGAATTATTTAGATACTTTCAAGTTTTTTCCCTACGAGGATCATAAATTACTAAAAGGGTTGCCATTAAAAACGAATTTTAAAAAAAGCAGATACTAGATTAAAGATAAAACACGCAGATATGAGTTTAGCAATATGTACAGTCCTTTTAATGAATATAAGCCTTACTTTTAGGTAATTGTGTATTCATTTGACTCCTATTCTCTAATAATTCAGCCTAGCTTTCTAATCAATTTTTGAGATCTACAAACTACACTAACAAATATTTAAAAAATATATATAGATATATATTATAAATAATTACACTAATTTACAAAATTTTGCTTTTCGTCTGTTGCCGTGAACTTCATTATGGTTTATATTTACTTATGACATATTATTTTCAAATCTACCCTTACAAGTTTTTGTGCAGCTCAAATGACTTTATTGTCAATTTTCATCATGTAAGTGTTTTTATTTATTTATAACATGCGTGTTTCATTTTGATCACATTAATATTTAAAGTTTTTGCAACATGAGTATTTCAAGAAATAGTTGCTTAAACAATCCAAATCATTTTTACTTCATATGTTTGAGGTATGTGTTTAATTTTTTAACATTTTTTCTATTTAAACTTAAGTATTAAGTAAAATTAAATTTATGCATCGTTTATTTTTATGTGTGAAGTTTTAAGTAAGTATTTCTTTTTTATAGTAGACATCTAAAACTCAAAAACTAGAGACGATCCATAAATTCCACTTAAATACTTAAAATTAACTATATAGACATATACCATGTATAGCCCACAATAGTTAAAATTGCCGGTAACAGATACATTGTAAACTGGTGTTATCTTTCTGACTATAACATTTTAAAAATTCCCTTTGGCAACATTTGTACTGTCAATCAGTGTAGCTGTCATTATTATCAACTTTTGAAGAAGCCGCTTAGGATTTAAATAGAAAAATACTGAAGATTCCCAAATACCATTTATAACTTTTCTTGAAATGACTGATATAGAATTTTCTGATAAAAAAGTAAGTATTAACATAACAAAATTTCACTCACTTTTTATCAGATTTTTATCGCGTTCATAGAGCTAATAATTAAACAATATGTTACAGTCTCCTCCGCTGTTTCAAGATCAAAATGAACGCGTGAAAGAATATTTATTGTGCCCTGAAAAATTACCAATTCACAAATGGGAAAGATCAATCAACCACTGGCCCCGAGGAACAAAAATCGAATCTCTTCTTGAAGCGAATGATGACGAAGTGGAACCTGATACTACTTTAAGGGTTAATTTATTTTAAATTTTTCTATAACGACTATTGAAGTATTTTAAATATAGAGCAGCGACTAGAACCCTATAGAACCCTATACTTATCATTAACCAAACAACGTCCTAGGTTGTGATTTTTTGTTCGACTTATCAGCATGTGTCCAACAGCATAAAAATTATAAAGTATAGTGAAATCCTGCCATTCGTAATCATATAGAGAACCAATTTAGTTTTTTTTTTTCATTTTCATGAATTTTCAATGAATCTTTTCCAAAATGGTTTAAAATATGTTTTGCACATTAAAATAATTGAATATTATGTTTCATATTTTTTTACTCATCCATTGATTAATTAAATTGATCAATGTGTGAAATTCTATATCTAATTGGTATCATTAATAAATTGTCAAATGGCTTGTACATCATTTTAATCATATGGCTATATATTTTTTTAAATCGAAATGAGGTGATTATGGATTGAAATGTCATTTTGTATATTTTCATTGTCATGTTTTTCAATTCCATACCTCTATACAAAAATGATATGGGAAATATTTGAGATGTTTTGTTTTATTTTATTAATCATATTCCTTTAATTGGTTTTTTCTTTTCTAAAGTAATTTATCATATATAAAATAATGTTTATCCATGTACATTTGTTTTGTATTGTACTTTATCTTTAAAACTTTGCTTATGAGTAAATGATCAACATAGTTTTTAAATTAAACATTAATCATATTTGATTTAATATGTATGCTTAGGTAACTAGAGATTTAATAACTGGTGATATAGTTGGTTTAGAAGAGATTGAACTGGATAATGATGAAAATGAGGACATGTTATCTATGTCACGAGCTCCTCTACCTCCGAGTTATGCGACTCGAGGCACAACCACACAAATGCCATTTTTACCTGGCGGCTTTGAAGAAGAACTGCAAAAATTGCTTGAAGCTGCTACTCAACAAAAAAAGCTTAATCTTGACACTGAAGATGATGAAATAGGAAAGTTTCTCGGAGAAGACATACTAACAACTCCGCCGGGATTAAAAGAAGGAGTCATTTTTGCTGATGATAATTGTACTGTATTGAATAGAGAGAGAAATACTTGTGAAGAAAATATAGATATGATTGAGAATGTAGATATAGAAATTAAAATTGATTTGGAAAAGGCTGTAAAAGAAACTACTCAATTAGTCGGTGTGTGTACAAGTTTTCTTTTATAAAATTATGGATGAATATAATGAGTATTTTAATTAGAAAGTGTAAATTTTCATAGATATTATTATGTTTAACGTTGAAAGGTTAACATTTATCATTGAAATATGTAGATATATGGAAAGACGATGATGACGTGCCACAAGAAAAACCTAAAAATGCATTGAAACCTCCAAGAATGAAAACTGAATCTGAGACAAACTTAGATGATAATTTCCTTGAGAGTAGCGTTATACATCCTCCGGTAGAATTACCCGAAATACCTATACTTAACATAACATCATCTAATGTTAAAACTGGAGTAACATCAACAGAATGGGCTGAAATGATTGACATATCACAACCTGTCTCAGAGTTTAATGAAAAAATAAAAACTCTGGCAATGCAGTGGCCATTTGAATTAGACATTTTCCAAAAACAGGTAACCCAATTTTTTCTTTTTGTAATTCAAGAATTCCAAAAATAATTTTAAGAAATAAGCATATTTGTGTCTATTTATGGCACTTTTTACCCAATTGTGAAGGAAGGGTATTGCTTTTTGCAAGTATCTTGTATGTTTGTTTGTTAATTTCTTTATTGCCACGTATCTTCCACGCGGCTAAATGGATTTCGACAATTAAGGTATCTTAAGATTCATCTCAAAAACCCAAGTATCCTTATATAGGTATTTAAAAAAAACAAAATGGCAGATTTTTGGTGCCAAATTGTAAATATTTAAATTTTTTTTTTTCCAAACTTATGTAGAAGGATTTCATAATATGTAAAGGAAATTACAAAAATATACATATGTCATGTACCCATTTAAATTTAATCAGGAACAATTACAACCATTTTAATTCAATCATTCAAATAAATTTGTAATCAATGCATTCAAATGGTCATATATTGCCTTTAAATCGGCCATGTGTTGGATATTGTACTATGAATTTTTTTTTTTACCCAGTATAGTCAAATCATTTGTAATGATGATGGTTCGCAATTGTTTTTGCGAAAGGTCAGGCATAAATGGCCTCGAGCCGAGTCAGATCACTCTCAGGTCTAGCGATTAGTTCTTTAGATCTTAGAACGTTATTGAATCAACCACACAACCAAAACTCTAGGTATTGAATTGCTTACATCAATTACAATTTTCATTGTGTTTTGTTTGACATGCTATCAAATGTACTTATCAATTATTTCTACATTTTCACAAAATTCATAAAAGTACATGCTTTCATTCATAGGAATGTGCCAAACAGAACACTAAAAAGTCTAAAATAAAATAAATAATTAAAACCCAACTGCAAAAATTTAATAGATAAGCAACAGACTAAAAAACCGAATCAAAATTGAGAAAACAAACTACTAAAACCGAATAGACTCTACTTTGGTTCAACAGACTACATTATGAGGTGAAAGACTAAGTTAAATAATTTACATTATATCTAGTAGCAGACGGCATCCATTTGCAAATTATAAATAAATCGTAAGAAAATCAATGGGTCCTGCCTGCTACCAAACATAATTTAAATTATTTAACTTAGGCTCTCAGCTCATAATGTAGTTTGTTAAACCAAAGTAGCGTTTATTAGGTTTTAGTAGTTGGCTTTCTCAATCTTATTTCAGTTTTTTTAGTTCAATGCTTATCTGTCCATTTTTTGCATTTTTATTTTTTAATTATTTATTTTTTCTTTTTATTTACATGTTACATTATTATTATATTATAGGCTATTTTGAAATTGGAGGACAAACACCATGTATTTGTCGCAGCTCACACCTCAGCAGGAAAAACTGTAGTAGCTGAATATGCAATTGCAATGTCACGAAGAAACTTTACAAGGTAAAAAGATTTTTGAACAGCAGTATAAGAAAAGGAAGTTTTAAATTAACATCTAGAGAATTATAAATTAAATAAACAGTTTATTAAAAACAGGAGAATAATGTTTACATTAATTTATCAGTAGTTATGAATATTTGAAAAATTTGTTGCCTTGTATTTCATATTTTACAGCATTTGCACAAAAGAAATAGTTAAGTACAATCGATCCTACTTCCCATTTTTATTCATTTTTAAGATTAACTATTTTTATCCATTCTACATGGAACATTAGGTGTATGGTATAGTAGAATACTAGTAATTACTCACTTACAGTGGTGTGCTTCATACTCTTATTGAAATGAGTAACTGTTAAAGTTAAAAACTGAACAGAACAAACTATGTTGTTTTAACTTCACAATTAGTAGTTGACTAAGTTAGTTTTAGAGATATATCTCCAATATCTCGAAGATTATTAATATTTTAACATGTTTAATTTTTAACAGTTAGCAGTTGTCTATTTTTGAAGCTCACCACTGTTAGCGAGGAAAGTATGTCTTTCCAACCCTTGCCTCAATCGCGGGAGATAATATTATGCATGGTGGGATGTGATACTTTTCTCTCATGTTTCATACAAAGATGAAAAAGTTCTTGATATCAGGAAAAAAAAGTTAATTTTTTTTTCAGGCTCACACCTTGATGAAAAGTTTGCTTTTAGTGCCCGATATCATTCCTGCTCGCAGATTGTTGTTTTGACATCATTGTGCACCTACGAATATTTTACCGGGAACAGAAAAAGTACTTTCCATCCCAATGTGAGCCGATAGATGATGTAGCTTTCCTTTCCTTTCCAATATTAGGGGCAGAATGCGAACTTTCCATGAAGGTGTGAAAAGAAAAGCATTTTCTTTTTCACCTTGATGGTTAATCAAGTGAAACTATTTTAGTACTAGTAATATATAGATATTTAATTTTCTAACATTTCCGATTTTTAATAGATAATAACTATTTTTGCAACTGTTAAAACTACAATTTTATCAATATTTTGTAAGTGTATTAATGTAATTTAGAACATGAATAAGCAGATAATATATTAATGAGTATTTATGTTTTTATCCTTAGTTGAATAGTTTTTTTTTATTAACATTTTTTCAGGACAATTTACACATCACCAATTAAAGCCTTATCAAATCAGAAATATAAAGATTTTAATGAAACTTTTGGAGAAGTTGGTCTTCTCACTGGTGACTTTCAAATAAATGCGACTGCTTCTTGTTTAGTAATGACTACTGAGATATTAAAATCTATGTTATATTGTGGTTCTGATGTTACCAGAGATTTAGAATTTGTGATATTTGATGAAGTCCACTATATAAATAATGCTGAGGTAAGTTTATACTATCCCAGTTGGTAACTTTTAGGTTTTATATAACCCATACGTTATATAAAAAAGAATTATAACAATTTCATAATATGTGGACTAACATCTATATGATATTTTAATGTTTAGTTGTTGTAATTTATATTTATAAATAGAAAAGTATGTTTAATAATACACTTTTCTTCAGCGTGGTCATGTATGGGAAGAAGTTTTAATATTATTACCCGCTCATGTTACAATCGTGATGTTGAGTGCGACTGTACCCAACACTCTAGAGTTTGCGGACTGGGTTGGCAGAACTAAAAAAAGGAAAGTATATGTCGTGTCCACATTGAAGAGACCAGTCCCTTTGTGTCATTACTTGTACACAGGTGATTAAGACATAAATGACCTTTATTAAACTAAGATTGCATTATGAATAGAAACAAAAAACCTGCTGAAACTATACATATTAAAAGCCAACAGTTCTATCAGAATATGGGATTATTGTTAGTTTGTGACCAAAATTTTGTATAACCTGCATTGTTTTTAATGTTTCTCATATAATAATGACATTACAAGTGCAGCTCGTTCGTTCTGTTTAAAATACATTTTGTCCTCTATATTTATACAGGTTCAGGTGGTAAATCTAAAAATGAACGCTTCTTGGTGGTCGACCAAGATGGTAATTTCCAGCTAAGAGGCTACAATGAGGCTGTGGCTGCCAAAAAATCAAGAGAAACTGAACATAAGAAAAATTTTGGTCCTAAAGGTATTATGATTAATAAAGCGGCAGATTATTTGATTTCCTCAATCATGGAACATCCTCGTATTTGTACCTTGTTAATATTTATTTTATAGGTGGGAAACAATTTCTCAATCCGAAAGCAGAACAGACTATGTGGATTGCATTTGTACATCATTTAAAGGAAAATGATAAGCTGCCTGTTGTTGCATTTACATTGTCTCGTAACAGGTATAAAAACTTAGTAGAACATTTTGATATATTACTTAAAAAAATATTACATTGATTCCTCATTTTTATGATTTTGATACTATCTGAACAGGTGTGACCAAAACGCTGAGAATTTGCTGTCTTTAGATTTAACCACTGCTAGAGAAAAGAGTTATATTCATCACTTCTTCCAAAAATGTCTTCAAAGACTGAAAGAACCAGACAGGAAACTCCCTCAGGTACTTAAAAATTTATAAATAAAATCAGGCTTACATTTTCAATATATATATCTGTTCATTAATAGTGTTTTGTGTTATCATGAAATGAGTTTTTTCTTGTAATGGTAATACCAATTTATCACTACATTTTGTATAAATTCTAGGTAATAAGATTGCAGAGAGTACTAATGAATGGAATAGGTGTACATCATAGTGGGATATTGCCACTATTAAAAGAAATTGTGGAGATGCTGTTTCAGTCTGGGCAAGTAAGTATATTTCTACATTTATTAAATATAATCTATGAAGATTCATTATAAATAATCCAAATTTCCAAATTTGAGAAAAGTGCCAAATGATGAACTATAGACCTTTTGGATCTTAAACGTGTAATTAACCAAAAACCTATGAAGCGATGATTTTAACAAATGATGGGCTTGTTCACCACACCAGTTACTTCATGGTCTAAGTGTGGTATATATAGATGCTCTATGAACCAATTACGCTAACTTAAAATGATTGGATCTGTATTGTTGTGACGTAAAAATTGATTCAGGCAGCTTGACCGCCACGCGCTATTGGCTGACATAATTTCTAGTAGTTCTAATTTCTATGTTGCATCAATACAGACTTGCTATACAATTATGCTTACATAAAACTTGACCGTTTTACGCTAGCATAATTGACTGGCAGACTGTGTTTTGCTACATGATATTTTTAAACATACACCTTCAATTTTAAAAGCATTGATTATAAGAAAAATAATATATATTAAATGAATATAGTAATAAAGCTAATATTAGGTTTAATATCGCCTTATGTCACAAACAGAATATAACTGTTTTGTATGCAGCAAATTATACAATTTCTGTAGTCAATATTTGCAAATTTATTATAAAAAAGGGTTACAGTCAAAAGCAGAAAATATGGATCTGTAGCTGTAATAAGTATCCATATTTAAAGCTGCCTGTTTGTATTGGTCACCTTATTCAAAATCAGTATTTGTAGCTTCGCTTGCACAAAGATCAAGTTGGATTGGTGAGCCATGAATTACAGGTTAATCTTAAGAGATTAATGTTTAAAAATTCCACACAACAACATTAATCTCTTAAGATTTATGTTTAATGAAATAAGTGTCATATTATTAATTTTTGAAGGTTTTGCTTTTCTAGTTTTAAACTCCAATTAGAGTGAGATTTTTTTACCCGTAATAGCGAGATAAATTATGTAAAATTAAAACAGTTTATAGTTGTGTAAGCACTTTCTCTTTCAGAGATAACTTATTTTGTTGAATCAATAATCCTTTTGCATTTTAAATTTATATGGGATGGCTTATAAAGACATGTTTTTTTGTTTACTAGATTTAATACTATTTCTTTCTATTCTATTTAAATGAATCTTTATATTTCAAAACATAACGATAATAATATACTTAATGACCAAATTAATATTTATCGATTGATAATAATATACTTAATGACCAAATTAATATTTATTGATTCGCGTTGTTGAACATTTGACTGTAACAATTTGGGCAATGATTTAGTGATGGTTAGTTTATAACAATTGATAAGCATTTGTGATTGATTGTGATTGCTAGTGAAAGAGCTTCTGATACATTTCGACTGTTACTTATAACATAGCAGGTCGTATGAGGTGGTTGGAAGTACATTTTTTGGTAGTTTAACACTCTTAACACCCTAGTAGATATGATTGTCTGCATTTTCCTGAGGATCTGCTGATCTGGCATGAAAAATACATAGGAATAACCTAAACTTTTTAACGGACTAAGATAAATAAAATATTAACACTTGTTTAGGTATTCAATATTTGCCAGTTCTCTCGAATCAGTTGTCAATTCATTGGATGGGGATTTGTAATGAAAGAACAAATTTGAGGGTCAGTAATGGGTTGCATGCATTACCATATGTTGCAGGCAAGCATTTCATTATGAATTTCTATGAATTAACACATCGCAGTAAAATATTATATTATTTAGCAACTATTTTAAATTACAGAATGCTAATTTGAATGTTGTAAACTACACAATTATAGTATTAGTTACATCTGGAATAACTAACCAGTTATTCCAGAAGTAACTAATACTAATTGACATTAAAATAGATATGGTAATTCATTAATTATCACTTAACTTTCTAGGTCAAAATATTATTTGCAACTGAAACATTTGCGATGGGTGTAAATATGCCGGCTAGAACTGTTGTTTTTGATGAAATAACAAAATACGATGGATTAGAAAGAAGAATATTGGCACCAGCGGAGTACATTCAAATGGCCGGCAGAGCTGGTAGAAGAGGTGAGTTACATTAGTTCAGATTTCAGAAATGTTTCGTGAATCTATTATTGTGTTATTTGTTATGTGTTATTTTGCAGAACTGTATAGTAGTTATACAATCTACTGGTTTCAAATAGAGTAATAATATTATTACGAAAGAGAATTAAAAAAAAACTATGCAATTAAAAACAACCCTGTTATTGATCGCACTTTGTTTGAATTGAATGCTTGTAAATCAGCTATGAAAACTAAAGCAAAGTAGAGACTCGCATAAGAATATAATCAAAGAAGTTCTGATATTCTTTTAAACTTTTCAACACATTAAATGAAAAAATGTCCCATAATTTAACAAACTATCTGCATTAAGGCCCACCAACTTTATGACTTATATTCCTTAAGGTTATAATTTTTTAGCTGTACTTATTCCAATGTAAATTATTATTGTATTAAGACCTGATACCCAAACACTCTTTTACACATCAATTGACCACAGCCTGACATTTTTAATATAATGGTCCTTAAACATATTCTGTGTACTGTGTTTTTTATTAACTCCTCTCAGCTTCTAATAATACCTTATTAATATTAAAATTTTGCTGTTTCTGCTTTAAAGTATTTCATAATTTTCAGATACTTTCTTAAGACTTTTAATAGTATTCGTATCTGTATTCATTTGGGGATAAGTTTTTATATTTTACAAATAAAATGTTGCAGTAAAACCGTTTTTGTTGTGCTGTTTGTATCTGGTTAGTTTTGATATCATTAAATAAATGACATTTTAAAAGAAGGAAATTAAAAAGAAGAAATCCCACCATTTTTCTATTGTTTTTTCTGTCCAGCAAAACGAATGAATCTAATATAGAAATTTGATACATTTTGAAGTTTTATTACAAAAAAGGGAAAAAAGCGACACAAGCCGCGAAAAAAATTGTGACGGTTTTGAACCTAATGCAGTGTTGGTAAGAGTAGCATAAAACTGGTTCAAGCATTTTCAGAGCAGTAATTTTGATGCCAAAAATAAATCACGCTTTGGTCAACCTGTTACATATAAAGTTGATCCAATTTTAGAAAAAGTAGAGCAAGATCAGCATATTAGTTCTTACAACATAGCTGATAGCTGAAGATACACCACAAAACAGTTTTAATATCATGTAAAAAAAGCTTGATATTTGGGTTCCACAAAAACTCACTGAAATAAATCTAATAAATCATGTACTCATTTGCGATTCTCTATTGAAAAACAATGAATTCAAATCGTTTTTTAAAAACTGATCACTGGTGACGAAAAATGGATTACCTTACGACAAGAATGTGCGAAAAAGATCACGGTGAGAAGGTAAGTAAGGTCCACAGATTATAGCGAAACCAGTGCATGTGCATGGTGGAATTGGAAGGGCATTATTTATTATGAGCATTTACCGCCGGGCAAAATCATCAATTCAGATTTCTACTGCTAACATTTGATAAAACTCAAGCAAGAAGTAGAAAAAAAGTGGCCGGGATTAATCAACAAAAAGAGTGTGGTTTTCCATCTTCATAATGCCAGACTACAAACATATTTAGCCACTCAGCAAATATTGAGACATTTTACCTGGGAAGTGCATCCACCATATAGCTTTGATCTTGCTTCCTCAGATTTTCATCTATTTTGGTCTCTTCATAATTCTTAAAGTAGTGTTAGGTTAACATAAAGAGAGGACAGTCAAAACTGCTTGTTGCAGCTTTATGATAAAAAGGCCCAAAATTTCTACAGCAATGGGATTATGTTACTACCTATAAAAGGACAACAAGTTTTTTAACAAAAAGGGAACATATGTATTTCAATAAAATATAAATAAAATATGATGAAAAATTATCTTGAATTTGTATATGAAATACAAAAAAACTTTTTCCCCAACCTTATATGTTATAATCTCATAAGAATTATTTCATTTCATATAAAAGTTTTATCAAAACCTTCTAAGGATCCCTGTCTCTATCAATTATATCTTATAGATATTGTATGTAAATATGAAGCCTATGTAAATGCAAATACACCTATTGATATGTTATCCATACGCAGTCTTCTACTTGCTTGTCTTAATTACAATAGTTTTCTCAGAGGCAACTTAGGAACAAAGATTCGTGATATAAATTTAAAATCTTTTCAATATACCACATCAAAATTGAATATTAAATATTGAAATGTTTTTATTTGTCTATAGTATTTTTATAGTTGTGACTTGACACAGTGAATTATTAATTGTAAAAATTTACTTTAGAGAAGTGAGTAATATGAAAAGAGCAGAATAAAAAGGCAAATAGGGCACACAAAATGACGTACCGTAAAAAAGTTTTTTCCTAATTCAATTTTCATTTTCAGGTATTGATGAAACTGGAACCGTAATAGTTCTATGTAAAGATGGTGTTCCAAATCTTGTGGACTTAAAGGGAATGATGATGGGTGTGCCACAGAGATTGACTTCTCAGTTTAGACTAACATACGCTATGATTTTAAGCTTATTACGGTACTTCTTTTGTTATTAGAATAATGTCTATTTTATCTAAAATAGCTTTAATAATTGTTACTCGGCTCGTGGTGGTGGTAGTGAGTAGAGGTGGTTTAGTTGAGCGATGTTAACTCTGTAGTTAAGAGAGTCACCTTTGACGCAGAAGATACTGGGTTCGATCCTGACAAATGAATTTTAACTTAGGCCACATAAAAATTGAACCATTCCTTACATACCTCGGAGAACACTTTAAGCCATTGGTCATTATCATATTGGACACAACAGTCGTTAGGAGTCTCCAATTCAAATTGAGCCGGTATGTAGGGCTTATGGTTCTCAATTTATAGTAAAAAAATTGTAGGCGGATGTGTTTCAGAAGTTGGAAGATTAAAACCTGATATAAACAAGCAATAGCCTTGTACTAGAAAATAGATTACTAATGAACTACATTTTAATAAATTCAAATGGATTTTTGAATATCTAATCTGATCACAACACATCTTGGCGCTGACGACCAGACTTGACTAGATTTAAATTTTTTAGCTGAGTTGATGATGACGGCAGCTTCTGCAACGAATTTTGCACATGTAACCCTAACTGTCAGTGTTTGCTGTCCCCTGGCAAGTGAGTGGTCAGCTCGGCTCACATAGAAAATTATAGATCACTTTCATGAAAGTTCTGCTTATTTACTTATTGCCCTTTCATGCCATGGTACCTAAATCTAACGGCTTTACATTCAATTTCAAATTTAGAAATCATTATTTCATAGGTTATGCATAACTTTTGAAATATGTCATTATGATATGTTTACCTTTTTTTAGGCAGGCAGTTTTCCCTCAAAAATAACAAGCAAGAAGCTTTAGAGCAGCTCATTTCAAATGAAATTGTATACAGTTACAATTAACAACTGAAAGCATTACAGAAAGAGATAAGAAATTGAGTTGGTTGTGTCTGTGGTCTCAAAATAATCACACATTTAATAATACCTTTTTTTGCCAAAAGATTCTTCAATAATGATTTTAAATTTATTTAAGAGTAAGTTTTGAATATCTATAGGGACCTTATTGAACATATGCACTCAGAGGCCCTTAAATGAGTTTGTGACTATGTAATCAACTGACTTTAAACACATGTCATTCTTATTTCTAATATAGTGTCTATACCGCTTGCTATTATTTTAATATCTCTAAATTATTTTTATTTATATTAAATTTTCTCATATGAACTGAGACGCCAAAGTTAAGATTTAATTTTGTTAAATTTACTTTTTGGAGATACTTGAGGTCCTAGTTTGCAAATCACTTTAATGACCTGTTTATGTAGTACGAAAATTCCTCATACATCTGAACCATATCGCTAGAGCAAAATACCATATGACATCAGGCTATGAAAAACAGCAAACAACACATCTGTCCTTATTTCCAATTGAAAGAGTTTCTAGAATATTCTAGAGTTTGTTCCACTGTTTGCCATTAAGGCTGATGATATTTCACTTTGTGATGTGTAATGATGGCACTTGTTTTCTAATGATACTAACTTATGCTATTTACAAATATTATATTATACGACATAGGCATGGGACAATGCTAGACAATACATAAATAAAAATGCATTAACATTAACAGAATTGAACTTGGAACCATTATTTTACAGTGCAACCACAGTGTCTGTTGAAGGTATGATGCAAAGATCATTCCGTGAACTCAACCAATCAATCCATGCGGACAAATATAAGAAACAGTTAGAATTGGCCGAAAAGGAATACTCCGAGAAGTGTAGCGTACCCCTCCCATCGCATTTGTCACCTTTAGCCACATTCTATGATACTGCTGCTGCATATGTAGATGTTTTAAATGAAATAATGCCGATTCAACTAGATCAACCTAAAATTGCAAAAGAATTCATCCCCGGGAAGATTATGGTTGTATCAGTAGGTCCACATATTAATCAACTTGCTGTTTACTTGAATAAGACGGGTGAGTTAAGGGCTATCCATAAATTGTGTCACACAATCTCATAATTATTAGAGCACCTGCTCCTCCTGTCCTTGTCATAGATTGTCACAATGGTGTGACTCCCTCTCCCATCGTATGACTACATATTTAACATTTTATATTTCGAAACTATTTAAGTAAAATATCACTTCTAATTTTTTTTTATTATTTTATTTTTCATTGGCATTTAAAGGTCAGTTTTAATATTTTATATTTATGCATGTGACTTCATGAAACTTAAAACTTTTCCCTCCTCTTACCACACAATGTCACACTTTGTTGACACCCTGCCTTCGCTTTTATATCAGTATTTAGAATATGATAAATTAGTTTTAAATATTACAAATTATTTTAAACCTCTTCAGATTATGAATATGCACATATTTTTTTTTACTTTGCAAAAACTGGTATTTAAATTTCTTTGTTAATATAATTTTATTTAGATTCTTCACTATCTATCATATTTTGTTTGTCTTATACATGGTTTTTAATACAATTATCTATTGTGGTATTGTAAATGTATATATTTCTCTGATGTAATAATTTCATATGCGAATATTTACTTATCTGACATGTTTAGCATTGATCATGATTATAGATTTTATTAATCTTTTAGGACCACGACAAACCCCATATAAGTTGCTACTTTTAAATACTGCAAAACCAGATGAGGATATGATTAAATATAATTTTCAAGTGGATGAACATTGGTACAGAATATTAAGCTATTCTACTTTGTATGAAGGTGTGGGAACGGAGGAGAGCACACTTGATCACATTATACTTTGTGTAGGACCTAAGAGTATAGTGGCCATTACAAAAATAAATTTGAAGGTTGATGCTAATATCATTATACAGGATTGGGAAAAACGACAAATACCAAGGTGCGAATTTGGCTACATCTCATTTTATAACCACTGCATATAAAATGGGATTAATTACTTATTAATATTCTGTTTCTAGGAGATTAAATAACAATAATTGAGAAGACTACAATTTTATTTGTGTCCATATTTTCAAGTAATTTTCAGGAGCTACTGCCTTTTTCATTGCTAAATCCATAAATCCCAGTGATCCATCTCATTTTGTTGACTATTAAAATTTCTTCTCAGATTCAAAGATGCACCTGTCGGTGCGACATGCTTAGCGACGGTACAAGAATTATCTCAGCTTTCTCACGCCATTCACACTGGTGCAACGCAACTTGAATACATCAATCTAAGGCAGTCACTTGCAGTCCGCAGCGGCGAAATATTAGATGCATTGGACAAAATGGATAAACTGAAGGTTATCATCATTGTTTTTACTGTGTAGTACTCGGCCTGTCACATAAAGTTTTCACATAAGGCTCCCCTCTCCAATTTTATATATTTCGATAAGTTAAGCGTGTCGTGATCAGAAGTTAGAGTGTAGGTTTTATTATTTTTTTAAATGTTGTTCGTTCTTATTGGCGCCTTCGACGCTATAAATTGTTATTTGTCTTGTAACTTCTCAGGCTAGATATTTAAATGGGGATAACTTTTGGTGACATCCGATTTGAATGATACATGCAACTCCAAACTGAACTCTATCTAACAGCTATAACCGCATTAAAATCTGTTTCGTAATTTCAGATATGAGCTGGAACAAACAAAAAAATTTTAAAAAATTGTTTTCTTTATTATTTTTCTCCTAACTCTTCTTTTCAATTTTCTAATTAATATTGTTTTATTTTTGCATTTTAACAATATACTGTTTATGCTCGCGGCTGCGCTTGCATAGCCTACAAAATAATCTTGTTTAGGTTTTTTTTCAAAATAATGATGCGCACGAATTGTGCTGGCCCTGAACTCGCCTGCCACTCCTGGCCGTTTCTCAACGTCGACCATTGAGTGTTATTTTAAAGACGAAAATTCTTAGTGTGGCTCATCCTTAAAAGATAGATATATGTTATGGGAGGCTTTTATTTGTAGGTCTTTTTAAAATCTATAATTCTTTGATAGAATAATTTAGTATATTACTTATGGTTTATTCTGTGTAAGTCATTTGAGCGCCCCATAAGCGTCTCTTTTCCGACTTGATTCAGCATTATTGTCACTGCTTTTTCCATATATTACTTTATGTAACAAAATTTAGCTTATAACCCGGCCAAATAACATAGCTATTAAAAATATGTAAATCAGATAAATAGTTATCTTGTGAAAAAAACAGAAATGCACAGACAAGGAGATGTTGAGTTTTAATATATGCATAGATACAACAATAAAATTTACAATAATAATATTTATTATTTGATATTTGATTATTAAATATTATTTCAACATTATTATAATTGTTATTATAATAAATAGCTCCAATGACAATAAATATTTTATTACTTATTTTCTAATTCCAATAATGTTGCCTTTTGTCCTCAAGTATAATTAATTGCACTCACCTCTTTCTTATTTTTAATTGTGTTTTGTTAAAACATTCACTAATTAAACAATAACATTTAATTATCTTTTCAAGTCTTTCATGTTTTCAATTTAGCTTGTTGTAAAAGTAAGAATATTTTTGATTGTCCTAAAGAAAATAATGAAGATATTATGGAAATTTTTCAAATTGAATTAGATCATTTTATGTTTATATATGTCATTAGAGTTCTCTATCCCAAAATAATTTTTATAGCGTTGTAAAATGAAATTTAAAAAAAAAATTAAAGCAAAATGTAGGTAAGGACCAACTACATTCACTAATGTTGCTATTAGTGAATGTAGTTGGTTGTAGTTGTAGCATGTAAATAATCATAAAAGAAACTTGTCATATAAGTAGTCTCTGTTAAATTATTGATTTGAGTAATATTTCAGTATTGGGCTGCAAGCTTTTAAACATTTAAAACCATGTAAGTGTGCATTAATTTTAAATTCTGTGGTTATTGGTATGTTAACATTATTTTTTATATTTTTTAGTTAGTCTAGTGACTATTAGAATTTGTGTTGTTTCTGAAGCACAAATCTTTTGTGCATCCTCTTGGATAGTGAACAAATATGAAAAAACGTATAATTCTATAACTAGTACACAGCATTGCAGTTCATCCATTCTTTTCAATTCTTTGTGGTTCCTATGCAATAATTTTTAGCCATGTATATAAGCACCCTATGCACATAAAGAATAGACACACGCATACAAATACACGACACACACATAAAACACATGCACATACAACAGTCGGAGACAGGAGTTTCATTCTCTTATTTCATATAAAACTTCACTCCTTTTTTTTATTCATATAGAAAATGTCTAAGAAGTTTCTCTTCTGTCATGTGCTCACTGATTTAATCGTTTTTTTTATTATTTAATAGTATGTCAATTTATTACTATTAGTGTGGTATTTAATTACTAACAAATTGTTTATCTTTATATTAATTTTCTATTTTGTTTCAGGCTGAATTGGAATCGATCAAAAAATGCACAGATATAGCAAACTTTAAATCTGAGTTTGCAATAGTATATGAACGTAAACTAACAGAAAGAAAAAGGGATAAGTATAAACGACTGCTCTCATATGAAAATTTAGCTCTCTATCCGGATTACCAAAGACGTTTGCTTGTCCTTCGTGAGTTGAACTACATCGATGAGAAAGACAATGTAATATTAAAAGGACGCGTGGCTTGCAGTATGGGGACAAATGAATTAATAATCTCTGAATTAGTATTCAGGAATGTGTTCACGGATAAAACACCAGCAGAAATAGCTGCACTATTGAGTTGTTTCGTTTTTCAAGCTAGGACTCAAGTGGAACCTGTATACACCGAGAAGCTTAGGGAGGGTGTTAAAGCGATCGAAGATATAGACGCTGAATTACTGGCTATTGAATCAAAATATAATGTATGTCATAATGTTTTTTGTTTGCTGTCTTGTATCTTGTATTTTCTGATATTATGTGTTCTTGTAAGTTATAGTTCTGCAATATGTATAAAAATACAGTTATTAAACAGAAATTCAACAACAAAAATAAGATGAATATGGAAATATTTCCTGCTGTACATTACTCACTTTATACTTCATATAATAATAATATGTTCCGACATAGACACTGATCCCAAATTAAAAAACACGGGGCTTGTACTATAAATACCCGATAATTTATATAGTATATATATACTGTATGGGGTCTATCATGCATCTTTCCGCAATAATTCTTCTTTCTTAGAATAACTTTGCCAAAGAAACTATAGCTATTGAAATAGCCGTTTCTGAGAAAAATAGCTTGGAACGTGTTCTAAAAATTTACGATATTCTACCCTTGTGACCGTGTTGAAGTTCGTGTCACAGTGCGCCCCTCAAGCGCTTTCATGATGTGCGGCCAGACGCGTGTTTGCCGCATCTCCCTAGCTAATCTGTGCTGTTCGCGCGCGGTCGTTGACCATCTAAACTTTAGGTATTTAAATTATAAATGATACGTTTACGATTTTAACGTTTTTTAGACTATGATTGTGTGTTATTATTAATATTAAAGTGTTTAATAACAATGCCTTTCACTGCTGTCGAATAAGCAAACATGATTTTTTGTTGGAGAGTTTGCAGAGGTGACATTGCTGTGACTCTAGTATTTACAGTGAAACTAACCTAAGAGTCAATAGCTTGCGAGTCCGCATGTAATATGCGTGCTATGTATAATTTACGCGACAATTTGCCTTAGTTTGCCGTAATTATGAAAATCAGAGACTAAGGTATAATACCTTCGGCGGCCTTTACATTACTGACAATAACAAGTGTCATTTGTGGTAAGTGACTAGATAAATTCTTTAAAAAATAATACATCGTATGGCCTGAGCGTTGGGCAGAATTCGAGTTCTTTACGTGCCCGGGCACGCTGCGCGGCGCGCAGCGTCTGGCATTGCATTCGCGATGGCTGTCTGGCCGAGCATTTAGTAGAGTTGTGTCTATAAAGTATATTTTCATTGATATATTTTTGTTATAGTTACTTTGGTAAAGTTGTCCTAAAAAGAAGGAGATTATGAATATTTGCGAAAATGTGCATGGTCCATTCCATCCTGTATATATATAGGATGGATTTATATATAGCTTTTTTTTTGAAGTATTTAGTATAATACATAAAAATACCCAGATTTAAGATAAACATATTTTTTTATCAAATAAGTAAATATTTGTCTGGTGTGGGAATCGAACCCACGTCCTCGTACTAAGTACCATCATAACCAGCTGCGTCAATCAGGCAGTCATTTAGTCATATTATACTTTATAGTATGGTATTATTATAGTATTAAAATTGACAGCTGTTAAGGTTGCTTTGAATGATTACACTGTTGAATTAGGTCTATGCTTCTTTTTACTTTATATGGTTTAGGTAGATTTTGTTTGCCTGACAAAATCTACATTGACGTCATAAGTGTTATTTTCAACACTTATATATTGACATTTTTATAAGCTACTATTGGGTTGTTCAATACCAATTCAGACAAAATGAAAAGTTTATTTACAAAAATTACTCAATACACTTAGCTAAGTGCTTTTATTAAACACATCATAAAATATTATCTTGTAAAAGTAAAATAAAATCATCACATTTCTCAGCAAAAGCTCAGAATTTGACTAATTATAATAGTCCATTGTAATTTAGCAATTTAATAATTTAGAATTTGTTCTTTGATGTATGAAAAAGAGTGTTTAGTCTTAAAAGTGATCATATTATTTTTTAATATTAATTGATTAGATTAGTAGTGGGAGAAAAGTGGTTTGAGTATTGCTTTTGAATTGGGAGCTATTGAATCTAAACCTTGACTAGTAATGAATAGTCTAATGATATTTTGATTCTAGGTGAATCAAACCATTTACTCCATAACCCGAAGAGCATGTTAAACTGTCGGTCTCAGATGATACGATTTCATTAGTCACAACACTTCTAATCCACACTGGACTATTTGGAGGTGTAAACTTCATGATCTAAAATAGAGGGAGGAAACATGGGCTCCTGGCCATGAAATAATAAAAATAATCATATTTTCTAGCTCATGGTATACATGAGTCATTATTGATTGAACTTGACATATTAATCTGGACTCGGCTGTAAAACAAATTGAAAGGCTTTTTGTCAACGTTTATAAAAAATGTTAAGAACTTGTCTATGATTCCTTAAATTGTTAATTTATACAGTTCATAAAAAATATTGCCATTCAGAATGTAAATACACTTTTAACAAATTTTCATATTTACCATTGTTAGCATAGTATTTTTATTTGAAACTAATGAAACATTGACGTGTCAGATTTGTTTCACTCTATTATAGAAGCAAACCCTCCAAAATCTTTTTATTGCTGATTATAAACTTAAATCTCAAGGCTTTCATACTGGTTCTGTGCGAGTTGGGGCTGCTTATTACCAATATGGTAAATAATATATAGGATCAACGATTTTAAATGCTCTCCGAACCGTAAAATGAGTGGTTTGAGTTTGTTAAAAACACAGTCTATTCATCCCTGGTCAACATTGAAACCAAGACTTTTGACACAAAGGTCAACATATCGATCACCACACACCACTAATCTGTATTAAATTAAACACCTTATAATTATTATTTGGACATCAATTTTAGGTTGGAATGTTTGAGCCTCAAGCGGAACGACTGAATTTTGGTTTGGTGCGTGTAGTTTATGAATGGGCACTTGAGAAACCGTTCGCCGAGATCATGGATCACACGGATGTACAAGAGGGCATCATAGTGCGATGCATACAACAATTACATGAAGTAAGTACATGTCTTTCAATAGATATTTATAATAAAGATATATAACTAAAACACATACTACTTATTTATTATGTGTGTGTTTTTATAGGCAATATCAAACATAAAGAGAACTTGAATCATTATCTGTAACCAACTGTATTTATTGAAAGAAAACACCTAATGAATTAATGCAATATTGATCAGAATAGTATGTTAAAGCTAAACTTCATTATTATTATATTAAGTTAGAACTTAATTGTAGCTGTTTTCATGTTTTTATTACCGCACTACAGAGGTATATTCTACCACATTATTTTTATTTCAGATTGAAGGGCTTAGTCCTTCAGGCCTTCATGCTTGTCCATTGTAATTTAGGGGTTGTTATTAACCATTGTTACCATTATGGTAACAATATTTAGAACGAACTGTTTAATCTATTTTAGAAGCAGCTTTAGAATAAGTTCTTCAATTTGAATAAGTCAAAAACTCATTTTCAATTCACCCACGATCAGGGTTCGAATTAAGTACTTTAAAGTCGCTGTCATTAAAATAATTCTGAAAATGGGTAATACTGCCTACACTGAGGAAAACCGTGGAAAAGATGCTGGTTGCACATTTCCAATGTCCTTCATTGCCAAAGCTATAAACGAATAATTTAGTATAGATTCACGCACGGGATATGGAGGATGCCTTCTACACTTATAATGAGAGTTTATTATGAAAAACATTGTTATGATTGTTTAATTGGACATAGTGAGTGCCTTTGACAATCAATGGTGGTCAGTATTGAGAACCCACTTCCTCATTCACAATTGCGCCCTCAACTTCTAGAGCATGGTACAGTGCTACCTTCAAGACTGGGAAGTGTTTGGTATGCTGAAGAGAAATGCAAAAGGGTGATGTTTAAGAGTTATGCATTATGCTATAGAACTCAGGTTGGTCCGGGGACCATCACCGTATAATATCATTTTGGAGTTCTTATTATGAGAATTCATGGAACTCAACATATACATACAGAAATCTGAGGACGATGGTCACCATATTCTTCGGATAGTCGGCTTTATTGCTGGAGAATGAAAAAAAAGTTGGAGATTGTATCGTCAAAGGCTAATGTGATGGTGGTTACCAAAAACCTGAAGTATGTCGGACATAGTGGTGCACATAAATAGTGAGTAAATAAGCTTATTTAACAGAATTCACCTCCTTGATTTAACTATAGACAAAAAGCTTATGTTAATTCATCATGTGTCTTAACTAGCAAGAAAAGATTAATATGTAAAAAGCCTTAACAAAAGCTGCCAAGGCAACATAGGCTATGGATTTGGGTGCCGTGAGAACGATCTATATTTCAGTTACAGAGCCTGTCGTCCTGTACGCTTGTGTGTTTGAGCGCTAGCAGCGAATAGATGCAGCGTGGAAAAGATTTTCAACGCTGCCCAATGCAACATTGTTCTTAAAGCATACCGCGCTGATTATATCGCAGATCTCATTCTATTCTATGTTGACCCTCTCGATGCTGCTTCCTTTAGATAAAAGAGTGAATGGAGCAAGCCTGGCTGTGCAAGGTTAACCACATGGTTTTTCCAAAGAAATGGAAAAAAATATTTGCTGAACGAGAGCTCAAGAAACCTGTATATTTAGATGAATTAGCTCGCCCTACGTACAAGCACGAAATCGGATGTTCACTCTACGTACGACCACGAAATCGGATGTGAGGGTATTGAGTTTTTCTTTAGTCGCGCTATGCGTACATACAGACGGCAGCCGTATTAAGTGCTCAGTGCAGTCGTAATGGACTAGCGGGAAGAAGAGGAAATTTGGCGGTTGGCATTGCAACTCGATACCTTCTGGTTGACCTTTCATGTGGAGATATTCACACAGACAGAGCAATACCGAGGATGAAGAAGGGAAAGGATGGCCTGGTCAACATATTTTGCAACTCCAGATCAAACTCCAGGTCATTCTTGGATGTTTAGACTGACACTTGGACCTGTAGTCCTTAGATCTTGGAAGGCATGTAATGCCTTACCTTCTGGCAAGACACTACATGCCTTCTACAAAGATTTCAGAAATGTATAAAACTGAGGGCATACTACAAATAGTTTTTTCTTCGTAGAGATATATATTGCTGCAAAGGAGGTACAATAATACGCTTGAGGTATAATAAAGAAGAGCGGTGTTGATTTAGTGGTTAAGAGCGTTGCCTTCGAGTCAGAAGGTGTTGGTCAATCCTGATCATTAGCAAATTAACCGATGTGTTTTCATCTTAAGTACAATTAAACCGCTCATTCTGTACTTCTGAGAGTATGTCATGCAGTTGATTCCAAAGCTTTCCATCACATTGGTGATGAGGCTCAAGGGTTGTCAGGAGCTCTAATCATCACTAGGCCAGCATGGAGGGCTTAAGCCTTCCGATCTAAGATAAAAAATTTGTGGGAGGGCATGCCTCAGTAGTCGGGCGATTAAAACCTGACCACGACAGTAAAGGAATTTTTCAAATAAATTACATATATTTAATATTTGTTGTTGTTTTTTACATATGAGATATATTTAATTTTATACATACATACTAGTGTTCGCGCAGTTATTGACAATTGATGAAAACATATATGAATTTGCATGTTTCAAATAAATATTTTTTTGTTCTTATACATTCGTTCATTGTAAATTTAAGACCATAAACAGGACATAAAAAAGCATGCAAGTATGTAATAGAGATTTCTAAATAAAGATTTTTTCAAGGGTGAAGGGAAAAAAAAAACTTTCCAAAATTTTTTTATGTGTAACATACATCAAAGTTTGTCAATAGCTGCTAAACAAAAGAAAAAAAATTGTGTGTGGGTATTTTTTTCATACATTCTCTTTCCTTTTTATTTTCTTATTTGAGATTATTTTTACAAAATGCTAACAAATGTTAATGTCTACTCTTTCATCTTCCTTTAGGCCAGGAATATTCACTTTATAAAATTAATTTTGAAGGTCTTAATCGACGTGAAGGATGCTGCCGTCGCGATTGGCGATCCGAAACTGCAAGCAAAAATGATGGACGCATCTACAGCGATCAAGAGAGATATAGTGTTTGCTGCAAGCCTTTACACAACGCAGAAAGACACGCCAACTGGTCATGAATCATTTACTAAGTAATACTCTCTTGAAGTATATTTGTTCATTGTAACATTAACATTGATGCTGATTTATATTATTATTTATTGCAATGTTCATGAAAAAGAAAATAACATTTAAATAATTATTGATGTGAATTGAAAAAAAGTCTGTGGCTGTAACTTTGAGACACATTCGTTATTTGATTTTAAAGTTATTTTGTGTAAAAATAATTGGTGTTTTACGACATAAAAATGGCATAATAACCTAGAATTTGTAATTTAACACTAATATAAGAGTGTGCGATGTTTTCTAAGGAAATTCGTATATTGAAAATTTATGGTATCAAAATGTGCATTGCTGTAAGTGAATTATACTATATGCACATGAAATATCTTATTGAAATATATAATTTTGTAGCAAAATTGTATATGGTTAGTTATATCAAAACTAATATTGTATCAATTTGGATACTTTTGCTTGCTTTTATTTTTAATATTTTTGCATAGGTAGATTATTAAACTAAACGGAATTATTTTTTGCTTATGTATAAATGTGCCTGTATGGATTTTGTGAATTAGAATTAATGGATACACTTTTTTTATTGGAAATGTAAATTTTGTATTTTTTTCACTATCAGGTTTCCCTAGTTTAGAACCATCTCACTGAGGTGTAAAGTGGGCATATTAAAATACACTGCTAACATAAGTAAATTTTGTGGTGACGTATTATCCTGCATATAGTTCATATATACTAACTTTTCTTTATACAGATATTCTCTCATACAATCATAGTGGTTTGAACTATTTGCTGCCACAGTAATGTTTAACGTTTTAGCAGTGACTAAAGACTTCGAGATAACTCTACAGTAATGAGCAGACGATACATTTGTAAGACTAGTGTATTTAGTTTGCATTTAGTTTACTTTATCAAGTAATACGATGCTATTATTATTTTTATTACTATTATTATATAAATGAAATATTGTAGTTTTCTTCTGCTTAACTAAAATAATATGTGCAACAACCAAAGAAAATACCATTAAATACTTGTATAACAAATTCGGTTACAATTGAGATTCCAATCCTGACCCGATATAAATCTTTATCTATAGATAATTTTAACGATCATATTAATTAATTTAAATTAATTATTTAATTTAAAAATAATAATTAGATAACTTTATCAGGATATATCTCGATTCCGGTTTTGCTCTCGATGCTAATCCCGGGTCCGCTTCCGATTCGGTTACGATAAAACTATACCAGAGAAACACCTACTGTTGCTAAATTATTTTATTAGTAACGATTTTGCTACCACTTTTGATTCCAAACCTGGTCCTGCTCAATTTTAATTCCAGACCGGAGTTAATTAAAGGAAGATCTCTCGGACATTGCTGTTACCAATAACCTATTGGTATCGAAAGGTTGGCATGCGTTTTGTATTTAAGCAAGCGAAGCCGCTATCAAAAGCTAGTGTATACTAAAATTTGTTCAAGTAACGTGTTTCAAAGTAAAAAAAATATTGCAACACCAATATTTCTTGAGATACAGATGACTACACAAACAGATAGAAAGACGTTGCTTCAATGACATTCAACGAATTTTTTGATTGATAAACCTACTGATATAATTTGAAAGTCAAAAAAACATTTTAAAGATGTTAGTATTGGAGCTAGTGAGACAAAATGGCTATCACAAAATTTGACAAAAAAATTGTATGTACGAAAGGAAATTATACTATTTTATAAATCTGTAGGTAGATTTATAAAGTAGTACAAATACGTCGTTTAAAGTAACTATGTACTTGAATCTGTAGTAGATACAAAAGACTTGAGATAAAGTGATTTGTGACATATACAGGAATGTACTAGAAAACAATAGAAGCCTTAGTAATGGTATTAACTACAAAAGCCACTATAAAAATATTGATAATTTCATATAAATTTGTTTAAAAAATCAGTTTAACATTTTAAATCAAGTCATTTTTGAAACTCGAGAACTATTTTTACACAGGTAGAAAGAAAACTTCCATATCAAAAAACATATTTTGATTTAATCTATATAATTGAATAAATAAAATAACCAAATTAAATTTGCGCTCTTATTTCATTTCAAGGCAATAACGTGCTAATAACAGGTAACACAAGGATGGCATTATTTTTTAAGCCATTCAGTTTGGCACGTGCGACCGATATGTTTGAATATGATTTATGTATTTCATGTTCCGACGTTTATCGTTCAGTGTCAACTATTGATTCAAATAAACTAAATTTTACAAAAAAATGAACAATGAGAACCCATTTTGAAAAGCCCTTTAACTACTAAGTTACTAATTACAATAATTTCTAAAGCCTTCAAAAGAGATTAAACAAGTAAAATTATTACATATTAATTAAATTTTTACAATACGTACTTAATCAACTTTTGTTTTCGAGTGGTGTCAGCCAACATACCTTTGCTTGTGGGCTATCTTTTCTTTGGTTGGTTTTGGAGTGCAAAGGTTTGTGTTTGACATTTAAGCAGATTGACGTAATGAATATATTACGTAATTAGGTTAAGTTATGCAGCAAGCACACGCTTTGTGAATTGGCACCTACTCCAATATATGTAAATACATTTTGGATTCAGAGAGTCAAAACATATTAAAAGTATAATTTTGAGCTCTAAGAGCTTGGAGAATTATTAAAATCTATCTTTGTAACTCAAAGAACTCAATTTACTGTTAGGGATACTTTTGAACGCTTTGAGCTTGAAAGTAAAATTTTGAGCTATCTTTGTCATTTATGAATGATGATTTTACTGCTTAATATTTGGGACTCACAGCATTCTTTTTGTTAAAAAAGAGAAAATATCCCAAAGTATGGATGAAGTCTTGGTTTAAAAGTAAGGAAAGGCTTTTGCACACTAACTTAATAAACGAACTTCAATACGTACCTGATGATTTTCATAATTGCGCATGTTTGAGAACTTGTATACAGAACTTTTAAATATAGTTATTCCATACACCTTAAAATAAAATATGGTAATGAGAGAAACTATATCCCTGCATGAACGCCTTAGTGCTACACTAACATTGTTGGCTAAAGGAGACTCTCTTACTGATATATCATATAAGACACTAATCTTAAGATAGACTTTGGGGAAAATAATACTTGAAACTTGTGACGTATTTACAAGGCATCAAAAAACAGAATTGAAAGATTTAGCTGGCACAATATGATTAGACTAGCCTGATTGAAGTGTAGGAATCAATGTAAAAACTTGTTGATGGGTATGATTTTTAGGGTCTCTTAAATTCTTTCAGTACTTAGTTGGTGTCGACATTATGGTTTGTGACGAGAGTCTTCATCTGAGCATTAAATATCACCTCATTAATTATGTTAGGCTAATTAAATTAAAGTCGTTGGACAACGGTTACTTTTGGCATTTTCAATTCAGGTTGGGCCAATATTGGTTTTTGGTGGTTATCAAAACAGGACCATTGAAGGGGCTACACATAACCAGTTACAAATTAACAGTCTGCCGACGGTAGGGATAGTTGGGTTCATAGTGCAAAAGAGAATAGTTTGCTTTTAAAAATACTCATTATCACTATAATTTGGCACAAGTACACATTTATTACTTTCGTCACAGGATAACTTACTTTTTAGATTCCTAGTTAAATGTCTTCTATTGGATCTTTAATAAATGTGATAGTTTTTTAACAAATTGGATTATTATTAATTTGTTAGAAAAATTATCACATTTTAATTTATAGGAACGACCAACTTCTTCAATATACTTCACAACAACAATTTCGCCTTCATTGGTATTAAACATGAACCAATACTTAAATGACACTTATTTTGTATAATTACTTTTATTATTTATTAATTGTTTTTCTTTTTCACTAAAACTGTTCTTTCAAGAAGTGGATGCACACTTTTTGATGCACCCATTCTTTTAGCTATTTATTCCAATAGATGATTTCGGGATCATCATTTGCTTAATTTTACTAATAAAGTCTTCAAATGGAAAAGACGAAGTTATCTAAATTAAGGTGACCAACTATTTTTTGTTTAAAAAGAGTATACTTTGCAAGTATTTCATAGCTGAAATTTTATTACCTGGGGATTACGTACACAAATATTGGAGAGACAGATATATCCATCTCCTTTCACAAATGTAATTTCGACGTTGTTAGAAAAATAGGTCTGTAGTATCTATCTCTCCAGGTACATATTATGGCCTCTGAATTGTACCGGAAACGGCAGCCTTATGCGCGCGCGAAATTCAAATCACTGTCAAACTCGTGTCTGTTTGCCCTGTCCGACGTGCCGGAAACTACAAGCAATATCCGCGCGTAATTCTAATCACTATCACAATAATTTTAAATATTTAATTAATACAATTGAAATAAAATAATCTAAAAACATGTTTTAGAAATACAAATGAGTACATTCAGAGTACAGGATTTGAAAAGAGTACAATTTGCGAAAAAAGAGTACAAAACTGTAAATTAGTACAGTTGGTCACCTTATTTAAATTGCCAAAATTTGCAACATCATCAGCTTATTGTAATAAATTGTGAAATTTATATAGTATTAGTTCTTTATAATATAAGCATGGTATATTACTGACAAAGCAATGCAACAACTCATTAGTATAGTTTCGCCATTCATTATCCATACAAAAAGCACTACAAAGTATATAGATTTGCACAATGTAATACTAATAATGTTCATATAAAATTTTGGACAGTATATTTATTAATTTACGGGGTTTAAATATAAGAGAAAAGATCTGAACTCTTTTGTTTTCCAGTATATAAACAATTTTATAGATCATGGACGCTTCGAAAATTCAGTACGGTCAATATTTGTACTAATTTGTAATAATTTCTCTGTCAATCTATTAATTTTAAGTGAACTCAACCTACATTTCTTTGCACCATTTTCAATTCAGATATGAATTAATTTTTTAACACTCAGATACACTAAATACATATACTCTAATGGTACTTTTATTACTAATGCCTTATTAAGTTCAATCAGAATGCTTTTCATGATCTAGTGATTTTCATATTCTTTAGTAAATCCAAAATTAGTTTGTAGGTTAAAGTTTCATACATATTGGCAAGTTGTTTTACCAATAAATTTGCCTTCTTATGTACATTTTTCACGAGCATATAAAGAATTATGTGCTTTAATACATTTTAGAAATGCTCTTGCTGTAGCATCAGCTATGACACAGCTTAAGCGAAAAGTATACTTTTTACCATTTAACATTATGCCATTACATTTTAAATTAATACATTCATCCACGAAAGGACGAAGATAATTATTATTTGGTCTATTATCACTATGATACATTCCTACAATGAATGGTTCTTTATTAACACTGATCACATTTGATTAAATTTGATTGATCTATTAACACATGAAATAGGCCAAAAAGAATAAATTGTACTTGTATGTATGGGCAAACCATCTACATTAAGTGTTACAAATAAAATTAAATCGCTTCTGAATTTTTTATTAATTATTGAGTATGTGTTGTCAATAAATCTTATAAGAAGTTCTTTCTAAAATGTTCGACTGAAAACCAAAATACACAAAAGAACCACCATCTGTACATTCTACATCACTGATCTTTGGCATATGCATCAATGTCCTTGAGTCTTTAGGTAAGTCATCTAAGGCAGAATGAGAAATATTGTGTTTATTGGCCATGCAACCGAGCCTGAGGAAATATTATTATCTGGATTAAGTATTGCATTAGTATTAGTTATATTCATTTTAGAATCATTATTTTGACATGAAAAATTTGAATCGCTAGAATAACTACTACTTTCATTATAAATGGATAAACTCAAACTAGAGCTGTCAGTAGATGATGATAAATTGAGTTGCGAGTTCTTGACGAATTTTAGATTTTGTGACTCTTGGGCAAACCACAATATTCTTTTGGTAGTGGTCCACTGTGTTGCTGCTGCTGTTCGTCTGTTCTCTCGTCCACTATTTCTGTCTTTGGCAAATCTGAATCAATTAGTTAAAATTTCTAAAATGGTGGCTTCCGTTTCAGAGTGTGATACTGTGTTTTGCATACAGCACCTGTAAATCACAAAACATCAAATCACAATTACATACTATCATCTTGGTCATTTGATAGAATAGTTTGTATACACATTGTACAGTATTTGTAACAGAGATAATTAATTCTGTCTCATAAACAACAAACAATTAATAGAAAGATATACTGACCTAATACCACTTTCATCAAATGCAGGTCTTCTAAGCTATGCTTATTATTTTTCCCTGTCTAATTACACTTCAATGCAAATGCATTGGTGAAAACTCTTTGTAGTATCCGTCTTCTGATGGATGATGTCTTATTTCTACCAATATAACTCAAATAATTTGTCTGGGAAAAGACAAAAATATAGTTTAATATCACTATTTAACCCATAGATCTTACGATAACCGCATATTAATTGTGATTGAATAAAAAACAAAACTGAAATGAACATAGAAAAATCAATATAAATTATAAGACGGGACCTATCTATATTGTAATAAATGAATATAACTTATTATGCTATGAGAAATACTTCATCTGAAGTAGTGAGTTTATTAATTTATTTACCATGTTGCGTTTATAAAAGTGTTAAACATACAAATTTTAAACAAACAACAAAACATTATCCTCCACTAACCAAGTTTCGATGTTATGTAACTCTTGTAACCTCATTCATAGGTAACTTGGATGGAAGGTCAATCTTATTTTTTTTTCATAAAAAGAATAATTATTTTGCTATCTTATAGCATCTGTAAATAGTATCTATGTATCTATTATAGTATTTTCTCGGTGAAAGCGAAAGTGAGTGGATTGATTAACTTAAATACATTAAGTTTATTTAATGTACAAAATCTGTATGCCACTATTTGAACATCTGCCTGCATTTCTTTATTACAGTTGAATTTTGAATTAACAAATATACCCGTTCAAAAATCCATTTTAATGTTACGGCAACATTGCTTGAGAGCTGTAAAAAGTCCCGTGTTGATTAGCTTGATTGCGCGTTATGATTATTTTTTTTAGTAGGTGGCGCACTAGGCTGTATTACTTTTAGTTGTGACGTTTTTAGTTTGCGTTTGTTAATTAGAAAAACTATATACCTGTGTCTAGTTTCTAGACGTAAGAAATAGAGCATTATGTTGAAAAGTCCACGATCGGTTAAGGCTCCTCCTACGTTTAAAGATTTAAATGAAAGAGTCAAAGAATACTTACTTTGTCCAGAAAAATTACCAATTCACGAATGGGGAAGAACAATGAACTCATGGCCCCGGGAAGTGAAAATCGAATCGCTTCTAGACGCAGACGAAGACGAAAGGGAACCTGACAGTACTTTAAGGGTTAGTTGTTATCGTTTTGTTAATTGTTTATTACAAAAAAAAAAAAGAAATCGATTGCGTTTTAAACTGAATCGATATATTTGATATAATAATAAGTATACGACTTGCATAACTGATACGTTTTAGGTGGTTAGAGATTTATTAACTGGTGAAATCGTCGGCTTAGAAGAAATTGAACTCGATAATGACGAATACAAAGACAGTTTATCTATGTCACGCCCTCCTTTGCCTCCAAATTATGCAACTCTAGGTACTGCTACCCAAATACCATTTCTGCCTGCGGGTTTTGAGGGGGAATTTGATCAATTCCTTCAAGCTACTACGTACAAAACAAATTTTAATCTTGACAGCGACCATGATGAAGTTGGAAAATTCTTTGGGGAAAGTGAGTATATCATTTCTTTTTAAGATTCCATACCAAACATAAACACAACACTTGTAGAATGTCTATCTTTCCATTTGTCACAGTTGATATTCTCCATGTCATGTTGAATTTTGACATGTCAGTACCCAATGATTGTTTGTTTTTTCATGGCCGTGTATTGTTGAAAGTGAAGCTTAGATTTTAGGAGCATACATTCGTAATAATTATATTACAGTTATGAATGTGTAATTTTTGATTAATTTATTATGAAGTAAAATTGTATGATACGAACATAAGCAAAAAACAATAAAATCAATTTCAGGACACCATAAAAGCAAGAAAACAACATATACAAAATTCAAATTAAAAATTTAAGAAACCCCTGACTCAAACGATACTTCTAAAAAGTAAAAAGTATATATATATATATATATATATATATATATATATATATATATATATATATATGTTGCCCTTAAGTTTAATATAAGTAGTATGTAAAATTTTGATCCAAGCGTTCTCGTATCGGAAGACCACCTAATCTTAATTAAAACTTATTTTAGATTAAGATCATGGCATTTTTATATTTATGTATCATACCTAAGTAGCATACTTGTATTTCAAATATATTGTATTTACATTTATAATCAGCAACGTGTTCCAAATCAAAATTGAGATAAATTGGCATTGAGTGCAGGATCAGGATTAGAATCGAGAACAACATAGCAATCAGGATCAAGATTGAAAATGTGATTATCCAATACACAAGATGAACGAATTCATTATATGTCCACGGGTGGAGCCATGTGCAGAAGTTAGTCTGTATCTATAATTTATTCATTTAAACCATTCTAATGAGCACTAACAATACCTCCGATGTAATTTTCGGGGGGTTGGGTCTCCTGTAATTTCCGTGATATTGCAGCATTAGTTCAAAGTTATTATATTCTAATATCATTGAAGTAACAGAATACCAAATCTCAAATCTATCGGACCTGTAAAGATCTTACATCCATTCAATAATTGGGAAAGGGCTGATAATCTTGAAACGGCTGAACAGATTTTCCTGAATCATGGCTAAGAACACTTGAGCAAGTAATTTTTAGAACGAAATAATACTAAATCAAAATCAGTTCAGCTATTTGAGAACTATCATAGTTCTAGATAGACAGACATACTCTGAGTCGGGGATTAAGAATAAAGCAATGTACTCAAATAATGCTTATTGGTGTTTTATATTTAAAATATTTTAAGTTGTAGTAATTCCTATTGAATATTAAGATAGTACTTATGAACAAAATCAAACATAAAATGTTTAAGAGATTGATGTTGGTAATTTTCATGATGACAGATAATGTAGTAGACATTATTTAAGTATATTTATAGTTTTCTTACTTTTTATTACTGGAAAATGCATGAGTTTTTTATTTTAAATGATTAATCTAAATTTTTGTTTAAAATAATGATCCCAGAAAAATAAATGACTAATTGAATTGGTATGTATATTGTATTGTAAAATAATTTCCAAGCAAATCAAATTATTAAATTGGATTCACATAATTCAAAAGGTTTTATTTACTTTAGTCTCTATAAATTAAAGCTCAATATCTCTTTTGTAGGTTTTGTCTAATAATACTTTTTTTTTCAAAAATGATTTATTTATTTTAATATCAATTGTTTTTTCAAAAATGAGTTATTTATATTAAGAGATGTATAATAATGATATGATAAATTTTTGGTGGGACTTCAGATATATTAACAGCTCCACCTGGCATCAAAGATGGAGTCATATTTGCAGAAGATGGCTGTTCTGTGTTGAATAAAGAGAACGAGGTACCTGGTCATAATCAAAAAACTAATATGAATATTAACTTAGAAAGTAAATTTGAGTGGAAAAAAGCTTTAAGTGAAACTACTCAGTTCATTGGTGGGTTCATATTTTTTTAGAAAATCAAATATGTTTTAATTAATTTTATGTGGATAAATACTTTATACGAAAAAGAAAGAATCTTACAATGTTTTTTCTGTTGATAAATGTAGATATATGGAAAGATGAAGATAACGTTCCAAAAATAAAATCCAAAGACATACCGAAACTACCAAAAATTAAAATGCAATCCGAGTTCCAGTTAGATGATGATTTATTTGAAAATAACATCAATTATCAACCTGTGGTAATACCTAAAATATCTGAAGAATCGGAAATGCCTATGTTAAATATATCGTCCTCTAATAATAGAACTAACGTGACATCAATGAGATGGGCTGAGATTATTGATATATCTCAACCTGTCCCTGATTTTAATGAAAAAGTGAAAATTCCTGCAATGCGATGGCCATTTGAATTGGATACTTTCCAAAAGCAGGTAAATAAGAAGCCCTTCGGTGTTATCCTTTATTTGATAGAATGGTAGAATTTAACTTGGTGAAACATGAATAGTAATTCCAATATTGATGGAACTATTTAATAGAATCTTTGAGTTGCTATTGATATGAATATTCAAGAAATCTCTTGTTTCAATGCAGTATCATTGTTTTTAAAACAGTAGAACCATTTACTTAAAACTACAACATCTACTTTGGTAGTACTCCTCCAACTTAAAGCATTGCCTCACCCAAAAGCATGATCAACATGATGGTTTTAATGAAAATGCATAAATAGACAGCATTTTTTAGAGTATCATAATGTTCTCACTTGAATATTGAAATTTATTTATTATTGTCTTGATTATTGTTCTGAATCATACAACCGCTCATTATATTCTAAATTATAGGAGTTAAGCATATTTTTGTAATCACTATCGAATGATGTGGATAACACCCATTTTGTGACAGGGATGATTACAATCCTGTCAACACAAAGTTGGCTACATTAATAAGTACATGTATTTGAAGATTATTAATAGTTATAAAAAGTTAAAGATTTCTTACAATTATTGATTGATGAAAGTGGAAAAAGAAAATCCAATTATATTACTTCTTTTTTTTATTGTCTATAATTTCACAGTGTTATTTCTAATATAGACATGGGCAGATCCAACCTTCGAGTCAGAGAGAGATGATGCATATGAGGTTCAGTAAGGACTGGCTCTAATTCGACTATAATAGTAAGACAAAGCCCAGCCAGGGGAGGATCATGATCTCCATGACCCCCCTGGTTTCGCTCTTAAATATAGAGAAACGAAGGTGGCATTGCTACCTTTAGCATGCATAGACATAAGTTTTCACCTACTATCACAGTCTGGATTTCTTCACAATCATATACATTAAATTACATGAATATTCTGTTCCTAGTAATTATGGATATCTTTTTTTTTTTGGGGCACCTTGGCACCTAGCGTCCAGCGCATGTTGTTCTATCTATTCATTTGATATTGTTAAAACTCTCAGTTCGTTTTTAAACATATCTTATGAATTCATTCTGAAATCTGCTATAAGCAGCTGTTGTTGACAACATCTAATAGCCAGTATTTTTATTTGAATTTATTAATATTTTGTGTAATTAGATACAAAAAAAATATTTAAAAATATCTTTTAAGGGGTTTTTCTTTCAAAAAATTCAAATATTTTTTCAAAAATAGAAAAAGTATATTTTTTTGGAAAAATAGAAAACAGAACTGTTTATTAGCTAATAGAAGATAAAGAGTGCATTAAGATAAAGAGTGTATTAAAAGGGTTATTGTCCTGTTAAAAAAAATATCACCCTTAAATATTGTGAGTTTTTTAACAATTTATCTCAAATGCTGGAGAGAGAGGGCGCCACTATAAAGTTCCTGTCCCGGTTCGAAAAAATTGTAGATCTGGGGCTGCTTAGAACTCATAATTATAGTAGTAATCAGTTGTAGGAATTGAACTGACTGACACTAAAATGCATGGAGTATTGTAAAATGCCTTTTTAGGAGCATTCATATGTTGTACTATATTTTATTTAGGATTTTGTTGGCTGGCATAATTATATTTGTAATTTAAATTCAAAGGAATGTCACTAAATATTCTAAGGGTATTATTATGTGTAAAAAAGCGATTAATATTAATAAGCAATTTATTATTAAAATTTTTTTAACAATTTAAGGGTGAATGTATGTTTTGAAAATTATAATAGCATTATGAAAAAAAAAAGAATGTGTTTTTTGTTAATATTCAATTTTAAATATTTATTGAATCTACATAGAAATATGGCTAATCCTAAAATATATATATCTCTTACAAATTTTGTTTATTGACATACTCCTGTAAACGATTATCTAAGTCATTCATGTTTTTATAATCTATTTTTAATTTTATAGGCTATATTGAAATTAGAAGAAAAACACCATTTGTTTGTCGCAGCGCATACGTCAGCAGGAAAGACTATTGTAGCTGAATATGCCATCGCAATGTCGAGAAGGAATTTCACAAGGTAGTTACAAACTTTTTTTAGACGTGCATGATTCGAAAATATCCACAAGTGACTTTTTTTTAGGATTGTATTGTATATATTCTTTCATTAAAAAGCCTATTTACAATAAGTAATTTCCTATTACAAATGAAAAGTTTCAATAATGAAGTTTTCTATAAAGGTCTATTATATCTATTACTAATATACTAATCTAGAGGTGTTTATCTTTATTCCATTATAACTAATTAACTATAAATGTGATTAAGATGAAATTTTGTCTACGTATAAAAAAAAACTGACTTGTGTGATAGACTACTTTTTTGAAAGTCTGTCTGTCTGCCTGTCTGTCTGTCACGCACATCTCTAAAATTACTTAATAAATTTTAATACAGTTTTCACAAATAGAACGAGCTTGTCTTGGAGTAGAATACAGGCTTCATTTCATTTAAACCGAAAAAAAATATCCTTGGTAGGGGGCCATCTATAAATTACATCACAGGGGGTCAACGAAGCGTGACAATGCGCGACAAAGAGCAGGTCAAAAGCTTTGTAACGTCAAATCCGAAATACAAAAACCAAAAAGGTTTGTGTCTTTTGTTTTGTCCAATATCTAAAGTATTTTGAACGAAAAAATTGTTAAAACTGCTGTTTTAATTTAGGCACGTAGGACCACCTGCGACAAGGACGGGGGGGGGGGCTAAAACCTTATAATTTAAGTGACGTAATTTATGGATGGCCCCTAGGGATAGTAAAGTTATATAATGTAAAAAATCTTTTACACTTTTTTTCTTTCTTTACAAATTCTTTTGAATTCTGGAATATTGTAGTTTTCTATAAAACTACAATATTCCAGAGTGATATAGCTTATATTTATTTTGGCTTCATACAAATTGGAACCGTGAGCGGTATGTAAATTGAAAGCGGGACTGGAAGTAGAATCAAGAGTCAGACGGGAGCGGTGTTGTAATCGGGTAGCCAACCGTAATTATTTATAGTGATCTCAAGACTTAATTTTCCTGGTCCCTATTTCAATTGTTATATAGTAAAACTGAAATAATTTCAGTGCACTGTCACATTCTGGTCGCTTCGGAGGATGTTAAAAGTTTACCGTTATTTTAATGTTTTTTTTTTTGTTTTGTGAGACTTGCATTTTTAATACCGAGTGTTGCCCTAAAAAATAGAGGTCAGTCCTTTTACAGATAAATTAATGACGTAGGTACAAAAGGCTTAAATTTTTTATTCAGCTATGTTGACCATATTATTATTCCTAGCGATTCCTTAGAAGAATATTATAATCGATTATAGAAATTGTTTAAACGTTTAAATGAATATGGAATCATGATCATCTTAGTCAAGTGCGCGTCCGGCCAAGAAAAAGTCGAATTTTTAAATGTCCACGAAGTACGAAGGGTATAAAGCTGCTGGATCACATGGTTCAGACTGTTATCGATTTTCCGAAACCCAGAACTGTAGGCCATATGCACAGATTTTTAAATATGATAAATTTTTACAGGCTTCATTTATTCTATTTAAAGTTAAATAAATATTTGTACAATTGAAGCAAAATAGCGAATAACTGACGTATAGATTCCGATCAAGCATTCACTGAGTGTAAAATAGGTCTTAAAAGCATCATTGAATGGTCACATTCTAGGGTCGATACAAATATTAGATTATATATTGACGCTAGTAACACGTGTGCTGGCGCTATTCTATTACAATGACTAAATAACGATTGAAAATCGTAGTTATTTTTTTTTTTGGCAAAATTTAATGAAGCGCAACGAAAATACAGTACTTTTGACTGGAAACTATTTTTTACTTATATGGCAATTAAATATTTCAGATCGTAGGGCGTAAATTAACTATTTATACCGATCACAAACTTCCGCTTTTACTCAAACCAATGTTACTGATAAAACCCCGCGAGTTCGACGGGATTATATTTTATAAGCGAATTAGCAACTGACATTCGACATATTAGAGGAGAAAATGGAGAAGGCTTTTAAGTGACGTAACGTCACAATTTTTTTTGATACGGAAAGCCAATAACACTTGGCTACCAATTGAATGTACGTTATGCTGATCTACGTCACTTGTTGACTTATGTCAATCCTATACTATTTTATTAAGGCTATAGACAGTAGAAGGCCCCTTGTCTGACCCTGCAGAGCAGACACTTTTTCACGTATAGACAAAATTACATGCCCGTCGACTATGAGTGAATGAAGAATGTTACTAGGTATGCCAAATCGCTTGAAATGTTGTCTTAGTAAAGCCTGTATGTATACAAATACACTAGTTTTTGTTGTAGTCAAAAATACCTAGTAGTTTTGATTTTATAGGCATTCAAAGTTTCGAAAAATATCGAGTCCCGCTAACAGTCACGTGACTGCTTGTGACGTCATATCACAACGCGCCGCGCGGGCCGCGGCCCGCTTAGTATCAAGTCGCCAGCGGTTATAGTAGTAGGTGTAATGGCTTGCGCAGTATTTTGTTGTGTTTTCGTCCGCGTATTAAGTTAATAGTCTAATAATAGTATAGTATATTGTGCAACTCGTGCGACCAGTTGTCGATTGCCCACGAAAGCGAAGTTGAACGCACGAGCGAAGCGAGTGCGGTCATTCGCTTGAGTGGATAATCGACAACGTCGCACGAGTTGCACATATTATTTTGTATTACAAATGCGGCGATTTATGTGGGTACAAAATATATTTAAATTTGCGTGTGCCAAGAATAATTTGCTTGCGACAAGTAAACTTGTCGCACGGAAATTCAAATGTCGAACGTGCGTTCAATTTGTCGCACTCAAATAACAGTTTTATTTATGAAAAAACTCACGCGTAATTTTAAAATGGGCAAACGGTTCTTTTTCAACCGCAACAGCGAGCGTCAAGATACTACTTTCCCCGCATGTAATACAAAATATTATTGTGTATATATAATATATAGTGAGCCAGACTGAGCGTGTTGTGCGATGACGTCACGCCGTAACAGGCGGCCCGCGTCGTACGGTTACAACTAGTTTTACTTCTAAATCGGAAACTAATTGACGTATCGAAGTAATTCTTTCACTAGTATTTTTAATTTTTGACAGAATATGGAGTGCTAATAATCAAAATTAGTTAACATTCTTCATTATCCGAGTCTGGCCTAAGCTCAAGAATGGGATGACGCACGACAAAAAATCGAACTCTGGACTGATTAAGAAAATTAATGTTTTAGAAACTGCCGTATTCTCGTATCGTATGTAACGCGTCGACGCAGAGATCGGGAGCTCACCGTCAACGTTTCATAGAATCGCTTTTGACACTGCGCATGACAATTAATTATCCTGGTATTCGTGTCAGTAGAAAATTAATTACAAAAAAGTATTTTTAGCTGAATAGGAATAAAGATGTTATTTTATACGCCAAAACTTATATAAGTTATTGCTCGCGATTTTCTTCGCGTGGTGGTATAAAACGTAACAATGTTTTTAAAAATATATTAAAGTTGTTCTTCATTTCTACGTTGTCTGTCATCCCCTATATAGAAAATCATGTCATGTCATGGGGTCTTCTTCAAAGCCACAAAGTTTATATATAGCGACATTTACTTTTCATGAACATTATTGATTAAAAAAAAAAATTGGTTGCCTGTAAAGTCGGTATACGGGCGAAAGTTTTACGTGACAACGACTTTGAGTGGTAAAATCATTTTAATGTGAATATTCATTCGTATAGTAGGAAGAAGGATGAAATAATAGTAACAATTTAAAACATTTATTTATACAAAGAATTATATTTAAAACATTAATTTATACAAAGAATCTCGCACTGAATTTCATATTAACAAAATTTTATTTTTACCTTTACACATACATACGTATTTATATACAAATATACATACAATAACTTGCAATACATTTGCGTACAATGAAACAGCGTTTACTACAACTTAACTTGTTCCTATCTGAGTGGAAGGGACGCGTGCCTTTCACTTTTTATGTCTGTCTCTCTCGCTCTTAGGCGGGCTAACCATGCCCGAGTGGAAGGGACGCGTGCCTCTCACTCGCTCTCATTGTGAGCGCATAACGTGAGCGGAGCGTAACGCAGTTTCTTGAAGTGTCACCCGGCAAACCAATTTATAAGACGTTGTCACGTCAAAATAAGAATGTTATGGATAGTTGAACACATTTTTTTCTGCGACACTTGCACTGTTATAAAATTTAACAATGGGTAAATACCAATTGTCCAACCCCATTCAGAAGGTACTTCATATTAAAGAAAGGGAAAAATTTTAATTTTCAGTCTGTCTAGCCCCCTAGGTAATATAGCGTGATAGATTGTGCCCTAAATTAAGCAGTAGATTACTGCTAATAATACGAAAAAAGTTTTGTTGAAAACGGTCCATTAGTTTTTGAGTGATTTTAGAACAACCTAACATAAATATACAAATAAAGGGGCAAGATTTTACAAGCGGTTGTTTTGGGATCTGTATTACGTACCTAGTATATACCATTTAATTTGCAGTGGCACTCCGGGACTGCCAGAAGTCAAAACTTGAAGAATTACGTGTGTATTTTTTGAATCGTCAGGAAATATTTTATTGTACAGGAAATACTTTTAAATGAAATGGTTTTTATTCATTATTATAAACTACTACTACAAAAATTATATTACATTTTTCATTTAATGCGCTATTGTACATGAAAAACAATTCATATTATTTTACATACAAAAAATTGCAATCTATTACTTAAAACGTAAATTTACAAATACAATACTAAAAGTTCCGATATTAATATATATCTATGTTGTACGTATATACATAATATATATTTATATTATATATAGTTATATTATCAATGTATTTAAACGCAAACTCAACTCGTGTAAACGGGGCCAATACATGTAGATACAGAGGTGTCGGTTACGGTAAGGGTAACAGTGTCGCGAGTTCAATGGCTTTTTCCCATCACAAAAATGACCAACATGCCTAAAGAAGTTTTCACTCCAAAAAACCTCGAAAGGTTGTGTAATGATACTTCCTTGATTTCAGAAGTACCCATTGCGATTTGTTTACTTGGTTTGCCTACCGCGCTAAAAACCAATAATTTTAGTGGCCCTGCAGTTTGCTTGGCGATTTTTACACTCCAGTTGAAAAGTCAGTCAACAAAGGTTTATAAAAAATATATACGTTAAAATATGATTAATCCGAAGCAAACTAAAGAACCTAAAGAACCCAAAGTCATTTTTTATTCGATCTGAATTAGAAACACTATATTTATAAGAGTTAACAGTGTTCAAAATTTATCGCAAGCGCTATATCAAAGTCTTTTGAAGTGTTATAACCTACTGATATTGTATTTAAAATACAACTGGGTAATTATAAAATGAATATTTCTAAAGATTGCCCGAAACGAGCATATATATTTAATGAACCATAAAATATTGAACTGAAACAGGGCATAAATAACACATACTTATACGACGAACGTGACGTTACATAAATCATTCAATGCCAGGCGACGAACATTTAATTTTGAAATGCTTTTTATTTTCAAATTTTATTGCTTAAGCGTATCTAATATGTACTATAACTAAAACACGTTTTAGAAAATTCAAAATGGAAACTGCAATATGATATCTATTATTGTTTGAGATTTTCGATTTAACTACAATATTTTTTTCTTTGCAGAACTATTTATACATCACCAACCAAAGCATTATCAAATCAGAAATACAAAGATTTCAGCGAAACTTTTGAGGAAGTCGGTCTACTCACTGGTGATTTTCAGATAAATGCAAACGCCTCATGTTTAGTAATGACCACTGAGATATTACGTTCCATGCTATATCGTGGTTCTGACGTCACCCGGGACCTAGAATTTGTGATATTTGACGAAGTCCACTATATAAATCACCCTGAGGTATAACATAAAAGAATCGCTTGTAGCCCGTATTGGATAAAAAAGTGTTACTATAATTGTAGATATTTAATTATTCAAATTACTAGTTGGCCCGGAAGAACTTTTTTATTTTTTCCGTTAGGTAGCGTGCCTGAATAGTATACGTCCTCTTATTTATTTACGTAAAAATAGAATAGATTCCATTATCTTATAAAGCGATTGTCTTATTATTAATCTCGACCTTTGTCTTAGTTTTGATTTCTATGCCGTACCTGTCCTTGATTTCGATTTCGGCCACGCTACTGATTCCCACTCTGATCGCATTTTCGATTCTAATACGGGACGAGTGTTAGAATCGAAAATGGGATCAGGGTCTGTCACGGTTTTCTATTTCGATTCTGCTAGAGGTCACAGTTTTGATTCTCTTAAATTTTATTATCAAAATAAACTATGCTTAAACTTCATTACTCTCCGAAAATGTTATCTTTCTACATGTTAAAGTATTTTTTGGATTTATTTAACTAAGCCGATTGTATATGCGTGCGAAGCTGCGTATTTGTACTAAATACAATATAAATACGCGAATGCGTCCACATGGACTAAATTTTTTGCACTTACTCCGATTATTGCGTTAATGTTGCTTTATTTATTGTTTCTTTTATAATGCCTATATCCTCTGATATTATATTCTGTAATAAAATGTAATGGATGCCCATCTCAGGATGCAAGCCAGTTTCTTGGCAAATTTCATCAAATTGGTCGGTGATTTAGTTATGGAAATATAACAAAAACACATACAGATACACTTCATATCTTTTTGAATTTTTTCCTCCAGCTCCGCCCTCTCAAACAGGTTTATGTTAGTAGTAACTATTGCGTCGCGGTTCTCGACATCGCTCTTGCACCGTCCGTAATTTTATACCGTCTATAATTCTGCACCTATGTTCTCCTTATTTGTTCTAGCATAGTTTCGTTCTTAAATAAAGTGAATAACACCGGTTTTTAATTATTTTTCCAAAACCCCAAACGACCAGTTAATTAACAAGAGAAAAGTAAAGGTGTCAGCGAAATCTGTCGAATTATAATGTTTTTTAACAATTTTCATTGAGCTCTTACTAATTAAACAATAAAAATAACGTAGGCTACATCGTTTCCTTATATTAAGCTATCTCCTTGCCAAGTGTAATTAAAATCGGTCAAATTATATTTAATTTATTAATCTCACCATACACAAACACACAATCAATCATAAACCACTCGAAACACTCACTGTGTTAATAAGAAAAAAAAAATTAAAAAGTATGTGCTTAAGACCGCACGGCAGAAGTGAAAACTTCATTGGCAATCGCAATTATTATATATAATAAGCATTAGCTAATTTCCTCTTTCGTTTTAATTCGTCATCGAGTTTGTTATGAACACAATAAACAAGGAATCAGTCAAATTGGTGAAGCCGTTTTTGAGTTCTTGCAAGATTAACGAACATCAATTAATTTATATACCTTGAGTAGACAATATTGCTTATACCTATTATAAGATGTCACTTTAAATTTTGTCATTAAATTCATTTTTTTTTACATTCTTATTACTGCATGAAACAAATATCCGTTTAGTTTATTTTATGACTACTTGGTACCCATATTGTTACTATACATAAAAAATATACTTTCAGTAGTTTTTGCATACACACATACAAACACGAAATTAGTAATAAATTTGTACATGTAGAAAATAGCGAACCACCTCGGTGGCTCGAAGCTTTACCACTCACTACGTAAAAGAGAAACTGCTTTTCGCGGTGCTGTATTGATATGTTTTCAACAAATTGTTGTTTTTTTTTTCAGCGTGGTCATGTATGGGAAGAAGTTTTAATATTATTACCCGCTCATGTAACAATCGTGATGTTGAGTGCGACCGCTCCCAACACTCTAGAGTTTGCGGATTGGGTTGGCAGAACTAAGAAGAAGAAAGTGTACGTCGTGTCCACACAGAAGAGACCTGTACCTCTGTGTCATTATTTATACACAGGTAAGGTGTCTGTGTATCGAAACAACTTACATCTTTTCTGTTTAATTCGTCCTATTGCTATTGTCGATGTGCATGTCTCGAAAATTACGTTGTCTTTTTATTTGTATTTAATTAGGTTTTGTCCGCGATTTCATGCGCGTAGACAAATAATGTTTATTCTATTGTTTATGTCAATCCCATTCTAGCCCTCGATCATAATTTCGGTCTCAACACGAGTTCCAATTTCACTCTACTTTCACTTCCAATATGAGTTTTGATCTGGGCTCTAATTTTGATCCTTCTCTGGGGAAATGCATAGCTAGGAGATGGCGACAGACTCAATCCTTACTGGTTGACACCAGCGCATTTTTTTTTAAACTTTGAAGAGAACCACGAAATAAAATACATATAATCGCTATTTTTACGACACATTTTTTTTATTGATTTTTGTTACTCCACTTAATCAGAATAATGTTATCATTATATTAGAATAATAGAATTCTATTAAAAATATTTTCTCTAAAAAAAAAAAAAAAAAAGAGAACTCCGCGCTATGGTTCAAGGCAAAACTAATAATTTAAAATCTTTATTCATAGACAAAATGAAACATTCTTAAAATTGGATAATATCAGGTTGAACAACCCTGCTGCTTAACGAACGTAACAAAACATATCAAATTATTAGTTTACAAATGTCATTCTTGGGTAAGCCAGTGTCAAAACTATAAAAATGGGATTTTAAAAGAAGTCCATTCTCTCTATCTTCTCGATTCTAATTCCAATCTGTTCCGATGGCGGTCTATGCATATTGTTTACGCCGTATTCTCGAGATTGAATGCAGTGGCAATAAACCCCTCCCTTACACCCGCAATCCAGTTTTGTTTTCCTACCCGCACTCGCTGTCGTCTGTTTATCGAACGCGAACGTAACCGCAAATCGTCCATATATCATGTGTTATTATAATTATTAATATAATTTGTGAACCGCGAGTGAATACTACGTGTTCGGTGTGAAACCAGCACGGACGCGCAGTCGTGCTCGAAACTACGGTGGCCGCCGAGAGCGAGGACATCACACAGAAGGGTGAGTTCCTCTCTTTTCCACTCCTTGATTTGCCACTGTGTGAAATTTCGAGGATAGGGTGAAAGGGACAACTCCGATCAGGAACCAGCGCATACAGCAATATATTTTTTTATAATAAAAAGTTGAGGTTGATTGACTAAATAGCTTGCGTGAAAGAAAAACAAACTCACATATGTTATTATTCTTAATTATTATTTCCAAAATAAATATATGTATTAATTATAATTATTATTAGTTGATATTCCAAAATAAAGATATTTACCTAAATATCTTTATTTAAGAATAATAATGAAATTGTTATAAAAATATGAATTAGAGTATAAAAATTATGGTACAAAATTATGGTCTGCACTGTAATCTTGTAACTAATCAACTGGCATTTATTTCCTATTCATTTGTTTTCTTCTTCTCAGATTTCATTTGAAGAATTTTAAATCAAGATGTATGAACATTGCATAAAAAAAAAGTATCCAACTAAATATTTTGATTAGGAGTTCAGGTTAAATCTTCTGTTCTAGTTATGTTTGTACATTATTAAAATTTTTCATTAATAGGTATCTATATTTTCTGCATTATGTCTCTAAGCTCACGCCTAATCCCTAGACGTATCGGCCGAAACCATAGATCTCCATATAGTATTATTCTGTTAAGAATGCCTGCAGTCACATTTATATACATCTGTAGTGTCTGCCTGTACATTATTTTTTTTTAATTTCGTGTTAATTATTCATTTTATGACAGACTCCGATTTTACCGTTTTACATTTTATGTATGTCTGTCTGTCTGTGTCCTTTTATAAGTCAAGAAAGGCTTGACCGATGATGATAAAAACTGGTGTATTGTAAGAACACCAGTATAGGCAGTAAAAAACAGTGTCTGTTTGTATGTCTTTTTATAATTTATAACGGTATGACCTGTCGGATTAAAATTAATATGCAGTAAAAACATGTGATTGTGCAAATTATAAGCGAGTGTCTGTCAGTCTGTCTGTATGTTCTTTTATAATTTTAAAAGGTTTCACCAATCTTAACGAAAGTTGGTATAAAGTAAGAACATGTGATTACGCAAATGATGAGCTAGTGTCTGTGTTTTGTTTGTTTATATGTCCTTCTATAACTTAAAAAGACTTAACCGATTTTGATCAAATATAGTCGGAATATGTGATCGGGTAAATGATAGACCATATGTGATTTAGATACACCATATAATAAGCATAAAAAATACATATTTTTTGTGTTGTTAGAAGCCACGTTCATTTGTTTTTATATATTTGTATCTAGGTGTGCGTGCGTGAATGCGTGCGTGCGTATGTGCGTGTGTGTGCAAATCTCTCCTTTATTCTAAAACAGAAGTATTTGGTTGTCATTTGTCTATAATAAAGAGGTAAACTCTGGAATTACTGATCTGATTTGGAAAATTCTGTCATTAACAAGAAGCTAATAGGAACCTATTATTCAGCTTCCTAAGTGCAATAAACTGTTTAAAATTCTAATAAAGATGTGTTTTCAGTAATAAATGACAATAACAATGATTGAAGTTAGAAAAAACATAAATATGTTTGGTTGATTGATTTATTGGCATGTGCTGCCTAAACAGTTGCAAATAAGGAAATAAAATGTATATCAAAAATATATTAGCCTTTAATTTTAACAAATATTAACCTTTAATATTGATAAATATTAACCTTTAATATTAATGAATATTAACCTTTAATTTTAATAAATATTAAAGTTTAATATTTTAGCCTCAGGAAAATTTTATATTAAAAATGGAAGAAATTTACCGAATGAAGTTTGGATATAGTTTTCAAGTACTCTAAAAAAGTTCATAAAAACAAATAGTTAATCAATATGGAGCGGTGGTGGTTCGGTGGTTAAGGCTCTGCTTCGGATCAGAAAGTGTGAGGTTGGATCCCGACCATAGCCGAATTGATCAACGAGTTCGTAACTTAAGTCCACGTAAACCACACGCCCCGTGCCTCGGAGAGCACGTTAAGCTGCCGGTCGCGGACGTTGTTCTTAACAGCTTCCAGTCCGCACCGGGCTGGCGTGGAAGTTCTACACTTAAAGCCCATCTATCTGAAATGAGCATTGTGGGCGATTGTCTTAACAGTGGGGGTGTATTTGGAGTGGTTTATTAAATAATGCAAAATGAAAGCAATAAATTTTATATTGAAGGAAAGCGACTTATTAATTCATGCACCAGGAGATTTTCGAAATTATAAGCGCTATAAATATTAAATTTGATGATAGTTTGTACAATGGAAGGAGCCTATAAGAATAGATTTTTGGAAGTTTACTTTTTATTGAGTAAAAAGTTAGTTTAGTGAGTGAAAGGGGGTTGACTTTTGCATGAAACTCTTATGAAGCAAGGTACGATTATGATATATTGCTTATTAAAAATGGCAAGGCGCGTTGTTCGTAATTTCTTGAAAAGGGAGAGCATAATGAAGAAGAAGCTGTATAATGTGTAAAAATAAGTGCGTATTTTGTTAGTCTGTCTTACGTGCCTAAACCATTCATCCAATTATTATAAAACTGGCGATGTGCTGGCCCCGATTTCGTCTGCCTATTCGTACTGTTGTGCCAAATTTTCGAGCCGATTTAAAAAAATCCTTTATGAATAAGTTCTTTGAGTTGAATAGACTATTAAAATTTTGCTCTTGCGACATCTGCATATTTGTGCTATTACAGATTCTAAAAATTCTTCCACTAATATAAAGGTACACTATCTCCAAGTCATATAGCCTAAATTTTATTTTGATACACCGTCCAAGTCAGAACCGTGATCGGTAACGGAATCATAATTGTACACGGGACGAAGAGCAGAACATAGAGTCGGAAGATATTAAAATCGAAAACGGAACCAAAGTTGAAATCGAGTGTGGAATAAAATTATTAGAATTGACAGCATATTTGGAATCGTAGTAGGAAGCAATAACGAGATAAGAATTCAGAGTGGGACTCTTAATCTTAATATATTTAGCTAGAGACCGAGTTGGCAATCAAAACCAGGACCGCAATCGGAATAGAGAGAGAGAGACAAGTATAGGGAGCAGGACCGGGACTAAAATTGAGAACGGGATAGCGGATCGGAGTCATGATTAAAATAGTAATTGGTTTATGTATAAGATAAAGGAATTCATTGTATGTCCACGCGAGCGGAAGCTAATACAATACAAAGAGCATTTTCACAGCTAGTTATACCACTTGATGCTGCATACATAATAAATCTGTACATAACTCACTTCCTTTTCTGATATTCGTCAAGCAAGTTAGTTTCGTGCAAGTATTTTAGATGGTTTAACCACCTCAGGATCTAGTGTCTTGAAATAAAAAATATACATATAGTGTTGGCACCTAAGTATCCTAAAGATAATGCTTTTCTAATTACTAATTTTAATTGTAAAATAAAGGGAATTAATGAATGCTTATACATATCTGTCTTAACAATTTAGTTAGTTTGACTTTTTTTTTGTAAATACAGGTGGTGGTGCTAAAAATCTATTCTTGGTTGTCGATCGAAATGGCGATTTTCAATTGAAGGGTTACAATTGTGCTGTAGCTAATACAAAAACGAATGAACCCGTAAAACATAAAAACTTTGGACTCGAAGGTAATTATTATTAGAGAATAGGTACATTGTAAAGTAATTATCTGTTTTAATGTACATTTATCATCCATAATTATGTTTAATGATTTTAAGCATTGAGTGATTTTTCAACTTTTTACTAATAATATTATAATAATGTTGCTTTTTATTTGTGCTACTGTTTTTCATGTTAAAACTATTTTGCTTTGATTGTACGTCACATTAATTTCATGAAAAAAAAGTGTGACTTACACTTGTGGAACATTCAACTCCGAAAGCATTCAAACAAATTTTGTGAAAATTTCTTACCAAATTTCATTGCGGCTGTCACTAATATTTAATTTATAATAGAAATAACTTCAGATAATATCTTCAGGCAATAATCATGTGTTATCTACTGATATTTATTGTCTGAATATATATGGTCAAAATACGACCGACGTGGCATGTCGCCAAAGTAGATGGCGTGGGTGCCGCTAGTCTAGTGGTCTGGTGGCTATGTTGCAGATGCTAAACAATTCGGTAATTTAAACACAGAACAGGCTATGTGGATATCATTTGTGCATCATTTGAAGGAGAACGATAAACTTCCAGTTGTTGCATTCACATTATCTCGTAACAGGTATGATATTAATGTGCCCCTTATTCCGCCCGTCGTAGAAATATAATGGATTTTTTTTTTTCATATCAAGGCTTGACTCCTGTCATTGATATGAATCCAAAAATCAAAACGATTCAATTACGTTTGTTACGATTATCTGGTGTAACCAATAACTATTTAATGAATCTATAATCTAAAATATTCTTCATATTCAAATACCTGTGTATACCAATTTTCATGGTGACCGATTCAACAGAGTAGAAATTAATGCGCTACAGGGCTACGTTGTAGCGAATTCTTGCGAAATGAATAGTTACAACAAACTGGATACCCCAAAAAGGTTATTCGTAAAAGAACAAATTAAGCGTGCCAACGTCCATGGTGATCGGCCAAACACTGACGAAATGTACCAATGTACCAATTTTAGAAATATATACTTAAGTAACAATTTTTTTTTATTATTTTGAAATAAATAGGTACATTTTAGAAACATTACTTCATTGAATTTGTTGTATGCGTTGTTTAGCTGAAATTCAACGCTGGTTTTGAATCTCCGCAAAAGCTGAGCTGATACATTTTAGTATTTTTCCTTTTTTGTTGCATATAACATTTACACTTCTACCTGAAAGAAAATCATTTTCTTTTTTTTATAACGTCTGTTCACACGTTATGAGACATATATCTATCTGTTTGTCTGTGGGCTTATAGCTCAAGAACGCACTTACCCAATTTAAGAAATACGTTCTTTAATATGTAAATTTTATCTGCCCAGAGTTTATGTACATTTAGCTATGGTAAGATATTACCAATAATAATTTTTAGTGCAACACGGGGCAAGGAAAATTTTGACAGCTTTTGTAGTGCAAGAAGCACCGGTACTATTTACAGGATTTTTTTTTTGACATTGAAATAAAAAAAAAAGTTGCCTGACAAGATTCAGTATAATTTTTTTTTGGAATAAGTAACCGTTGGTTGGGATAAAGTAGCAGTAACAATTTTAATTCATCATTTCGGAAGAAAAATCGAGACATATTATTTATTATCAATTTAAATGATTGATATTGAGATAGTTCTCCAATAACTGAAAAACACTAAAGCACCAAGCGACGGGTTTATGGCTCAATTTATGAAAACGCGCGTCGCCAGCGATGACGTACGGACGTCAGACGCGGGCCCTTAGACAAGATCAATGTCACTCGACGTGCGATAGACTTGTGCTAGTTAATATCTTTGAGAGATCCAATCGAAACGAGGAAACCCGCAGAAGAACCGACGTAGCTCGCAGAATCATCGAGTTGGGAGTGTCATCGGGTAGACCGCAGCACTCGTAGAACCTATCACCGCTAAGACAGGAAGGTTTTTGAGTGTCGACTGAACGTCGCAGCGTAGAGCGGCCTCCCGCTAGGTGGCAGGTCGTCGGTCAGGGTTGCAGACCACCGTTGGTTGGATCTAGGAGTGTATGTCGTCAAAATCGAAGGAGAAGATCTACGTTCAGCAGTGAACGCTCAGTGACTCAAACGTTTACTACATATATATGCTACTTATATGTAATTGCATATACATTAAAAAACTACATATTTAAATGTTTGTTTATAAATCCGGCCAGAGAGAAAGACGAAAAGGAAAATAAGTTAAAATTGAGAATAAGGTCTACATCAGAATTGGCAATGTGTTGGGATTACGTTCAGCGAGGCTAATAGAAGTCAAAACCTCGATCAAGATCATTTATCCGTGCGGGCGGAGCTGCGAGCATAAGTTTAGTTTTTTAAATAAGTTCAAATCTTGTTGCGAAAAATTAGATATCTATTTATTTTCGAGCCAATTTAATGATATCATTTTAAGCGGCATTTACTACTCAAAACTGTTTTTCGTTTTTCGCACCCTGTCGTTTTTAAAACGTCTATTGGATCATCTACTATTTTGCATGCATGTGAAAACCAGTGTAAGAATTTGTGCATAATATATATGTTCTAAACACTGCATTTCTTTTACATTTTCTTGAAGTACAAAACGAGTTTTGACACAGGTGCGACCAAAATGCTGCAAATTTGTTGTCTCTAAATTTGACTACGGCTGTGGAAAAGTGTTTTATCCGCAATTTTCTTCAAAAGTGTTTGCAAAAACTGAAAGAATCGGACAGGAGCCTTCCTCAGGTACATCATTTATATATTATACATACTAGAGTTTGCTCGCGGCATCGCCCGCGATGTCTGCAGTAATAATAAACGCTACGGGCGGGCTAGTCACATCTAGTTGACCGCCATATCAAAAGTACGCGTAAGCGTCAGTGTAATTATATTTTTTCATTATTAAAGACTTTCGTTACTGAGAAGTATGAATGTGTTGGTTCCAAAATCTCAATTATTCACAAAAATACATGAAATCTACCCTCGAAAAAAAAAATGTGAATTCGAAACTGAATTGTTATTTTTTTTTGGAAAAAGTAATGATTTAACACTATCTACAATACTACATAAATATGACTATTTTACAAGCTTTTAGTCTCTCTTGTGTTAGTTTGGAGCAAATATTGCAACAGAGTTTTAAACCAGTTCCATACAACCAATTTAAATGAAATTTTGCGCACAACTTTGGCTTTGGTGAAAATACTATAAAGGATTCTCGGTATAGTAATATATTCAAAATGGCCGTTGCCCTAAGATAATGAATTACCTTTTCATTTTAAAACTTGTTTTATATTCATATTAAATAAAAGGACTTGACAAGTAGACAACGATAATGTAAGTCATACTAAATCTAATATGGCGGCCGCCCGGAAATAATGAATCACCTATTTCCCCACAATTTAGACATAGTGTAAAATGTAATACTTTCATAACCGAGCACGTTACATCATTCGAATTTAATATGCTGGATACCTACCTCAAGATGGCGGACTAAATTTATTTATTACCCTCGTAACATGGATATAAAAAAAGGTTTGACAACTAAGAATAAGGTATTCCGAATTTAATATGGTAGGTTACACTATAAAACAAAAATACTGACATAAATTTCAATAATGAAGAAATCTATGACATAAAACTGAATTGTATATAGTTTCTGGCTAAATATGGGTGTGGCGAGAATGAAGAATGCGATTTTATGCTGGACAACCACTGTGCGCAAGAAGCAGGACAGCACTGTCATTCATGCCATGGTTTATTTAGGACCTAAGTTTTTCATTACTGGACATGCCTACATTGCCTTAAACAGAGTCAAATCCTTAGGTGATCTCCTAATTAAAGAGCTAGCTAGATAGCTTAAAACTGAAAAGAAAAAACCATTGTAAAAATGATGCTTCACAAAAAATGCATAAAATGAGATGTATTAACTAATTAAAAGATATAAAATGAAGTAATTTTTTTTAATGGAATTCATACTGGGCACCCGCAATCCCAAAGGAGTTGGTTGTGCGTTGTCGGCCTTGTAAATGGGACTACGTTCTTTTGTTCAAAACCCTCTTTTTCAAAGTTCGCTAGGAATACTGTAAATCATTCCAGAGCTCCAGTGCGTGTAGCAGAAAATTAGGCATGAAGCTTAGTAGAACGCCGGCTATGAAAACGGTGCTGTTGCTTTTCCATATAATTAATGAAAATATTTTAAATGCTTGCTTTTATTTAAGCCGCATGCCAAAATGAATAAAATAAATTATCGCAAACACGATTCATCAATTTTTGAATGTCTTATTTATTAAAGGCAAAATGTCGCTCCTGTTGCAAAAAAAAAAGATAATGCGTCAACAAGTTCTCGTTTACAATTTGGCCGTTCCCTGAGCAATCAAATCTATTGATACATACTTTTATGAACATTTTACGCAACAATCTTTTTGAAATAAAAGAAAATTATTAAAAGAGAATTAAATCATTTTAGCGATGATTTGAACTAATCTTACTATTTTTAGTACACGATTTACATAGAAACTTGTTTTTAAAATGTTTTTCTTAATTACTCTTCACCTATAAACCCTTTCATTTATGGTGGGGTGTCTACCCGCATAATGTTTCAAAGTGTATTTAATAGAGCTTTCTGATTCCAAGTAAGTAGGTATTTTGAGCCAGAGCCAGCCACTCGCGCGTACTCAATAAACTGTTTATTTGCTGACTGTGGATAATATTAATTCATAGAATTCAAACAATTATATAGTGTTACCGGGGTGTTATTCTGCGCACTCTAGATATATGGTTGGTCACAATTCAAACATTTTAATTATAACAATTACGAAGTTTGCATATCTATTTAATAAAATATACGACATGTGGGTATTGTACATACATAAAATATCATACATATTTAAATATTGAATTGTGATTCTGATTCTATGTTTTCAACTTATATTAATCAAGCTTATCCCGTTACTGAAGTTAGATTTTAAAATGCCAAGCCCCGTCCATATTGATACAATAGCTTTTGCATGATATTTGAACACATCAACAATAGCAACAGCGAATATCATAAAAGTTGTTTTGGGTTTGATGCGTGTACGGACGCGAAACAAGTTACGATTTAATAGTCATCTACATGACTTTCAGGTATTGAAATTGCAGAGAATATTGATTAATGGTGTAGGTGTACATCACAGCGGGGTGTTGCCATTTCTGAAAGAAATTGTGGAGTTGCTTTTTCATTCTGGTCATGTGAGTTTTTCACTTCTATTTAATATTTTGATTATATTTTTGTTTTTAACGACATTAAAATTAGGGAATGTAAGTTCAAATTTAAAATTGTGCAAGCGTTTGAATAATTTTGAAATTTACGTTTTGTTTTAATTCTCATTTAGTTAAAACGAAGAAGTACTTAATATTATTACATAAATTGATATATTTTGGTTTTAGATGGTAAAATTAAGGATTACTTGTACATTTTTTATAATATAGTATATTGTTTTTAATAGGTAAAAATATTATTTGCTACTGAAACCTTTGCAATGGGTGTGAATATGCCAGCAAGGACTATTGTTTTTGAGCATATTGATAAGTATGATGGATTACAAAGAAGATTATTAACACCAGCGGAGTACATTCAAATGGCTGGCAGGGCCGGGAGAAGGGGTAAGTTGTTGGCGATTTCCTGAAAATTTTGATATCAAGTTTAAATAATGTCCAATTTTGAAAATTAATTGTTTCTTACATTGTTCAATAGACGGCATATTGTGCAACAAATACGGTAAGTCGTCTAATGCTCACGTATTGCACACACTGCTTTTTTTTTATTACAGATGCGGGATAAGTCTTTTTTTCTCATCAAATTTTACATGTTTCGATTTCAACTCGCGGGCGTCAAGTGCGATTACCACAAACAAATACTCGGTATGTTGTGTGGTATTAATAGAGCGATCGAATAGCCGTTTATGGCCTTTAATAGCAAGCAAAGTGATGGACTTATTCCGTGTAATGAGAAGTTTTTTTTTGACCCTCGTCGTAATGGGGTATTTTATAGGTGTTTAAAATATTATATTTGTTGATAAATTCTATAGGCTGACTGCGTACGATGACTAAAAGTGAAATCGAAATTAAAATCGATTAAAAAACAATGACTTATAAATCATCAAAATTCTATGCCATCTCGTTCTCGCAAAACGGAGTTTACCTATATGCTAGTAAACAATGATACATTGGGTACTAGTGTCTTCTCTGTCTAATTAGCAATTTAAAATAATCATTACTCAGATATTTTTATGATTATCAAAAAAACGCTTTTACTACCCTCTTACTAAAATAAAAGAAAGCTTTAAATACAGAAATATAAAAAAAATAGTAAACTACCCCATTGCAGTCATATACAAACTTGTACTCAATAATTTTATTTATTGATGTTATATGGTAGCCCTTTCACACATTTATGTATCTGCAACCTTTTTTTACTTGTACCTAATTAAATATGTGCGAATAGAATATGTTAAACATTAAATATTGTTTATTTTATAATTACATTTTTATCTTTTATATTTTGAATGCAACATTTAAAGCTATTTATGTATTAGTAAATATTTTTAAATTTATATGCGATTTATGTTTGTCATTCTTAACAAAGGATATCCGTTTCATAAAAAAATACCGACCCCTAAATGAACATATGGCAATTAAGAAAAGCAGTTTTTTTAAAAGCTGCTATGTCATTTTCTCTAAATTATTATTAACACTATTATTATTTCAATACATGTTACAAGTCACAAATTCCTAACTTAAACAACTACTATTAGTTTTGTGACAATAATCGTTTGTTCTGGAGCAATTACAAGGATTTATTAATATAATTAATTTTATAATTCTCTTGACCATATAGCAATTTCAGCGAGCATTATTTATTCCATTGGAAAAAATCAACATGTTAAAATTACGTTATTATCATTTTTTCATTTGTGATCCCTTGCTACAAATTGTTCTATTGATTATTATTTTCTTAGTTTGCATATGTGAATCATACTTTTAAATATTTTTTTTGTTTGAAGTAAAAGTTGCTATTGCAATGGTAACTAAAGTATAGTAATTATGTAATGCCAGTGCAAATATAATTATCATTCGATTCTATATACATATTACATATATGTAATTATGAGAATTGTTTAATAAAAGTCAATATGAGTGAGATGAAATATGAAATCTTTGGCTATAATAATAAATGAGATTCGGGGAGTATTGGTTATTATCAAATCTTGGATGTAGTGCATTCCAACATATACTAACACATGCGTATGCGCATGCGTGCACGCACGTGTGCACGAATGTATGCACACACGCGAGTACATATACATGCATGCGGGCACGCACACACGTACACACACCTTTTGTAGCTCATTGTGGTAGTGGCTGTGATATGCTGGGTACTTTTCTGATAATCTTTGAACTAAAACTAATAACGAAAACTACTCAACAAGTTTGACCAGGGCTAACAACAATCTCGCAAATAACAGCTGTCGACTAACACACATTTATATATACTATCTTTTTTTTTTTGTTTTTAGGTATTGATGAAACGGGAACTGTAATAATTCTGTGCAAAGATGGTGTACCAGATCTAGGCGATCTAAGAGAAGTTATGATTGGAGTACCACAAACACTGACCTCTCAATTTAGACTGACATATGCTATGATTTTAAGTTTATTGCGGTATATATTGGCTATTGATTTAAACTTCTTACCAATATTTTCATTATTTAAATAGCTCCAATAAATAAAACTATAATTCCGATGCTATTAATTGCTTATTTCGATTTCATACTTGTACACAAACATACAAACCTGAATATAAGCAAATATTTCTTCGTTTTGTGTCTTACAGTACAACTCCAGTTTCTGTTGAGTGCATGGTCCAAAGGTCGTTCCGCGAGATTAGCCATATAGAGAAATATGAGAGGCAGTTGAGATTGGCCGAAAAGGAATATTCTGAAAAATGTGGCACACCTCTACCCTTGCACTTATCGTCTATGGTTAGATTCTATAATATTGGCACTGCTTACATAGATGCGATAAATAAAATCATGCCTATTGCCCTCGGCCAGCCTGCAGTCGCCAAAGAAATTCTACCTGGAAGGATCGTGGTCGTGACTGTTGGTCCAAACATTAATCAGCTTGCTATAGTTTTAAGTAAAACTGGTGAGTTGTATCACTGAAATAATAACCTCGTTCAGTTATCATTTCCCTTTATAATTCTAAAACAGATTTGCTATTGAATTGAAAATTTAACATTTCATTTTTTTTTAATTTGCAATTCACAAATTTTCTGTATCATGTTTGCTAAATATTTATCTTTGTTGTTATAAAATAATTTTACGCAACACAACCGAGCCGACATCTATTAAAATATATATGTTTGATCACCGAAATAGAAAAGCATAGAAGTATTCCTACATAAACAAAATGACTAAAGGAAATTGGCTTCGTAGTTGGCGTGGCATACGATATTGGCTTCGCCACCGTGCAGACGTTCATCGTGTGTCCTTATTTGGTGTTAGCCAAGGAAACAACAATATACCTAGCAATAGACACCGACTTAAAAATGAACAATAATTGTAACTATATTATCGTAATAATTTGATTTGACTTATAAGAAGTCTATTTTTCATTTCATTTTACTTAGGAGAATTCTAAAAAATATTTGATCATTGTTTGTTATTCATAGGTACGTGGTGAGTTAAATTTAAAGTGGATAGGTACCTACCTACCTTCTAGCGTGGTGAACACATATATTATACATACATATTGATGAGTAAAAAAAATAAGTTGATTATAAGTTGTAGAAGAATAGAATTTTTTTTACTTATTAGTGCATATTAATTTGTTTTGGAATACTTTTTGTTTTGAAATCCGTTTTTTTTGTTAAAATTTTTATTTATTTTTTGATTTTTAGTGAATCTGAAGTACACTAACTAATTTGTCGGAATATGGGTAGACTTACAAAACGTGCTGCTTATAGATCGCACCCTTACTGTAAGCCGTTAATGAGTTCCATTGATCATCATATTCGACTACGACAATTATTTGACCATAACGACATTATGGTAAGTTATTCAAATATCCGGATAGCCTATAAAAGATTCGGCCGAGTGTTGTTAATTTGCTCCTAAGAATTGAAGAGTTCCGTTACTTTGCCATGGTATCCTTAATCAAAACTCTCATCAAACTACCCTTGAAATATACCCTTTCCAATAAAAAAAGCATCATCGAAATTGGTTGGCGTGATATTGAGTTATTCATAATGCAAGTCTAAGACTTATATGGTTTTCTCATAGATGCCATTGTCAGAACTGGACCAAATTAAAATGGCACCACACGGGGAGCTCTAGCTTTCAAATAAAGAAGAATCATCAAAATCGGTTCACCCATTCGAAAGTTCTGAGGTAACAAACAAAAATTAACAGTCGAATTGAGAACCTCCTCCTTTTTTGAAGTTGGTTAAAAATGATTAAATGAAATTGGCTTCGTAGTAGGCGTGGCATACGATATTAGCTTTGCCACCGTTCAGATATTCACCGTGTCTCCTTATTCTTTGTCTTTCTTTCCTCAACGAGTATCTTCATTCTTTCTTTTTCTTTCTCTTCGGTTAAGAAATAATTGTGTAATATGAAATTACATATAAAAAGATATAATAATAAGGTCCTTTGTAAGAGATTTATTTGGTTTAAAAATATGTCGTATATCTTCATTTACATTTGTGTGAGTTGCGTGCCACGAATGAACATTTTGTTCGACGTTGTAATTCTATGCTTTTCTATATTGATGTGTTTGGTAAATAATTATTGCACTCGCTAATAATTTAAATCTAATTATTTTAGCATCACGACGAACGCCATATAAAATTCTACTGTTGAATACTCCAAAACTAGATGAGAATTCAGAAAAATACGACTTCGAAATGGACGATCACTGGTACAGGTTACTAAGTTTGTATGCCTACATGGGAACAGAAGACCCTACACTCGATCATATCATACTTTGTGTAGAAGTCAAAAATATTGTGGCTATCACAAAAATAACTCTGTTAATTGATGTTAACGCCATTATACAGGATTGGGAAAAACGTCAAATGTCTAGGTGCGTATTGTTACTGTATTATTCACTAGCTTTTCGCCCGCGTAGGCGTAGAATGCGTTCCTTCAACTTTCATATAGGTCCAACACTTGGTTTCGGCACCGTTCACGTTTTAAATTTTTCTCCGTTGTGCAATTAGTTAGTGCGTCGTGATTAAAAAGGCCGGGTGTAGTTTTTTTTTTTTAATAATACTCATTCGTATTTACCATCTATAGGCCTTCGACGCTAGCAATAATTATTGTCCATGTAACTAATTACCTGCAAAAACCGTATTAAAATCCGTTCAGTAATAACAAAAATGTGTTGGAACAGACAATAAATTTAAAAATTCTCGTTTAGTTCTTATATTGGGGAACTTATCCATACTACGTGACCCGTTTACGAAGTCTTCAACGCGCTTTTTCCGGAGATGTATTCAAATTATGACGCGCAGCGTTTAACACTTTTAAACTCACAGATGGCAACATTAACGCAAATATGCCGAGACTCCAGCTGATTTAAAACTGATAGTTTTGTACTCACTAAAAATTATGTCCTTATATAGTATTCTATTTGTAGTAAAGAGTACCTGTTACAATATGTTTTTACATTTTTTCTCATTGATTATATTAACTTTCTGTTAGCAAAAGAAAATGATTTAAAATCATATTTATGAATTACTACGTGAAAACTATGGGTCTCAACATATACTACAGTTGGTCACGGGGAAGTTGTAAAATATGGGTCACGTAGTATGGGTATGTTTCCTTACGTTTCTTTTGAAGTCCCTTCTGAATTTTTCACACTTTCAATGTATAAACACACTGCGTTCTGCTGTTTTACTATATGTTTAACTTAAAAAATAAAGAATTTGCCGTTTGTTTATGAAAGCGAAGCTACAAGAAAAAGCTAATAATGCATGCATATTTCGAAATTTAATTAAAATTCGTCTAAATGGAAATACCCCTGGGAGTGTGCATTTTAATGCTTACTATATGTCATTTGACTGTTTTCATTTTTTGTCTAAACGGGACGTTAAAAAAAAATCCGCAACTGTATCTCAAAAAAAAAATCACTGCTCGTTTCGTACGTTACACGAAGTAAGGCACGAAACAAGCCGTGACGATGATGGTGACTCGAGTCAGAAAGAAACGCTGCTGCCGCGCTTAAATGCCTTAATGCCGGGTAAATCATAGAAAATGTATATGTTTTTATCGGTGTATACTTCAATTAAAAATCACTTTTCCTCGACCTTTACTTTAAAACGGGACAATTCAGCGTCCCGAAGCCTTTCTCGGGGACACCGGGACGGAGTACCGAAAACTTTAACTATATCACATAGGAAATGTGTTATGTTCCGGGATTAAGGTAACACATGCGACTCTTCGACCACTAAATTATTTTTATGCGAAAATGCGAAATACGAAAATTTTTGCTACTCCGTTGCTGCGTGAAAGAAGGACAAACCGATGAACGTACTTTCGCATTTTTAATATCAGCAGGATATTAATTGCTAGGGGACAGTGTAGCTTTTTATTAGTAGTCAAATTTTTTTTAAATCTGTCGAGCAGTTGCACGAGTCACCCTCTACATACAAACAAATTTCACATCCCTACGTCTCTTGTCGATGTCACTTTCAAACGCAAAAACGCTAATTATGGAAGTTGCAGTTTTTTTAAATCTTTTAAACTTTTTATTACTCAAGACCTCGCAACAAGGATAGATTAGTGCTAGCCATAAAATATCAACGCACTCCTTACTACTCAGACTTGTTTTTCTTATGATGTCTGATGAAACAAAAAAGGGATAGTGATATAATTCACAAGCATGCCCCTGACGAAGGTTGTACCCTTTTTCCATGCTTATAAAAAAAAGTGTAATGATGTGCCATATCAAAATTATTATCGACAACTTTTGTACCTTTATCTCTACAATTAATTTAAATAAATATTGTTCAACTTTTTAGAATGTATTTCTGTATCTGCGTTTCTTTGTTTATAATGAATATTAATACAAACGAAGTTTATATTAACGAAATCTCTCTTTTTGTTCAGACTATATATTGTGATCAAAGAACATACTATTAGTGTACTCATAGTGGGTTTAGTATTTTCTTTGATATAATATACTCTGTGGCAAGTGTAGATAAATAGTTATTTGTGATTATAGTTGCTTTCATTGATTCGGTATAACTTTTCATATATATTGCACAATGAAAATGCTTTGTTCAATAAGTTATGCCCTTGGTTGTACGCATTTCAGTAAGTAAAATAACTTTCAATGAATGATACAGTGTGCATAGACTTTATACCGTATTTGAATAGAATAGGATTGTATATAGCTTTATATTTAAACTCTCATGCTTGCAGATGTTTTATATCGTTTTTTCCAGTCTTTAGAAAAATTCATTTAGTGGATAGTGTTAAGAAGGTTTATCTTCTCGAATGACTTTCACGGAATGTCAACATGCGGGTTTATAATTCTTTTAATGATATTACGAAAAAATTAAAATTACGATGTCAAACGTGACGTTTGATCAGATTCTGTCTTCTTTGATTATTATTTCATACGTTAAATTTTTTCACAGATTTAAAAACGCCCCCATGAGTCCGTCCTGTTTAGCGGCAGTGCGAGAACTATCCCAGCTATCGTGCTCCGTGCGTGCGGGCGCGACGCGACTCGATTGCCTCAACTTGTCGCTTGCACTGGCCGGGTACAAAGGCGAGATTCGGACCGATTGTGAAAAGATAGACAAGCTAACGGTTGTCATCACTTTCTATATAACGGCCATAGACAATTAAGCGATACAATTCTATAAAAAACAATTGTTATTTAATCATAAAAATCGTAATTACGCGCATTACTTTTAAAAACAATCTATGATATCGATTATAATACACATATCAAATGTTCCACAATGTTTCTTTTTTAATTACGAATTAAACCAATATGGTGCTTTAAGTCAAACGTATTTATTCAGAACTTTGTAATTTATTGAATAAAAGAAAGACTGCACGATTTTATTCATGTTCAATTCACAAAGGCAACTTTCATTTATCGACAGCTCTAGTCGAATTACTAACCCCTTTTTGTTGCAGAAACAATTGGCCTCTATAGAAAAAAATGTAAATACAGCCAATTTCAAATCTGACTTGGCAGTAGTGTATAGACGCATATTAGTCGAAAAGAAAAGGGATAAATATAAACGATTGCTATCTTCTGAAGATCTAAATCTCTATGCGGACTATCAGAATCGTTTAACGGTCTTGCGCGAACTGAACTATGTCGACAAGAATGGCGACATCTCGTTAAAAGGCCGCGTGGCGTGTACTATGGGAAGCAGAAATGAGTTGATACTCACCGAAATACTTTTCAGAAATGTGTTTGCGGACAAAACGCCCGCGGAAATAGCGGCTTTATTGAGCTGTTTCGTTTTTCAAGCTAAAACTCGAGTGCCCCATGTACTTACCGAAAAACTTATGGAAGGCGTACAAACTATAGAGCGAATCGATGCTGAATTACTGACTATTGGAAATAAATATAAGGTAACAAATAATTTTTCTAGTTATATACCTAGAGTACAGTAAAACAATTCATAGATTCATGACCTTCGGGTACATTGAAAACGAATTCAATAAAGTAATAAAACGAAAAGCAGCACCAAAACAATATTTATTAAACTTACATCGATACTATTATTATAAATGCAAGAGTCTGTCTGTCGGTGTGTTTTTTATGTTTTCATGCCTAAACCGCTGTACCGATTTTGATGAAATTATGCACAAATATAGTTTGACATTAGAAAACAGATAAACACTACTTTTTATTTACCTGTCTGTTTGTTTGTATGTTTTTCATAGCTCAATTATAGTTAAATGATTTTAATGAACTTTGGTATACTAATAAAACACATGATTATGTAGTATATAAGCTACTGTCTATTTATGTTTCTGTCTGTTTGTCTGTATGTCTATTTATAAATTCACAACACCTTATTTTAATGAAATTTAAAAAATTAAGAATGTATTATCATAAAATATAGGTTACTGTTTATTTTTTGTGTGTTTACCCTTATAACTCTTTTTTCTTCTTAAAAAGATTTAAAAGTCTTTATTATTTGCTGTGCTTAAAGACCGAACACTGTTAAAGTGGATGTGAGGAATGAGGATTAGAAGGGGGAGAGGTGGGGATATGGTGTGAGAGGGTAAGGGAGAACTAAAGCGAAAGTAACAAAGAATGTCAACAATTCGATTGTAATTATGTGATTAAGAATAATCGTTTCATAATAAGAAACTCATAGTAAATTACAACGAACTCTAAGAAGTGCAAGTCTTTTGTCAGTACTCTATGATATTATTTTAGTGTCATAAATGTGGTACTCTATGACGATATTTGGTTGTTTGTAACGCAATCACGCATAAACGGCTTGACAGATTTAAATGAAATTAAACACATAGATAGGACATTTTCGAGATTACACGCATGGTATTTTATACCTTTCACTAATACGTTTTTGTGCAATAATGTACAAGAAACCACAATCGAATTTCAAAGCGAGCTCGATATCGCATTCGAAAACGATAACGCGACTGAAGAAGAGAAGAATGCAGGATCCGAATAGAGTACAAGATCATATCGGAACTGATTGTGGAATCGGAACTTAAATCGAAAACGGGATCGTCTTAGTATCTATCAACGTTCAAAAATCAAAAAATTAACTTTAAACTTTTTCACATTTTTTGACAGGCATTGTAGTCTTTGTACAGTACAACGCACGAAACTCTATCGCTGCGAAGTTAGCTACGAAAGCGTCGCAATGGCGTAAAATAGGCACCCGGAGAAGAAGAAAGAAGGGTCGGGGAGCTTTAAAGCTGCGCATTAAATCATTCGCAGGCGATTCAGAGCTGCAGTTTCGTGCGTTGTACTGTTTATACGCATTTGTTTACCACTTCACTCATTCGACCTAGTCCTAGAGCTCCCTACGCCGGAGCAAATTCGCATATTCGTCGAAAGTGAGTCCCTGCTGAGGCGAACGAAAAAACATTTGCGGAAAGAAATGTATCGGATTATTCGTCTCACTAATTACTTGATTTAATTACTTGTCTATCTATGATCGTAATTTTCCACACAGGTTAGAGAGTTCGAGTTTGTATCGGGACGCTTGAATTTTGGTTTGGTGCGTGTAGTTTACGAATGGGCACTGGAGAAGTCCTTCGCCGAAATCATGGACCATACGGACGTGCAAGAGGGCATCATTGTGCGGTGCATGCAACAGTTGCATGAGGTATATGCATCTGCAAAGTTATTGATCAGTCTAATTATAGGAACAACAAAGTCGTGCTGGAATCGATTAAATCTCGAAAATATTATACTACAACACACGAAACTCTATCGCTTTGAATTGCCTGCGAATGATATGATGCGCAGATGTAACACTCCCCGATCCTTCCTTCTTCTCCCCCGCCGCTTGCCTATTTTACGCCATTGCGACGCATTCGGGACTAATTTCACAGCGGCAGAGTTTCGTGCATTGTACTCTACCTCTGAAGGCCTAACTATTAAACTTGACACTATACTTGAATTTACTTGGTCGAGAATGCTTCGATGTGGTGAGAAGTACGAAATTTGGGCGGCTGATGTACAGTGACTATACGACGAGATGACTGTGAGTACTGCACAAGGTAAAGGATTAATTTAAAACCATAGAAGCTTCTAGCACTCCTGAAGATCATCTTTAAGAAAAACATAAGATTATGAGGTCGCAAGAAACAAAATTCACATTCCATTTGATCAGATTTTCTCAAACGATCTGTTCGGAGTTGATAAAATAATGTTCGAATTTCGAAACATCACTTCAAAGACAACTACAGGCTCCGCATCTGTTTGCAAATAGATTGCATGTACAGATTACGTTTATGCTTAAAATTTTCAAGAACGTATTCTAAGGCTTGTTGATAAAATATCGATACATCAATATATCGATAAAATTTTTTCGATGTTTCGATATTTAATGTTTCGTTCCATCGATATAAAATTCCAAGTACCGAAAAGGTATAAAAATCGATATTTCTTATGATTAAAAAATCTTAAAAAGGAATACTTTTTTTATACTAACATTTTTTTTATCAATATACATTTTATGTTTTTGGTCGATTCGGCTTTTTAAGTTGGCAACTCTGTCAGACAGACAGAGTCTATTTCAATTGTACGTCCGTATTATTACCATGACTGACATATATTATTAACATCAACGCGCGCGTATTTCTGCACTTAAGTGCCTACTTAGATTTCAAACAATTATTAACCAATTCACGTAAACAAAATAATTTGAGCATTGGAGTGGATTTCTGTTTTATAATGTCTAGTGTATGGAATTTTTCCAAAAAAATAATCAAAACGTATCATGTAATCTGTGTGGACAAACATATAAAACCTGTGGCAATACGAGGAATTTAGCTACACATCTAAAAAAAATTGGTTGGTGTACACATGTACGCGCGTGAGAAGTTATACTTGTTCGGGAAGATATACAAACGAGCCCAAACTCGATGGGGTTGTGTTGTTTAATTACGGAGTTCCTATGGCCACCTTCCAGCTCCATCATCAGAATCTGGTTACCATATAGTACCAAAGTACTCGTCAAGACGAATCAAACGAGCCCAAACTCGATGGGGTTGCGTCGTTTAATTACGGAGTTCCTATGGCCACCTTCCAGCTCCATCATCAGACTCTGGTTACCACATAGTACCAAAATACTCGGCAAGACGAATCAAACGAGCCCAAACTCGATGGGGTTGCGTCGTTTGATTACGGAGTTCCTATGGCCACCTTCCAGCTCCATCATCAGACTCTGGTTACCATATAGCACCAAAGTACTCGGCAAGACGAATCAAACGAGCCCAAACTCGATGGGGTTGCGTCGTTTAATTACGGAGTTCCCATGGCCACCTTCCAGCTCAATCATCAGACTCTGGTTACCATATAGTACCAAAGTACTCGTCAAGACGAATCAAACGAGCCCAAACTCGATGGGGTTGCGTTGTTTAATTACGGAGTTCCTATGGCCACCTTCCAGCTCCATCATCAGACTCTGGTTACCATATAGTACCAAAGTACTCGTCAAGACGAATCAAACGAGCCCAAACTCGATGGGGTTGCGTCGTTTAATTACGGAGTTCCTATGGCCACCTTCCAGCTCCATTATCAGACTCTGGTTACCATATAGTACCAAAGTACTCGTCAAGACGAATCAAACGAGCCCAAACTCGATGGGGTTGCGTCGTTTAATTACGGAGTTCCTATGGCCACCTTCCAGCTCCATCATCAGACTCTGGTTACCATATAGCACCAAAGTACTCGGCAAGACGAATCAAACGAGCCCAAACTCGATGGGGTAGCGTCGTTTAATTACGGAGTTCCTATGGCCACCTTCCAGCTCCATCATCAGATCAGCTCTATGTCATAATAATATTGCATTGTCATGCAATTTATACATGCATGCAAAATTTCATTTAAATTTTAAAAATTAAATAAATAAATTTTTATTTTCTTATATTAAATGTACATAAATTCTCATTATTCGAAATTCGAATTCTAAGCGGGCAGCTTCAATCTGTTAATTTTGTGTCACACAATCTTAAAATTTCACTCTCATTATTTTTTCATAACGCGCCTAAAGAAGTATAATTTCAAAATAATCATCACCATGCGTTTTTGATTAGTATTTATTTAGTAATGTACGATGATTGAAGTAGATTAGGCCAAATAAATTAATTTTTAGAGCACCAATATTCTCTGTCAAATCATACCGATATATCGATAGTTTTTAATAAAAATATCGATACAATATATATCGATACTTTATTCCGTTTAGATATCCCTAACGTATTCCGAAAAGTCATTTAATATAATAAAACATTTACAACATCGCACAAATGTAAATATTTTTAAATTAAACTAAATGTTGAATATTAATAATATTTCTCCCATTTTAATGTATATTCAATAACGAGACAACAGAAATAAAATACAACGCACGTTATTAATATTAGAGGAGAGGACAGCGCATAACGCAGTCCTCACGACCAAAAATTACGCGTCCGAGTTAGCCATATTTGGAGTAATCGCAAGGGTCAGCCAACCGCGGTGCAATGGATGGGCCTCGCCTTGGGGGAACCGCCTTCGTGATCACGGTGTCCCCCACGCTTGGTGAGTATGACCTGAGCGACTTGCTCGTGGTATTTATACTGGCTTTGAACCATCTCTCTGGTGCGATTTAAGGAAAATACGTGAGCGCCATCTGTAGATCTCTTCAAAAATTCGCTGATGTAATTTAGCCAGTGTGGCGTTGCTCGATTCTAAAAATAGATGTCGCAAATAAAAGAATATACACTAATACCTTTCCATTTTTAATTTTAATAAGAAAAATATATAGCAGGTATTAGCCAAATTCAGTATTTAATATTTATCTTGTGCTGCACTCTTGTTGCATTCATAGGTTGCAAGTTGCACGCCGAATATATTCAACCGGAAATAGGTATTACTGTGTAATACTCTAAGTAAATGATTATGGCATAAAGTTGTGTCGTAGAAATTAGTGTGCAATCATAAAGTTCAACAAAATTCTTATTTAATTCCATTAGCATTGTTAAGAACGACCATATGTCTAATAAATGAATTGTTATCTTTATTGTGGTCGTGTTTTGTTGTAGTTACTATCATTATTGTTTGTTGTGTGTTTGATACTATAATAATAATGACTTATAAAAGTAGTAGGTTGCTGTACAAACATTTGAAATACTTTATAATTTACAAATTAAGGTGATGTTTTTACTATCCATACACTTGTTTTTAGAGTGTAGTGCGAGTAAGTTTATCATATTTACATTTTTCGCGACATATCCTAATGTGATTTGCGCCATACCTTCTTATAATCATAGCATTGTTAAGAAGTTTCATAGACGTCCAACTTGCTGCAGCAAGGATATATAGCGTTGGTAGGTACTATTCAATGCATCAAGACCATTGAAGTGTATGGATGGCGTTAGACCATCAGCGCTAATACTGCTAATAGTGATTATTCAAAGAACTCTCTATATGGACGTTGTTATTATTTTTTATGTAGTTAATTCTTTTGATGCAATTTGTTGCCGGTAACTCATATAAAGATATAAGCTGACAATCGACTGATAGAATTAACAGAATTATGGTACATTTTAAAATTAGCCATAAACATTTTATTTAACTAACAATTTATCATATTATCTGTGTCTAAAAAGAAGTTTAAGACCCTGTACAACTATTTTTATTTTATGGTAATTTGATGCGTTAGGTAAATTATTGAGTCTAGTATATATTTTATTTTTATTGAGCACATTTGCAGGCACTTTCTCACATGAAGATTATGTTCAATAACATCATTGTAATCATCATATATGGTAAATCATTAAGGGATAATCATGCGATTACCAGACGACTTAAACATGTGCCATAGACTGATGCCAACCAATTCGATATTTTGTTTTTTATTATTATCAGTTTTTTGAACCCTCATCTGCACTTATTGTATTTAATTCCATCTATTTAGTTTTTTTTCATTCAGTAGGGAAACAAAAAATTCAATTATTTTAAAATGCTCTTTTTTCATAGGTTTTAGTGAATGTAAAGAATGCCGCTGTCACCATAGGCGATCCTACACTGCAAGCAAAGATGATGACAGCATCGACGTTGATCAAAAGAGATATAGCTTTTGTTACAAGTCTTTATATGTCACAAAGTGATGTCTGTGGAGCTTAATTTTCTATCTAAATATTTTGTCAAGTTAAATATCAAACCTAAAACGTTTGTATATTGTAAATAAAGTTTGGTGCCTAATTCTTGCTTGTTCTTATAACTAAACTTAGTGACCCGCTCTGACTTTGTACAGGTAAACACATTTTTTTTTTATATAGATTACTGACTTCTAATGGCTGGATGAGACTTTCTTTTAATGAAGTTTTAGAAGATATATCTAAATATAGTGAGAAGCTTATCAACTTTCATATTGCGATAGTAAACGTAATTTCGTGCATTTTATGCTAAAAGTAAACATGAAAAGGTATTGTTCCGAATATAGTAGTGTAAAATTGAGTAATATGTATATTTGAAAGCGCTAATTTCATTCAAGATTTACCAATAATAGGAAATGGTGAGACAGAAGAGTATAAAATTATATATTTAAACTTAAAACTGTAATGGCGATTTCCGCTATCGCCGCGTAAGCTCACACTTCAGATTTTCTTTCATACGCAGCTTTGAAGAACGAATTTTTTGCAGTGTGGTAGGCATAATGATGGACAGCGTTTTTAGACGATCAAGCTTCTTTCTTATAGCCGAGCTTCATATGTGGCAGTCGTACTACAACTGCGACGGATGCACTTTTTTTTTGTAATTCTCGTGCGGGAGGGGGAAAGAGGAAAAAGGCCATTATGGGCCGTCCGTATACCCGGGCACACGGGTGTGTCCGCCTCTCACGGACTATAAACCTCCTGAACAACTTATGACTGCGATGTAGAAAGCCAAAAGCTTTGACTCCTTTATCGAGAACGCGGCCGTTACGGCATAGGGATGCCGTCGGCGCGTGACTGCCCTATGGGTTTCCTTTTACGTAGACACCTCGGCATAGGAAGTCACGTGAAGCTTGAAGTACGAACTGACACTTCAGAGGGTAGTTCCGGGAGGCGCGGGGAGTGCACCGGAATGATGACCTTTAAAGGTCGTAATGACTGGGGAGGTCCCTACTCCTAGTCAATAGCCATCTTATTTAATTCTAAAAGTTTTTCTACTTCGACTGTGAGATCGTCGGGCGGATCGAAGACATTCCGTGGTCTTCTACAGAAATGATGTGGAGGAGGTGGCTCGTATGATACGGCCGAAACTAATAATGGATTAAGACGCATAGATGAATATGAATGTATAGATGGCTATTCGCTATATCGAATAAACGATCTGATGCGTCCTTCATACATTGGAAATAGTAGAGAGCTCTAGGTCCCGGTGAAGCACAGAGTTTTTGACGTACCTACATGGTGCGTCAGCTGCTCTTCTACAAAATTTATTCTGTACTATTTGCAGATCATATAGTATATCAGGTCATGCATGAGCAAAAACTGGACACGCGTATGTCATGACCGACCTGACACACATCGTATATATCGTACGTTTATTACATAACGGCATTTTACTTTTTCTACCTATCATTCCGTATAAGCGGGATAGGTAAAATATGGCTAATTTCCTAACACGAGCGATATGATCTCTAAAATGTAGGTGCTTATCGATTGCGATGCCTAAATATTTATAGTAATGTTGTCACGGAATTGGTTGATTTAATATACGTAAGCTGGGTGTATCAAAGGGTACTGGAAACTGCACCTTATGTGGGCTATAGTTGAAGTAGATAGAAGCTGACTTATCAGGATTGACTTTTATTCTCCAGAGGCGGAGCCATTGTCAGCTCGTCAATGGCTCTCTGTAACCTCGGGAGAATATTCCCTATACTATTAGACTTAAGATAAAGTACAGTGTCGTCCGCAAACAACGCGAGTTGGACACCTGTCGATGGACGCGGTATATCGTTTACGTACGCGGAGTACAGCAGTGGAGAGAGCGTGGAGACTTGAGATACTCCAGCTCTGATAGGTCTCATTGACGAGTACGTATTGTCCCGTCTGAAAGAGAAGTGGCGATTACTAATATAATGGTGGGTAATTAAAACCAGATGATCTGCGAGCTCTAACTGATAGAGCTTATGTATAAGACCTGCGTGCTAAACCCTATCAAAGGCCTTTGTTACGTCAAAGAAGACCGCCACTGTCTTTCTTTTGACTTTAAACCCTTACGAAATGTATTCTACAAGACGGAGGGCTTGTTGTGGGCAAGAATTATTAGGTCTAAAGCCAAGTAGTTCATTAATTATAAGGCCTATAAGATGATTACTTAAGCGAGTTTTGAGCGTGTCAAATAATTAACCTAATACGCTCAAGACTTATAGGTCTATAACTAGCGGGGAGGTCGCATGGTTTCCCGGTTTTGGAATACCTATGACTATGACTTCTCGCCATATATATGGCCATCAAACATTTTCGTAATCAAACAGAAGATCGACAACTTACAATTTATACTGACCACAAACCCATTACCTACGCATTTGCAAAAATAGGTACAGCCTAGGAAACTCCACGACGTACGCGACAGTTATTGTTCATGAGCGAATTCACAACCGACATACGTCACGTTTCCGGAGAAGGCAACGCTGTGGCCGACGCACTATCGCGAGTCCACGAGATAACGTGCCCCACGACGATCAATTTCGAGGAACTCAGTGCAGCGCAGAGCGATGACGCAACGCTCACACATCTGTTGCAGGACATCGACTCTTCCGCGAAATTAAAACGAATATTTTTACCTTCCGGTCAAACTTCCATTGCTTGTGATCTCTCTTCAAAAAAACGCTAGACCATACTTTCCCGAAAAATTTCGTAAACCAACTTTTGACTATATACACAACATGAGTCATCCCGGAATTAGAACATCTAGGAAATTAATGGCGGAAAGATATTTTTGGCCTAATATGAGATTTGGGGAACTGGGCCAAATCATGCATACAATGTCAACGTGCCAAAGTACAGAGACACGTTTTATCAGACTTAGGTCGTTTTTCCCCTTCAGAACGTTTCGGACATATACATGTCGACATTGTAGGGCCACTTCCTACAACTGCCGACGATTATAAGTACCTGCTGACCATTATAGATAGGTGTACGGGATGGCCAGAAGCATTCCCTATGAAGGACATCTCTGCTGGCTCGGTCGCGAAAGTCGTACTTGAAGGATGGATTGCTCGATATGGTTGCCCTTCGAAGCTTACCAGCGACCAGGGAAAACAATTCAAGAGTAATCTTTTTCATAAATTAACAAAATTATTGGGTATCGATAAAATCCGCACAACTCCGTATCACCCACAAAGTAATGGCATGGTGGAGCGATGGCATCACTCCCTTAAAACTGCACTAAGGGCCTGCCTTAACCATCATTCATGGATTGAGGAGCTACCTATTATTGTCCTAGGGTTGAGAGCGGTACCACGGAGCGATACGAATGTAAGTGCGGCAGAGTTGACCTTCGGGAAAACATTACGCTTACCCGGAGACTTCTATGACTCTGACGGAAATGTAAGTTATGACTCATACGAATACGTACAAAAACTGAGACAATCGATTGACAGACTGAAACCTAGACCAGCAGCTAGAAATTCTAAACATATTTTTGTGTACCCTGATCTTAAAACATGTAACAAAGTATTTGTACACAACGACACAGTACGTAAGGCTTTACAACCTCCTTACGACGGACCTTTCAACGTTATTAAGAGGTCAGACAAAATATTTACGTTACAACTCCCCGACAAGAAAGCAAAATTTCCTATAGATAGGTTAAAACCAGCTTACGTACTGAACGAAACGAACGTTACTGACGAGACGTCACCACAAAAGGTACACTTCACACCGCCTGAAATCCCCAGTCCTATGTCCTGCCCGAAACGCCAAAGATTTCGCGTAGTGGTAGAATAATAAGGCGACCGGTACGTTTTGCATTATAAAGAAAGTATAAGGTATTAAAAAATACTAGCACATTTATTTTGCCAGCCGACTAAGCGACAAAATAATCACAATTGCATACAACGGTCAACAACCTACCACGACGCGTGCACCGGAACAAGTAACTTGATACGATTCTTAGCATAGCCCCGTTAAGAGCAGCTCAAACATTTTTTTTTGTCATAAACATTTTTAGATTTTATCCTGAGACAATATTTTAATATAATTGTAATATTTATCACTTTCGCGCTTAGCTATTTGTGTGAATTTAACCCTAAGTAGAAACTAGGAAGTTAGTAATATGTAATTTCAAACAACAATACAAAATGTGAGCTTGAATATAATATCAATTCATGTTTTTGCGCAAGGCGAAACCAATGTTTGGAAATAAATGTCATACGAGAAGACCAACATCGGTCAAAGGCAGCGTGCTTATGCTACAATGACCTCATCAGTATGCATTCACACTTAAGCACGCGATACCAGATCAAACCGAAACAATAGTGTTGTATCATCTTTTAAAGTATAAGATTTTATGAAGTTACTTTAATTAATTTTTACAAAACTGTAATAATGTAACATGTTACTGATCATTGTTAACGTTATTGTAAAGTTATAATATGTAAAATGCGACATATGATATTTATAAAACTATTTAAGTTACGTCACCAAAAGTGATAAGCACAGCACGACCTCTGCAAGTGAACATATTGCTAACATTATATAAATGAATTACATTTTAATAGATATATAAATACAATTATATAAAGGATATTAACCTTCGATTTCACACTATTGGCGCTGGATTACTTTTAACGATCACCTCTTGCAGATGTCGAGTGCACGCTTTTCGACAGTACCGAAGTGCGCAATAGCCAACGAGAAAAATAATCAACACGAACACTAACGCAATGACAGCGTCTACTTTAGTAATATTCGGCCTTAGCTTCAGGCTTACTTTGATTGCTCCCAGCCATGTTAAACACAAGAATACCAAATGAAGTAGCTAACATTACCTTTTTTAACAAAGAATGTCACATAAGTAATCTTTAACCCCATATGCAATAGCAGGTTATTCATTTGTTTGTCACTAAGAAGTAGAACGCTGATCAGACAGTTATACTTGCATATCGTAATTCGTTAATTTTTGTCATATTTATTAAATACAAAATGTAAGCATCACCTGAGAACTAAAGTAGATCATTAACACGTAATATTAATCATCGAAGTCATGCAATTTTTGAAAAGTATAAGTGAATGAACATCCATGTATTATGTAACATTCTTTTTTTAAAAAAAAGGGGGGCTGGTGTAGCGGTTGTACCGCATACACGGACAATGCGTCAGCGATCGCACGACGGGCTCAGGCTGCACACAGCACTTTCCCAGAACGCGGCCCGGGAACAAATTAATTGCCTTATATGGTAAAAAGCGCCGGCCGATGTTCCGAGGGAAGTTATGACGTGATCGGCAGCCAATAGCAAAGCCCTCGCTCCCACCTATATGCGCCACAGCGCCGGTGGCGATCCTGACCGCCATCTTCAGTCGAGTCGAATGGAGTCTAGTGCAGAGTACCCCTCGGGCAGCCCCTCGCTAAAAGTCGCCGACCAACTATGGGTCACCAGTACTTAATATTTAATTAAGTGATATAATGTGAAACCAATTAAACCGAGATTGGAGTCAGTTATTTTATTAAACGAACACGCCAACCGATCTCACACACGCATTGAAAATCGCGACCAAAAGAGCCATAAGCGGCGCAGTAAAACGCTTTACTGATTTCGTCATACGTAATTGGATCCAGATCGTCTTTGGGTGGGAGGGAGACTCTGTGATGAACCGCCTCTTCCACCGTCCTAACATGTTTCAAGTCGTATGGGGAATTTTTTGAGCATGCTGTCAGCTAAACTCAGCTTTTTCCTGGTCATCGAACGCTATAGAATTATCAGGTTTTCTAAGAGCGGGAGTGGGGACAGCTCCTTCCGTTTTAAGAGCTTTAGCAAGTCCCCAATAAGCTTTATGATTAGGCGAGATTTCTGACATAAGGTCGCTCCAATTTCGTTTCTAACTTTCCTCATGCGCGCCTTCACCTTACGCTGGAGAGCGCCCGGACGAATGCATCAATTATGCTGCAATCTATAGATGGCGCATCCGCCTACACATATGAGTTGAATACATTTTAATTGACGAGGTGTGGCCATGCACTTTGCATTTTTTACGCATGAGCACCACATCCGCTCGGAACACCGATTCGCTGTCGTACCGTAACGACCGCATCGGTTTTCGGCCTCTGATTGGTCCCCTCCGTCAAGGAACAATTTCGTATGCAACTTATGCGCACATCACAGTAAATTCGCATTTATGATTAAATACGACAAAACCAATATATACAATAAAACAAGAAAAAAAACCACTAAACACAATAACTATAAAAAAACAGGCAAGCAATATGTAATTTCTTACAACTAATCCCTACACGGGTAATAAAACATAAAAATTCAAATTATTTAATAAACACAAACAATATTCAATATAATACAAAACAATTCTTAGCCTAAGTACGTGCATCTAAAACAAAATAATATATTTATCGTCTAATTAAACATTGTGAGCGCGGGTATACGTCACATAAACTATTTCTTAGTATACTACTTAATGCTTTCGTCAAAAGTAAAGGAAAAGAATATCTAATATGTTTATATTGGGTATATAGTTGTTTAACTATGACTTAAATTCTTATATTTAATGCTAAACTTATGATTAAATAAGGGAAAAGATAGTTCTGGCCCATCACCACGAATACCATAGAGGAAGGACAAAATTAAAATGCTGCGGGTTAATCAAGAAGCTCGTTTTGTATTGAAGATATGTGGTTTATATTAACCTCTGCTCTTGCATCCTAACAAAGCCATTTGATATGATATAAATTGTATGATGAAGAACCAAACATGTGCTTAATATATTTTTTGTGCTGGTACTTTATGGTCGCATTTGACAAATAAAACAGTGACAATGATGTATCAAAAATTGATAAAATGTTCCGATCATCTGTAATTCAAATCGAATGTTGCTAATCATTTGCTCGTAGTTTTATTGGCTATCAGTGGTTTCTTGACGTTTAAGATTCCAATTGAAAACACTTCGTTATTTTATTGATTTTATGAAATTGGCCAAGTGAAATTGTCGCAAAATGTCTGAAGACGAGTGTGAAGAATATTTTACAATTGAGAAAAGAACGGAAGCCTTAGGATTTAAACCACAAAAGGAAATATTAATAAACACTTTGTTGCCGTATGCAGACCAGATGGACGAAGAGTCCACCAAATTATTTGCTCAAATAAAATCTAATCTAGGAAAAGCGGTGATGCTAAGAGAATTGAAACCAGGTTGCGGCGTTTGGTCAGCTAAGTTGATAAAGTACCTATTAAATTGCTTTCCTTTTGAGTAAAAACCAATTTGGGAATTAAATACATAATATAATTTAATAATCAATGCTAACACAGCCAATAATTCATATGCATAGCTTATCTGTACAGTTTTTTTTTATATACTTTATTTTAATCAAATCAACAAATTTTTAAAAGGTTACAAGGTAACATGATAAGGCAATTGGCTGATGTTGAATATTTTATGTCTTTGTTGACAGTAAAAAGTAATAAACTAAATTTTATTTTCTTCTCTCAAATGAAAATGTATCTTATAAATTAGCATGGGAATTTATTGAATACTCCATTTGTACTCCTAAATTTATTTAAGCTTCTTTTTAGTTTGTTACTTACTAGAATTTGAACAATAATTATCTCAAAAGTTTTGGTAATAATGTACCTATGCACTGAGAAATTAATCCTATATTTCATGTAACAAAAATTACATACTTCAAATTATTCAGTATTATGCATTGGTATGGCATATGTGTAATGCTACATTATATATTTATATTGTGTTTGTATTTCTTAAATTAATGCACAAACTGTACATAAATTAGGTGGTTATAGGAGATATATACCACTTTTACAGTCTATCTAGAAGCTGGATAACATTTTTGGGTACACTACAAGTAATTTGAGATAGATTCTGCTATTAGGAAAATTATTTCATAAATATCTGAACACATTAGCCAATTATTGGTTATTCACATTGCACTTTTTCTATGTAAAGTGTTGTGTCATCATAAAATGGTTATCTGGTACGGTACAATGTATGCAATTTATCCACTCTGAAATGTTTGTAAATCATGCAATGTGCCAATTCAGCACTCCCCGACCTTTCTTCTCCCCCGCGTTCTTATTTCAGATTATTGCAATGCCTTCGTGACTAATTTCATAGCAGTAGAGTTTCATATGTTGTACTCTATGTCTTATTTCCTTTTTCATTATTCATATTATATTATATGAAAACATGGATGTTCTTAACTATAAACATATTAAATATAAATTAATAATTGTTCATTATTTAATCATAACAAAAGACTACAAATCATTAATAGTTATATAGAATTGTTACCATGCAATTACAAATCATCATCTGTCCATGGTTTAGAAACAAAAATGTGTGCAGTCCGGGGATCTTGTTTGGGGTGAAGTTCTTTAAGCTTATCTCTCTGAATATAATTTGAAATCAAAACTGTATTTTATATAATTTTTTCTAAGTTAATAATATAAGGAAAGAAATGAAATCAAAAAATTTCATTATATTTTGGGAAAAATGTCCATTTAGTGAAAATTAGATATACATGAGTCTTGATTAATAAGTATAAACTTTTAATAAAGTTGAAGATCTAACCAGCTAGCACTTTGCAGCACGCAGATTCTGTCTCACGTCGCTCAATTAACTGGCATGTTACAGAGAGAGAGAGATAGTCACTGAGAGTCAAATGGAGGGTCATTACACATTTTCATTACATAATTGTTTCAACCACCTCATATCCCACAAGCCATGCCATAAAACCCACTCTAAAATGTTTTCAAACCAATGAAATATGGCAAACAATAATTTTACAAAAATAAAATTCAGAGTATTAGTGCAATAAATATTTCATCGGCGTACTGCAATCCAATATTTCATTAGGATAATTATATTTATACATGTGAAATATTTTAGGTCATTTTATTGCATGCAAGAGATTTAGACATCCAAGCCATCCATTTTTTTTTACTTTTTCAAGTTTTGTAAAATCTTAACTTTGATCAAAAATGATAACTTGGGACGTTTCGGACCTCGATAGTGTAACATAAGTGCACTGAGCTGCTAATGTTTTGTAACTTATTGCAATAATTGCTTTATCATCAACATCAGCCCTTAGGGTTCATAGTGATTGCCCATGTCAGCATCGGTACAAATTCTATAAAAGAAAGCATGTTGTTTGATCTGACTATGCATTGCTGGTTGTAGTTAGACCAGATTGTTGACAGAGACGCTCGTGTGTCTACCAAAGGCCACACAAACAACAATATAAATTTCTTGAGGTGGCCCTATCTAGACTCATAAATGTTATATTTCATATAGCCAAGAGACGGCTATTTACTTTTCTAAATTATTTACTAAATTACTAAATTATTTGCAACCCACAGTTTATTATTTTTTAACTCCCACAAAATTGCGCATAACTCGGTAATGTTTCAACTTAATGCCGCTTGTGTTTGCACTTAAGAATAAGCATTGCATCTGCCTTCTCTCCTTCTCTATTGAATTTCATAAAGACTGAATACATGCCATTGCAGTTGACTCTTAGACCTCGCTTGGCTCAGTCGAATAGTCTTTTACTCTACAAGCAAGTTCCTCATCAAAAATTAAAAAAAAACTTTTCTACTGATGGTCCTTGAGATCAGTGTGTTCAGAAATACATATAAAGTTTTTCTATCTATAATATTGTTATGGATATAAAATTTTCTTCATAATTTAACAAGAATTACCAAAATATGACTTTTTATTTGCAAATTAGACCATATACACAAAAATCATGACAACATTGTTACAATTAATGAAACACATATTAAACTCCGTTTTACAAGAAAGCTTTGTTGTCTTTAAATGTTTAAAGTTTGATTTCAATTTTTGTTGTCATGATGACTTGTATAGTTATTTCACCAACAAATGTGTGTAATATTTTAAATGTCGGCCAATATTTTGCTTCATAATATTGATCATATTGAGTTTATTTAGTTCATTTTTGTTGTTTATAATCATTATGCTATTATTTTCATTATGAAATTGAAAGATATAGCAACCTTGGTAACACATTTTAAAACTGTATCCAATATGGCTTATGAACTCGTCAATGCATGTAGGTTTTACAAGGAACAGCCACAAAATATTGTCTATATTCAAAGTAGGTAGTTTGTATTGTGACAAACTATGCTGATTAATGAAAAATAATATATCACCATAACTCTCCTATTAAAAAAATTAAGAGAGAGAACAAAGGACTCCTTTGTTTATCTCGAAATGGTTGTTTACATTGTTCATTTTGGTTGGTTAGAATATTGCAGCTTCTGATAAATGTAGGTCGTTCAAATTTCTGTGAATAAACAAGGTCTATCAACATTGATAATAGATCAATTTTTATAATTGATTTATGACCTTGTTTATGTGTGATGTACTGTACTAGAAATAATTATGTTTCATATATGATATTAATCAAAAGTTTTAAAGTGATTCTGTAAGCTATTTTTGTATTTCATTCTTGCTGAATATTCATCTATTCTCATCTTATCTTAATTCTTAAACTTCATTAGTGTTATATTGTAACAATGTTTTATATTTCATTTTAATTTACATTGTTATGAAAGGGGATTAGAAAAAAAAATTTCAATATTTTATTTGTTGAATATTTTTTATAACATATACTGTATTTATTCATTAAAACCTTTGTTGACAAATTTAAATCATTTACTATCGCTTGATTTTAATGTAAAACTTTGTTGCATTTTAAATAAATTGAAAATATGCATATTAGTTTCAGGAGTGTTGTTATAATAAATAGTTAACAAAAAAGATTAATATAAGTGCAATGATTAACTTGTGTTAGTTATGATTTAACCTTTGGCAAAGAATTGATATTTTTCTGGCCACCATCCAAAGCTTCCTATGTCTGACACTGGGCTTTATTTCAACTCTATTCTCTGTTGCATAATAGAGTTAGCCTCGGCATTTTTATTTATATTATTCTTCCTGTTATTATGGTCATGTGGTCAAAATGTTTGTTGATGTTTTTGTAATTTCTTAGTTTTGTATTTGTATAGATTTTTTTTAAGTTTATTTAAATATCTATAAAATTATATAGAGTTATGATGCTGTTGACAAATGCTAATTTTTATTTTTTATATAAAACAGTTTATACTTTTAAAGTTAATTTGTTATAGTTGATTTTCATATATAACTTTTAGTATGAAAATTAGTTGGAGGGTGAAATTGATTATTATTAAAAGAGAAGTCATTTGTCACGTTAGCCTTCAACACAACACACTCATATATGTACTACTAAATGTGCATATTTTTATTTCCATTGCTGATTTATAACTATTTTCATTTTAATATAGATAAGTTGATCTTTTATTGAATAAGGCCTTAAACGCTATTGCCAATGTTACCAATTGTTTAAGATAAAGTTTTTAGATTTTCAAAGTTTTATTATGTAACGTGATATATATACTCCTTGCAAAATATTGGTGCATGAATAACAATTTTTATTAGTGTTTGTCGATGTATCTATCAGAATTTTTGTCCAAAGCAGATATTATTATTATGGAAATTTTTATGAACCTTGTGGAAGTAGTAGTGAATATATTTATCTACAAACTGAGCAATTGATAAGCCTATTGTGCAGATGGTGAACGAGACAATAATAGTCACAAAATCTATATGTCTAAAGAAAATTAAGATATTTTAATGCCTGTAATTTTAATATTAATATCAATGCTTTAAATTTTATTATTACTGATGGATAAAATTAAGAATTTATAATAGAAATAAACTTTGAAATGGCCTAATTTTAGTGTTATATTTAAATTTAAAGTTTAATTTTCTGTAATAAAAAGAAATAAATTCTTACCTCAATACACATCATAAAAAGTTGTTTTGTGTTCCTTTGTTCTAGATATGTTGCAAATAATGTCATTCTTATAGCTATTGAAAATTTTATGCAAAATTGACTTAAAACTTCCAAATAAGAAATTGTGTTACCCATTTGTTTAATTGTTAATGGCACACAATTATGAATAAGTAGTTATCTGTGAATTATGTGTACTCAAGCGACACATAAAATTATAGAATACTATTGAAATATTTTTTTTTCTATAAAAAAAAATACATTTATATACATATACATTTATATTATACATTTATATGTTGATGCTTAATTTTAATATTAAAACATCAGCTTGGTTGGAGCTAGACTCAGTTCGGCATAGGAATTGGAATCAAAAATTTAAAATACAAATAGGATTTTATATTGTCCATGCAAACTGTCATTAGAAAATTTTCATAAATAAAACTTCATTATGATCACGACCTATAATTTTTGTACTCACCTAGCAACAAATACAGCATCGCTCTTTGGGTTAGATTGAGTTTTATCTTCACCCCTTTTATATTTCCCTTTCTGCTTTTTTTTGGGTTTCGTTGTCGAATGAGGAGCTCTTCTATATCTCCATATACTTCTGACTCATGTCATTTATCAGCCATTTTATTCATAGGTTGTTAATGTTATATATTAAGGTCACATTAGGTAATCCTGAATATTCATAGTTTCTACAACCTGGTTGGCTTACTGACATTTTTAAGTTCACTTCTGGAACATTAGAGTGACATATCTATTTATATATTAGACTTCTCTGGAATCTTTGGTAGTCGAAATACATATTTACTTATTAGTTGTTATTTTATTTTACATTACAAATACTTTGTTATTTTTTTTTGCAGATATTTAAGGATATATGGCATGAAGTTCTCTAAAGAAGATCACATTGCATTGATAAAATTGGTATATGAGCTGATAATGATTCCAGACCTTGAACCAGTCAAAGTACATAAATTCTCCACACTCTTTGTAATGTTAACATCGTAAGTGACGTTGTAAAATGTGCCTTTTAAAATTAAGTGTATTTATGTCCTCCAATTGATCATGGACTGCCTGCGTTAGTATTATTTTTTTGGAGGAAAGATTATATTATAATTGCCAATAATGAATTTATATGAAAGAACTGAACACATTGGAAAAAAATCAATTTGTATTTACGTGAATAAGTTTATAAGTTAATAATGTATTTAAAAAGAAATTTCTTCATTTTCTTTATGTATCTTAATACTTTTCACAACATTTTCTTTAATAATTCATCATATATGATCACTTAGCGCAGTTAAACATAACTGGTGATTAGACCGGCCCCTTTTTAATACCAAATAGCATTTAACCTGCCCTCAATAATTCTTCTAGCCTTAAAATTGATAGGTTAGCATCCTAGTTGAGTTTGACAAAACTATGCTTTAAACATAATATGTGTATTATTAATTATTATGTAACATCAAAAGTGGTTAGTAATTGAAAAGTCCTAAATATAAGCTACATCATTTAATTCTTGTAAAGCAAATAATATTTTACTTTAATATTTATTTAACATTTTGTAATTTTAATATATAAAATTAATTTTAAACTCTTCAATAAGACCCATGCTCAGTAATAAAATATTTTATAGGATATTAAGAAAAATAATTTTGATTACATTTTTAATTGAAATACCTTAATTTACCCAGAATTCAGAAGTTATTTTATAAAATTTATAACATTTTTTATAATCGTTTTAATTATGTTTCCAGAAAAAAAGCTCTGATATCACCACAAGAATTGGTTCTACCATGGCGACCACTCTATGATCTTGCAAAGAGGTTGTTTATTCAAAGCACTACAAAAATCGGACTTTACTATAATTTTAGGTATGTATAAGTAATGTTTTTGAAAAATGTAGACTCATTAAGAACTGGCGACGCATGGCTGTAAAATATCACATAGTTATCATTTGAACAGGCTGTATGAAACTGCATAAATGTGAACAAAATCTGCATAATTATTCTAGAACTCATTTATTCTAGAATCTGCATAATCATTCAATATAATTAAATGATTAAAAAAAAAAATTCAGTTGTATATACATATGTATATTTGTACATATGTATTAATGGGATAAGTAAATCTTAGTTTTAAACCCCAATTAAGTTTGGGTAGAGTATATATCAAAAAGTCTTTCTACATATTGCAGCTGAAAAAGAATTTTAAATTTTAATTGTGCCATATTACACATTTTTGAAATCACAATGTATACTAATATTCAACTAAAATTGCTACAAATATGTGTCTAGGGAAAAGGACATAAATGATTCAGAAAATGGCCTACAATCGTTAATAAATATGTTGCGTAAGCTGATGTCAGGCTCGGAATATGAAAGCATCTTATCCTTTGGCCTATCGGAAAAGGATATGGTTGACCTGTCCAAGTAACTTATCTCGATACTAGTCATCAGCTTTGTATCATCGGTGGCAGCTTGGTGCAGATGAGGTTGCAGAGCTCCTCACAGTTTTGTCCTCATTATATTTCATTTATTCTGTCTGTTGTCTTACGTGCTTTTAAATGTGTATTTGAACATCTTTTACAAATGGGCAACATTCTTATTTAGATGCAAATGAAAAATAAGTTATGGACAACATATAAATTTTAAGCCACATCTAAAATATTATTCTTAACATTTGTATATGAATTTTTAGTACATTTAGAAACAATAAATCTATTTATAACTATTGATTATAGTATCTATGCAAAATGATTGTATGTGTGTCACCTTTCAACTCGTATACTTTTATATTACTTATTGTATAAAAATATAGTCCTTTTTATTATTAATTTTGTATTTTTGGAAAGAAAATTGTGATTATTAAAAATTAAATTTTTAACATTTTTTTTAATGGTTTTTTTCTATTAAAAATGATAAATATTTTGTTAGAAAAGGTATAAACAATAATAGTTTATATCATTCCCTGTTGTACACAGTAAAGTTTGACAAGCAAAACTGGATCATCATGAATGCTTAAGATTCTTGGTATGACCACAATAAACTTCTATTACATATTAGTAAATGCCATTATATTGGAATTAAACTTGGATTTTGTGAACAATAAAGTTATTTATTAGTAAAAATTCATCAAAGGGACTCTAAACCATTAAAGTTTGTCTATAACCCCTTTCCATGACAGAAATATATTAAAATTCTTCCAACATTCTACTATATAAGCTTATTTGTGATTGACTCTCAAATAACATTGACATTACAGTGTTATTCTTCTTTATGGTTGACTCTAAAAAGACGAAACCAGCGTGTTTCTTAATCATACTATACACAGTCACATATATTAATATAAAGATTTGGGGGTATGCCATAAATATGTTGCTGCTAATCTGAAGCATTAAAAAACTTAAGTGTCGACTTCTTATTCTGAATATTAAAAATTTCGCTAAGTATATTTTTTTACATTTTCATCATCATAGGAATTATGTAAGTTTTTTTTATTAATTGGAGACAATTATAATTACCAATTATCAAAGTACATAGAAAATTGAAAAACAGAAATCAAAGGTGTCAACAATTTTGATGAAATACTAGACAATTTGATTGATTTTTTAAAATAGTGACCATTATTTTAAACAACATGATGGACCGTATGATCCAGAATTAGTTACCAATTTTATCAATCGCTTCTAAATTTAAGGGTAATTACTCGAAATGCTAATAGATTGACAGAATATTGATAGGAACTCACACACTTTGTAGTAACAGAAAGAGTAGACGTAGCTATAATATCAAAAATCAGATCTCAATCAGTCCAAGAGAATGGATTTGAGACAACAATGTCTGCAATACTGTCCACTTAGACGAGGGAAAATTTAATGACATAACTCACTAGAGAAGAAATTCATCTATGGTAAAAATTGGAATGCAAAAAGCGTGTTCTTATGTTCTCACGTGACCATGCAGTCACCAACTTGACACAGCCATGAATGAACTAAATCTTCTCTATCGCAGTAGTGGGGACGCAGACCGCTACAAACCATTGCATAAAGAGGAGACGTAGGATAAGGAAACTAAATAGATATGCATTTTATCTCATTCTCTTACAGCTTATATGCATTTATAGTTACGTCTTTTTCGTTTCATAAAATCCAATTCATACCGTCGCGAAAGGAATTTCACTTCAAAAATATTTATATATGTAAACTGTTATTTTTTTCAAGTGGTTATGTTGAGATAAACTTAAATTAGTGTTCAGAATATATTTATATATTAAATATTTTTAGTATATAAATATATACTATAGAATTTATATAATATAGTATATATTTATATAATAGGCGTTTATGTAGCTTTTATTGAATAAAAAGGGTCTTTTTCCAATTTACAAATGAATTTAACTTAATTGAGCATTACATTTAAAGAAATATCTTAGAGTATATCTTATTTTGGACTATTTTCATTATTTTGTGTATGTGTAGCTTTATACCTTTTACCATAATCTACAAAAAAAAGTTTGAAATTGTTGTGATCTGTTACTCAATACATGTGGGGAAACTTGTGTTGTAAAGTCAAAGGAAAAGAAAAAAAAAGAACATGCAAACAAAATTAGTAATGCTTAGTCGCTATTTTAAGGTATTGCGATCAATGCCATTGAAATACATTAGATCCAAGTTTGATTCCAATAAAATAACCATGTATTATGTTCATAAAAACATATTTAAAGTGGATATATTTGTCTTTTGGAGATTAATTTTTCTAAATGGAATTTGGCAATCCCAAGAAATCAAATTGGTTTTGGTACTACTATACACATTTTATTACCCAGAATTGCTATGGATTCTTATGTGCACATTATTTAGAATGTACATTGACATTTTCTTGCATTACATTAAACTTTTAAAAGTCTAGATTAAGAAGTCCAGTGACATACAAATAAAATAGAAAACTCATCACCTATTTATTTTTATTACACAATTACCTAATTAATGCTGTAATTTTACCTCACCTTTCTAACTGTTTAGATATAGATGAGATTGTAAGGTATGCAAAAAGTACATAAGCTAAGGCTGACAGTTATTGTTTTTAGCTCTATGTAGCCAAAAGCAAAAAAAAAAAATCGTTTGTGTACTTATAAACGTGCATGAGAAGTTATACTTGTTTGGCATCATTAAAAAATAGTTTTTAATTGCATGCAATTAATTAATTACAACAAACTAATAAAATGACTGGAAAAGGATAGTCAACACAGTCAATAAAGTTCAGTTTAAATTGTAAAAATTAAATAAATAAATATTTATTTTCTTACATTAAGTGTAACGTAAATTCTCTCTCATTATTCGAATTCGAAGCGGGTAGCTTCAACCTGTTAATTTTGTGTTACACTGATGCGCCCGCATCTTTAAATTTCACTCTCATCATTTTTTCATAACGCGCCTAAAGAAGTATAACTTCAAAAGGGACCCTTGATAGTATCGTCCTGTTTATGCATCTGTCCATACATCATAACTCTTTTAATTTTAAATCGTTTCTAACGAAATTGTACAGGCAGATGTCTATGGGAATGCCTATATAAAGGAAAAAAAATATTTAGTTTACCATGTGTAAAGTAGGAGGTAATTTTTTTTTCATGTATTCCATTGTGTAGGGTATCATTAAATAGGAATTTAAAAGTGCCATAGACATCTTTGTTTTTTTCTCTGTAGTGTTTATTTTGTGGTTTTTAGCTCACAAAGTTCTTAACTTTGAATCCTTACTATTCAAATATATGGTGTCTTATAAAGTCACACTAACTGTCAAAAAAAAGTCACAATAATTATATACAATTAAATGAAAATTATTGTAAACATGATCCATTATCAAGTTTTTTTAATATTTACAATTCTTAATTGTTACTAGTAACAATCTAATCACTAGTCCACATGAGTGCACTTGTGTATTTTAATGCAAATGGCACCTACCATTTTAGTATATATATCACATCACTCCTAATAAATATGAAAAGTATATTTTAAAATTATATGGACACAAATATATATATATATAAATTTTGTGTCCATATAATTTTAAAATATACTTTTCATATTTATTAGGAGTGATGCGATATCTGTTTAATTTAAACTTGTGTAATTGCAAATTTCACACCACGTTTATTGGTACAGAAACCTGGATGAAGTAGTCCATTCCCATCTTTGCCAGTTTTAGAATTCCATATCTGTCTATGTGATGATTCTTATATTGCATATTGCAAAATAAGAATCATCACATAGACATTTTGGAAGACAGCAGAACAATACACGATTTACTTTGTGTAGCTATTTCATAGATGTAACTACTACTACACAACTTCAGAGCAATATAAGTTCTATTTTATAATTATCCTATGACACATGCTTCTGTCAATTAAAATATTTTCATTAGGATATATTTCAATTTTTTTCAAATATAAAATTTGAAAAAAATTGAATATAAATTGAAATAATTATGTTATCTGGACTTAACTAAAAAAAATAATAATGATAATGTTATTTTAATGAAAGTAAAATTGCGGGAAATTATCACTGTACATTCGAATACAGGGTCTCTGGTAATGGCCTTCCAAATTTACTGTATGTGATATTATAGAAACATTATTTCTTCTAGGTCTGTAGAGACATCATATGTAGCATTGGTGAAATGTGCAAAGCCGTAAGTATGATTTTATTAATATTAGTTAAGATAGGAAAATTCTTGCAATGGCATTAAATGGGTTAAGTATTTTGAATAGAAAGAGATCAATTTAGTACAATACAATACGATTACATTGAGAATTGAAATAGTAGTTTATACTATGCCTGTTTTGAAAGTACCTTCATACATATTCAAAAATAGGGCAAAACATATATCATCATTGTTGTAGCAGAATGTGGGCAGAAAAAAAGTATAAAAACCTATTTGTAACATGCTGTGTGTGTAGAAAAGTTATATTATATACCTTCAGGGTCACACAACTCAGAACAAAATTATTTTTCAGAAACATTTAATAATATATTGCTATCTATATGGTGAAATTCATAGCAGTAGATTATTTTTTTGCTATACGAGAGAGCTGCTGTGATGTATCAATAAATGGACTACTGCGAATGAAAATCTTGTTAAAAAATGTTTTTTTGTTTTTAATTAATAACAATATATAAAAATATCAATGCTTTCTTATGATATAGAATTTTAGGTCTTTATCGGTAGCGCCATCTCTCAAATTAGAGATTATTACATATATCTATTCATAAATTCAGCTTAAATGAAGAGAAACATTTAGGTTCATTCAATATAGTGTTATAATCTATGAATACTTTTTTAAAAGAGATTCTTTTTGATTGAAGTTAAAAAAGAATGTAATGCCAAATTTGTATTGTAAGTTTGAGAACTTCTTTGTTTGGGAAACTCTTTAGTTCTACATTAAAAAAAAGAGGCGCATATGAACGCGAGTTTCTTTGTTAATTATTATTAAAAGTAGATTTATATAATGAAAAAAAAAATGATAAAGATTTTGTTTTTTTATTTTGTTCATAAGTATAGTATAAATCACTATTCATCATCTGGGAGACTACAAAAAAAAAGAAATTTTAGTTGAATTTGTAATTATATCAATTCACTTTTTGCAATTAAAAAAAAAAACTCTTTAAAATACAATTAAATATTTAATTTTGTCAAATTATAAGTTAATAACTATAGCAAAAGCAAGTGACCAGTGTCATTTCCTTTTGTATTTAGAAATAAAGAAGACCTTTAATATGGTATTTTATCAGGTTATGCATTAAGTTTGAACAGGTGTAGTATAAAATTAAATCTTTTCATATATTATGTAATAAATATAGTTTTAATGATGAGCAGTTAGAGGTCATTTAAATATGTAATTCTATTTGATATTTGTATTGTAGATTTCTTTTAATAGATGATATATTTCTGTGTTTTATTTCGATAATGATTTCATTACTTAAGCCCAACTATTTTCAGATACTTTGAATTGAACGCCACAAAAGAGATCCTTGAAGAGTTGTTATCACAGTTCTCCCCATGGTCAAATGATTCGCATATTGTTAACCATTTAGTTGCATTCCTACCTGTCGATTTACATCCTGAGCATGCTGATGTGGGACACGAGCTGTGGTTGACCAAGCTTCTAGACATATGGGACACATGTTACAATGGACATTGTATTGTTGGAGTGAGTTTGTATATCCACCAACAAATGAGTATTTAAAATTTGTCAACCTTATCATTAGTGATTAAAAAGCGAAATATTATCTTTAAATGTTTATTATTGTAATTTCTTTATTATTTTGTTTATTTGAGTATTGATTGAAAATAGATATAGATATAAAGATATAGAAATCAGAAGGTATAATTTTTATATCATCTTTTAGATTAAAAATTGTGATTTTGTATTGAAATTAATTGACTACATATTCAAAAATTTTTACCGTATATATATTAATAACTAACATTGGTAGTGATTGAACATACATTAAACTATATCTATGCTAGTAAAATTAAACTAAATTGTTATTAATTTTTCTTTTTAGGACCTGTTGCCATTATTTGCATATTTGGCAAAACGTAATCCTGGTACTGTTGATTGGACACCTCAAGTTCCTGCCATGTTTGCAAGATTTCTTCGCGCTTTCAACTTACCTGTCAGTTACAAAGATACACACTTAGGAAAAAATTATGGACTGGGTAATGAATCCATATTTTTTATCAATACATATGCTTTACTTATTAATTACTTTAGGAGCTTATACTTTGTTTACATGTGTGTAACTGTATTATGAGAGATTTATAATTTTACAAAATAGATTTTCGTTTAGTTTTCTATTTAATTTTGTATTTGGATTGAGCAATATTTAAATGTTTCAGAAATAAAACATATAGCAATGTGGATAGTGTGGACAATCTCTCCTGATGGTGTAACACTAAAGCATCTACGTAGTTTTCTGTGTGCAGTAGAGAGTTACCTACATAGTGCCAATTCCGGAAGATGGTCTTTTAAACTCAAGGATCTGCTTAGGAAACTTGCTCGGGAATTTTTGAATAGGTAGACAGTATTTAGGCAATTTGTTAAACAATATGACATTTTTTTTAATGTAACATTAAATTACAGAAAATTTACTAATTATCGATATTCTTTTGTTTTTTTTTGTTAATATTTTGATCTTTGGTTTCAGAGTGCGCCGAGAGACTAGAAAAGCTTTCCAAAAATCATGGGAAAATCAAATTCCTAAGGGATATAAGTTGAGAGAGCAAGACATAACCGAATTTGTACAGATCCTTGTCGAGCCAACATTGTCAGCAGTGTTCAGTCGCAATGGCGTGGGCGAGGTAGCGTTGACGTTACAAAATTTAGCGACGCTGAGGCCCGCTATAGTCATTCCTCCGCTTCTCGAGAAATTTCGGTCCTCATTGGAATCGCTCACGGAACCTCATAGAGTGACTGCTGCAATGCAAGCCGCATCAGCTGTGGCCAGGCCTATGTTACAAGGTGCTAAGTTAGGCTATCCTGAAGGGCCCACCCATGTGGTGCCATTGCTTATGAGTTCTTTGCCTGGCCTAGATCCAAATGATATCAAAAAAACCTTAGTTACGCTACACTTTATTCTAGTGTTCAGTTGGATGGTGCCATTTATAGATTGCAGTTCGGCATATGAATATTGGCCGGACTTGACTGAAGAAGAATTATTGACTTGTGAATCGACCGCTCAGTTCGAAGATTTTATACTGTTGTATCTTGAGCGAATATTCATTATTATAGAATCTAACAAAATGGAGAACGTTCGTCATGAAACCACGGAATCTGATTCAATACGAAGCAAAATGGAATCTATTACAGAAAATTCGCTCTTTTCGAGCACAACCGCTGTGTTGATTCAGTGTTCTCCAAAGATTTTAAATGAAGCAATGAGGAAGTTTAAAACGTTTGCTTTAAATTCTACATTTGAGACCAACGTTTCAGGCAATATGGTTGGTGTGATTTTAAAAGTGTTTGCTCGTGTAAACCCTGATGCAACATTAGCGGCATTCGTTCCTCAACTTTGTGAAGAAATATTAGAACTACTCGAAACAGATGAATCATTAGAAGAAGACAATCCTCCAAGGGAACTACTTTATAGATTACTTCTGTTGTCGCATGCGGTAGAATGCGATGGTCAAAGCCTACCCCCTTACATGCCTAGAATTTTGACAGTACTAGATAGAGCTTTGATTATTCGTAATAAGGAGGCTTATATTATGGCAAGTGAGATTTTAAAACATATGATGACTTCTTTCAGCACTGTTGAGTTAATGGAATTCAGGAGTTGTAGCAAAGACTACAGTAAAGCACCAGAAGAATGGCTTCCCATTCGCGAATGGGGTCGTGCATGTTCATTGAAGGATGCAAATTTGAAGTGGCACGTGCCCAATAAAAAAGAAAGAGATTGTGCTCAAGAACTCTTTGACAGATATGCTAAGCCGGAAATAGAGACGCTAAAATTATGGCTTGCTGGAGATGACACCATAGATCATAAAAGGAGACTGCGAAGTTTTCATATACTACATGCGTCACTGGCTTGTAATAATTTCTTACCAGCTCCTGAAGAAGATGCAATTAAATTGTAATTTTTTTTTATGTATCTTATAGGTTGTTAGTGCATGATATGTTTAGGTATTATGAATATCACCTTAACATTTGTATGGCACACAGAATAAAAAAAGATCTGGGGTTCTTTTTTATTCTGTTATTTTATTCAAATTTATAGAGACCTAATCGAGGGCATACCTATGGTGGGGCAGACGAGTGTGCCTCTCGCTTCATTTAATAAAAATTAAAAAACATGAGATTTAAGCATTGGGAGTAATTAATATGTGAAAAACATCATTTGGCGATTACATTTAAAAAATTTAAATTGATTCTTTTAGATTAATCTTTACTTTTAAAAAAATTGATGTACACGAGGTGTATCAAAAACTATTATAAATAAGTCTATCATACAATAATATTTTGATATAAATGTCTTTTAACATAATTATCCACCTACACATAGAATATGCCATCTAGCATATATAAAATGAATTATTGATAATATTTTTTGATTTCGGATAAAATTCTATTCTGGAATGAAAAAGTGAACTTTAATAGTTGTGGTTTTTTGTGGTTGATTATACATTTCGTAGTATGCTTACAATTTGTAGAAACTATGACTGGCGGGTAACAGTATTTGGTAGAAGTTTTTATTGGTGTCATTGTTGTTGTGAGTGAGGTGCGTTTTGTTATATATTGTGTCAGAATTGTCTTAATGTAGAGATTTTTTAAGATAATACTATTAATAGGTCAACAATAATTCCTTTATAATTAAACCAGTGGAAATTTTCTTATTTCAGCGACTGTTTATTATTTCAGAGTGATAATTGGACTTAGTTATGGCAAAATGAGCCAACCAACACAAGACAACTTTTAAGAAAAACGCATTTAAAGTTTGCGACTGTTATGTTCATATTTTGAGTCATTTTTATTTATAATTTAAACAACCAAATTAAAGTACGTGTTGCATAGATTTATAACGTATAGGCATTTATTTTGAATAAATAACTGATTAATGTCATTTATCATAAAAAATTACACTTGGCGTATTGTGTCAAAATGTTAATTTCTACTATTTCTTGTAATACGAGTTCTGAAAATGAATTGCTAAAATGTACCAACTATCATTTAAAATTATTTTTAAAAAAACTACGTTCGACCGTCGTTGATTTTAGAAAAGAGTAAAGTGATATAGGCTCACTTTGGCAATAATCATTTAGTAGTTGTCCATAGGTGTTGGTTGGTCTATGTAGTTTGTATTACCGTCAATATTGCTTGTATAAATCTGAGATTTGGTGACATGGAAATAAGGTATTTTTTTTACAATGATTTTTATTGAAATGTCGATTTTGACGAGATTGTTGGTTGGCTCATTTTGCCATAACTAAGTCCAATTATCAAGTTGATGACGAAAAATTCAAATTTGTCTTTATTCATAAATCAAACTGTTTTTAAGAAGTATCTTGTATGTCCATGTATATATTATTTCTATTTTGCCTTCCCCTGTAAGAATCCCTAGCTGCGCCCTTGGACCAGCATAAACTCATTTAATCACAAAATCTTAAATGATGTTGCAATATAAATTGTGATTAAATGAGTTTGTTTTTTATTTATAGGTTATTAAATAATTTATAACTTCGTTTCTTCTAAAAGAAATAAATAATATTTTCATCTGTTGGTTCTCCAATAAATTAAAATAATCACGGGATTTATATATTTTTTTTTTTATTTATGACATTCATATATAACATTATTTCAAAGCAAAATTTTAACTGAATTATGCCAGATTATTGGAAAAGTTTATCTAGACTTTAAATATACCATTTACAAATATGACAGATGATTTTATGAGACCTCTGGTGCTTCAGTCTTACTCTGACTGGTTTTATTAGATTAGCGTCTTTAAGCAGCTTTGACTGTATCGATAAAATAAATTTCAGTTATAATGCTGATAGTGATTGGTCTCATAGAATTTGCTTTGTATTTTGTTCTTTACCAATAAATATGTTTCAAGTAGTGATAACTTGTGACTTTATTTGTGTCAAGATTCAATTTTGTTTTTGATATCGAACTTTGAACAATGAGTGTGGAAAATCTCTGTATATAAAAATAATATGTAAATTAAAATATATATATATATATATATTTATAGTATGTATCTTTTGATTATTCTACCACAAATGATGCGTGTATGTTGTCAGGGTCGAATCGTTAGTACCGGCGACTTCATTCCCACTTACTTCAGGAATCGATCATTTCATAACATTGGACGGCAAGAACATTCGACTTGAAATTATACAACTTCTTAACCTAGTCCAAGAAAAAATGTTGAAAGTGAAGTCAGATGACACTAAAGGCTTTGAAAAGCTAATACAGGTAAGTGGAAATTCTATTTATAAATTATAATAATAATAATGTCTTCTGGCGCATACACAGCACGATCTATTCCCAAACTAAGCAATGAGGCTTGTACTATGGATACGAGATGGTTGATAGAATACATATATACTTTTTTTTGTAAATATATACATATAATATATAGAAACACCCCGACTCGAGACAACCATTAATTTTTAATCAAATTAATAAATATTTGTCTTGTGCGGGAATCGAACCTATGCCCCAGCACAGTACATAGTAATCAGATTACTACAAACTGCGCCAATCACGCAGCTAGGTAGTTATAACATATAACTGACAGAAAATGCACTTCAATGTTTATTATGATGATTTAAAAGCATAATTCTGCTTTATTTTTCTAATTTTAAGTATTTGTAGATTTCTTATCGGTTTTTTATTGTAAACATGTAAAGAAAGAAAGAAAGACATTTATTACATGTATAGTATGCACCAAACTCTGCTGCTGTGAAGTTAATCAGGAAAGCGTCGCAGTAGCGTAACATTGGCACGCGGGGGTGAAGGGGGAAGAGTCGGGAAGCGTTACACCTGCGCATTACATCATTCACAGGCAATTCAGAGCTGCAGTTTCGTGCATTTTGCTGTAATGTGTTTTTCGGCGTCTTATCCATTCCATATAAAGTTTTTAGTAATTCATTATGACTATTCCATAAACGGCAGTGCTTTATGAACATCTAATATGGTAGTTTGCCATATTGCTATCATGTTTCTTATTCAGTCTAGTTTTGGTAGATGGAATAATTTACATATTTTTATCTGTCTGCAATTCTAGTTGCAAAATAATTCGGTTCCTTTTTTTTTTTGCACACATTTGATGGATAATCATATATATATAATATATAAGCTTAATTTCAATATTACATTTTCAGTAGTGTTTGAATTTATTATCAAATATTTTGGTCTAAATAACATACATATACTTTCATTTAAAAGCTTTGGGATCGTGTTGGCGGCGTGCGGTCGAATCGAAGTGGAATACATTTGGAGGCGAGAATGCGTTCGTATGCAGCCCTGGAGCGAGCCCTCGACGGTAAAGGTGGCCCTTTAGGGGGGGGTCGAATAAGAACGTTATTGGCTGACGCCGCCAGATTACAAGACGAGGCGCGCGCTGATTTACAAAGTGATGCTGGAATAGGAAATGTTGGATTAATAATATTAAATGCGTTGTATGAACTCTCTATAAATACTTACACATCAGTGAGTACTATGACTTTTTTACTCTTTATCAAAGTATTACTAGCCTTATTGAAGAATTTTCACTTGATACCATTTTTCTGCTAAATGTGGCAATGCTTTTTTAATATGTAAAAGAAATTATGTACTTAATTTTAGGTACGCAGATTAGCTCAAATGCGCTTGAACAGTTTTCTGTCGCACTACGCATATTCCTATCGCATTTTGCTGCCGAAATTGACGAGTTTATTGGAGATCGGTGGTGAAGGCGATGAATGGCACGCCAAACACAAGGGAGCTCTCTACATCATGCTGGGCTCGAGGATGGGTCCGCTTGTAGCAAAACAAGATTGGGATCTGATAAAAACACTGTGGCCTGCGATTTTAAAGTCTCCACTCAGTGAAAAACCAAGTATTTTAAGGTATCTTTGTAGATATATTTTTTAAGGACTGATAACTAAATGTATTTCTATGATGTCTATTTTGTTCAGTTTTTTTTTTAAGTTTTTGGTACTGTTTAATACTATTTTATGTGGTTAATTTAGTAATCTACAATTCAGGAAATAATTATTTTTGGCAATAATTTACAAACTGTTGTACCATATTCGCTTGCCAAAGGTCATCATCACATTATATTTGTTTGGATTTCAGAAGGTGTTCAGAATCACTACACTGCAATTAAACACTTATGCTTGTATTAGGTTAATTTGTATGTAATTATGTATAATAGCAAAATATTAGAGACTGAATTTCAAATATTTCTAATTGTTGATTCATTATGAAATTTGACAATTGTGTGTAGTTCTGTTGGCAATACAATAATACTGTGTTATTAGACTGATCTGATAATGGAGGCGGAAGGTAGATATAAGAATTTCGTAATGGAATAACATATCTTAGCCATTTTCGGCTTGTTGGAATTGTCTTGAGATGTGCTTTGGCTATGATTAATTTTCAGCGTCTGAGGAAGAAGCCAGATATATGGTAGGCTCTAGAACTCTATAATGGGACAAAGTACCCTAGGCGTGTTTGGGCTCGTTGAGATTCTCTTGAGATACACTTTTGCCATGTTTGTTTTTCAGAGTTGTTACGCCATTTTTCCCCCTTAAAAATTATAACGAAATCCAGACCACAGACAACTGACAGACGCGGGGCGGGCGAGACAGTGCGCGACAGACGTCATACTGAGTCGCTTGTTGGTTGTCTTCGGAGGAACTTTGCTCACGCGTGGACGAGTAAAATAAAATGGAAAACGTGAGCGGGTACGGCATCAAATCAGTTTTATATAGAAAACTAATTGGCGGGAGTGAATACAATTAAAACAGTGCCACTAGACGATCCCGGCCCGAGCGCTTGCACCCGAGACACAACATCGGCGAAATCCAGATGAGCCCCCTCGCTCGATAGACATTTCTCAGGCTGTCCTAGGCGCGCGAATTGTTTGAGATACATTTTGACTGCGGTTCGTTTTCTGGGTCTGATGATAGAGCCATGAGGCCTTAGAACTCTATAATGGGGAAATGTATCCTAGGCGTGTTTGGGCTTGTTGGAATTCTCTTGTAATGCAGTTTAGTCATGTTTGGTTTCTATAGTATGATGATGGAGCTGGAAGTTTGGCACTAAAACTTCAGAACGGAATGACATATTCTAGCCATCTTTGGACTTGTTAGAGTTGTCCTTAAGTATTACAAATGTGAATTTCACTCAGGCTTTTTCAGGGTAGACAAAGAGAACAAGTTCGATAATAATTAAAAGCATGTTTTTTAGTTTTTTGTCTATTAACATGCGACATAATAAAATTTGAATTTGGTAATACCAGTTATGGGACGTAATGTTGTGTTGAGTGTAAACACCATATTGTTTTAACTGTTTTTCGTACATTTTTTTAAATAGTATCTTTTGGTTTTATATTAAGAGATGGATTAAAAAAAATCTTTTCTATGATTCCATTGCCAAAAACGCATCCGGTGGAATACCCAAAAAAACATTTACTGTCTAAAACCCATGTTTTTCAATTGCTATATTTTAGCTAGCTGTTATAAAGAGGTCGCCTCATGCACTTCCTCTTGTTGTTCAGCTAGAGTATGGTCTGCTGTGATGTCATACATTACATTGCTTTTGCAAACTTTGATACAATTTGAAGCCGTCAACAAACATGTAATTTCTAGCCACAAATTACTGTCGACCTGTAGTACAGATTTTTTTGATGTATTCTTTATTTTATATCAGAGTTTTCAAATTTTTTAGATTTGCCATTCTAAAAATAGAATACAAAATATTACAAAAATGCAGATACATTTAACATTACAACAAATAAGAAACTATGAGGTTATATACAGGTTGTAAGGGACGGTCGGGCAAATACTGAAATTCTAAATACAGACTACCATTTCAAATCTCTGATCAGCATTCTTTATTCCCGGAAACGCAATTCTAAAATTTTGATATGTGATTACCACGCAATGTAATGCATACCCAACGCAAACTAGCGCTGTGTGTATTACCTAGCAATACGTATCTGTTTGGCCGCCACGCTGGCCCCACTCACACTCAAACGCATAGTGTTGTACCTACTTACTACAACGTACGATATTTCTAATGTCGCTTTCGATTTTTTTTTGTCACTATTGTATTGTGTTATCGATTAGTAGTTACGAAATTGTTGGAAAGGTGATTGGATACAAGTGTAAAAAGCTTTAAAATTAAACAGTAAAACTCTTGCTACAAATTTCGTGCAACACTGCGATTTTTTCTAGTACATTTAGCATGGAAAAATTCATAGTACGACATTTTCATGCGTACCTAATCTTAAAAATAATTTACGGCGACCAGCGATTTGTTTAAGTCAATCAATCAAACAATAACGTAGAGCCGTCGTGGGCTCGCAGGTCACGTTCTGTACCTGATTTCCCCAGAAAAGAGATAATAGTTTTCAAGTGTAATCGCCGCAGAGGTCGGAATCAGGGAGTATTTCTGAACGTTGTCATAATATGGGTATACCCCAAATTCCCGGAAGTCGATGTTGTGATTTCTTACTGTTTATAAAAATTAAGTTGTGAAATGTATTTTTATTCTTAAGTAGATCTTGCAATCTAATGGGCTTCAAATTTAAACACAGTCCGAGTTTCGTTGAAACTCGAAACCCGGTTCGATGAAACTCGGTCCGGGTCCGGGTCCCGGTAAAACTCGGTTTGGGACACTATTTTGGGCAAGAAAATTACAACGCAGTTCTCAAATGAAAAATCTAAAATGGTAGCCAACTTTCTTGCTTATCAGTTGATTGAACTCAACACGATATTTTTGGCGGCACTCCTTAACTTTCGTCTGCACACCAACGTTAAACGCGCATCAATTACTTACGGCTCGTACACGTGAACACGATGCGACGCGGCATCGTTTCGCGATGTGACGTCGTGTCGCGAAAAATTGCGACGTGACATCGCAACGTGCCACGATGCACGGAACGAACGTCCGAAACGTACGTAAAACGTACGAAATAAATGGATGTATCCAGTATCTTCTGTGTTTCTGTTTCTTCTTTATTCGTCTTCTTCGAGATTAACTGTGACCTATCATCACGTGCACGACGAAATCGTGGCACGTTGCGATGTCGCGTCGTGGCGCGATGCGACGTCGTGTCATGTTTATGTGTAGGTAAGAGCCTTTACTTTTGGTTAAGGTAATAAAAAACTCAGTTCTGGCATTTAATCATCATATCTACTAGTTCATAGTCAATGTAATACATCAGTTTCGATATCGACCGTACATAATAAATTCAAACACTAGCGAAAACCCACTGTGCGTTGTGCAAGTTTGAATCACTTGAGCGTTGACTGTTGTATCACGCGTTACATTGCTGTTTGTTGAAATTATGTTTTTATTTATTTATTTTTGCATAGGAAGGTTTGTTTGCTTAGTATAAACAATTTTACTTAAAAAAAAAAATCAGAAAATTTAGAAAATCTCCAGGGAAAAATTCCAATGTCTATCGTTTCAGAATGATGGTCTGAAGCCACTATTTCAGTATTTGCCCGTCCGTCCCTTACACCCTGTATGTTCGGTTCGATATCCATCACATCACGTTTCTGGTATAATTTGTTGTATTCAGCATTTTACAAGCTTTTCTCTAGTATTAACTGTCCCAGTGTCGGTCTGTGGGTAATCAAATCTTATTCTATGATAATGTTCAAAGTATAAAACTTTCATGAATATTCATTGTTTTAATATTTTCTTTCAAAGTTTAGTTATAATCGTAATTAAAAAAGAAAAAAACAAATTGGAAAATTAGCAATGAGCCCAATCTTTTATGTATCCTTACTAATATTATAAAGGCGAAAGTTTGTTTGGATGGATGTATGGATGGATGTTTGTTCCTCTTTCACGCAAAAACTACTGAATGGATTTCGATGACGCGGTACAATAATATATAGCTTACACATCAGAATAACACATAGGCTATAATTTATAAAGATATAGTGAAAATTAACCAATTATAACGAGAAGTGTCAAGTAAGCAGGAGAAAATCTGCCATCTGCGAGAGGTATTCTGCGCGCGCGCCGAAAAACGTTGGAATTACACGTATATAATGTACAATGGAAATGTATATCTTAAATAGTCCTACAAAAAGCTCACGATAGCATATAACTATCTTTTATGTGTAAGCCATTATCGCCAAAATAGTGAACCATAAATGCAATAATAATAGATAATTTATTTCTAATGCACATTTTTAGTAACAAATTGATCCTTATATCAAAATATATATAATTTTATCGCATCTGGTGTTTAAAGTAGATAAACTTTGTCTTTTACACTCCATCATTTGGACAAATATTTGAATAGTTATGACGAATGACAAGCGAGTGCGCGATATTGGTGGTCCGGTCGGCAGGGGTCAGACCATAAAGGTAGCAGGCATACATTTGAGCACGCAATGTTTTTCCCACGGCCAGCTCTATGTGACTTGCTCACGCGTTTCTTAATCGCAAAATCTGCATGTTTATACAGACCAAAATAAATCGTTTAACATAGTTTATAGGGTATATTGCAGTAGCCACCTATAACTTTTGCACTACCATCAATCACTATATACTTCCGTACCTCCATCCTTACAAACTATAGCATTTATAATACCTATAATACATATTAGCGAGTTCATCTTATAAAATACTTAGTTCCAATTTAAATACATTACACAATATAACTGTTCGAACACTTATAACTGGAGAATAGCTGGACCGATTTTCATTTTAATTAATAGTGATGAAATGTACAAAAATCAGTAGGTATGAATTATGTTTAATTTCCAACAATTTTTAAGTTGTCGCTTTATATTGCTTTAAAAACATCAGCCATGTAAACGAAATAGCTACGAATATATAGGGCTGTGGTTATATCACAATATGTATAAATTGGCCCTATAAAAAAATTTCCATATGAACAAGATGAAAGAATACATTTTATGCCTACGCGGGCGGAGCCGCGGGCAAAAGCTAGTTATTAATAAATTCGTCACTTCTTAGTTCTTATTCTGTGTAAAAGCGTGGGATGCTTTGTGTTGAAATGAAGTCAAAAATTTGTTTCAAAAATATATTTAAATATACTCTACATTTTTATTCCACAGATACACATTTAATTACTTTATGGCAAAATTCGAAATAACAATTCAATATATTTTATTTTGCATTCAGATTGGAGCAAAGCTTTCATGAATTACTACGTCATTACTTCCCTACTACTAACACGAAGACAAAGATGAGTCCAGGATGTATAGTGGCAGCATCAGTTCTGTTGAATGAAGCTGAGAAAAGTGATCCAAACTTTATGGATTGCTTCAACACCGCCGGAGCTCGAGAGTTAGCCATTTGTGATAGAAATGAAACACTTTATTATAATCTGGTGAATGAATTGGTTAAAATAGCAGAGACACCGAGTGTGTATGTATATTTTGTATCTGTGTAATAGTTTTTAATTCTGTACTAATAATATGCGAAAAGGAAATCTCTAATAAATCAACATATTGCAATCGGTATCGACATAAATATACAATTTATATTGAAATTAAACATATATTACTACAATTTATCAAAGAGCGTGAACTAGGACTTTCTGTTTTGTAGTTACAGGATAAAGGTAGGAGAATTACTACATTAATAATGTGTGTAAGCTGATGCAATTGCATTGATAATCTAATAGTTAAATTAATAAACAATTTTAAAGTAGAAAATGAACAATGTTCTATATTATATTTACCTAATATGTTATATATAAAAATATCCCCACTGGTGTGGGGTTGCAGGGATATTTTCATAGTAGCAAGCTTGCTCTACCAACTCTTTACTAATGCTGGAAAAGCCATAGCGCACCTAATAACTGGTACAAAGCCATTGTTGCATCCTTCTATAAAGGTAAAGGCTCATGGCAGGTTTGTATAAATTACCGCCCTATAAACCTCAGCATCGTTTGCAAACTGTATGTGAAAATTATTATTGATAGGGTTGAGAATGATACTGAAAATAAGATCTGGGATGTACAAGTGGGATTTCAAGAAGGAATAGGACTATGGACCAAGTTTTTTTCTCTGAAAAAACAACAGGATTGTTTTTGGTCAAGAGCCAAAAAATTGTCTGTACTTTCATAGATCTGGTAAAAGCTTATAATAGAGTGAAAGGGAATCTATAGAGAATTGTATCCATTCATGCTTTGAGTAGCTGATTGATATGGTCACTTCAATCTCTATATAGAGGCTCCAGTGCTTTTGTCAGAATAAATGGCGCATACACTGACTGGTGTGACATTTACTGAGGTGTTGGACAGAGGTGTGTATCTTTTCCGTGGTTATTCAACTTATTCATAGACATCTGTATTAATTTAGAAAGAGATGAAAGAGTATGAGTATGAGTGTGGACTAAGAATGCATGAGCTGTCTGTCAAATGCCTCCTATACACGACCAAGTAATTCTTGCGTCATCGGCGTGCGCGTGGGCGATGGTGATTGAAATAAATGATTGTATTAAGAAAAGAGGTATGAAAATAAATAAATAAATAAATAAATAAATAAATATATATATGTCTCTCTCTGTGAGAAAGTCGAACAAATTACATTGTGTATACTTGTTAGCCTATTTCCTAAGATGGTGAATGTGATACAGGTATTGAAAGGAGAGTGAATATGGAATATAAATTGAATAGAGCCTTACCTGCTATTATGAAAAGTAAAATTGTCTCACGACAAGCGCGTTTTACTATCCATAATGAGTCCTGATTTCTGCATATGATAATGAAAATGGGGTATGACAGAAAAAGAATCATTGCGATGGAGACGCGATCTCGCGTAGTATGTGCGAAGTGTTTCGGAAAGATAGATATAGAAACAGTGATGTAAGTGAGTGATATGGTTTGAAAGAATATGTAGTGACTAGAATAGAAAAAGGTATGTCGCGCTGGTTTGGCCGTCTGGAAAGGATTTGACAAATCTATAGAGCAAATGTGTGCAATGGAAAAGTCTTCAAGGGTCTCTCTAGAAAATCCTAAGCAGACCAATTTGGTGACATATTAAAAAAGAAAGAGATAAACATTAAGCACCTGAAACTGACGAGCTTGCATGAAAAGATTGATGGATGTCAGTGATTCTAGAGAAATGCAAAGGTACTGTGTGGAAATCTATAATCTCTGCCTACCGTTCTGGCAAATAGGTGTGAATTTATGTTATTATGTCATATTAAATCTAATTAACATCTGTTACAGACATAGACGTCGTCTAGAATTGACAATGCATTTGTTAACATTCTGCCCAATCAAGGAGTCTCCCTATCCACCGAACGCGATCAGACTCATCTTGAATTCTCTGATACACGATAATATAACAGTGCGCCGAATAGCAACAACACTTATGGTGTTTGTACTGAAACAGCGTAAACGCAAGGCCAAGAAGATTAAGATTGATCCTTATGAGATAGCTGGTATTCCTAGACCAAAAGAACATGCACCAGGTAAAGGATTTTTGTTAATTTAATTTCATCGTTTTTGGTTTTTCTTTTAAATTGTTTCAGTTTCAGAAATTGTTTAAATTGTTTCAATTATCTTAGAAAAATAACTTTACAGAATTATGATTATTGAAATTCCTTTCAAATATATTTACATTAATTGTTTATATTATAATTTTTAAGACTTCAAAAACGATTTAAAATACAGTAAAAATCTTAATAGGGTTCTGTTATTAAATATTGTATTGTGTGAGGTGTTAATTCGCGGAAATCTATAGTAGACGCTTGCCTGCAACATGCATTAACATGCAGTATGCAACCCACCGTTGACCCTCGAATCTGCCTCTCCACTACGAATCTCTATCCAAAGAATTGCATAATAATAATAATTGAATAATAAATATCCAAAGGAGAGAATAATTAATCCTCTGGAATCAATATTCAATTCTTTGGATAGAGATTCGTAATGGAGAGGCAGATTCGAGGGTCAGCGGTGGGTTGCATGCTGCATGTTAATGCATGTTGCAGGCACGCATCTTCTGTTATTAAGATATATATTTTTTTACTGTTTATTCCCATTTAACAGCCCTTTGACTTTACCATGGAAATGAATAATAAAAAAATATTACATTAAATCAGGATACAGAAAAGATTTGGAGTGGGCTATGTGGTCAGATGCTGGGGTACCGAACACAGATGAGGAATGGGACAAGCCATGGCTGAAGACCTCTGATTATGGCTTTTACACTTGGCCACAAGAATTGATGGTAAGAATACCGTAATGGTATTTGACACAACATGATACTAGGACACCAATTTGACACCATTTACATTACAAAGCAGATTTTTCCATCATCAATAGCAAATGTGCTATAAAGTTATTGAAATCGTGGTATTAGGTTTCAGCACCTACCAGCGATCAACCACCTATTAATAGAAAACCAGAAGAAATGGAAGAAGGAGAAAAATGCATATATGAGTTTTTTATGGATGAAGAGAAGATGAATCAACTTATTAACTATCTTACTGTGGAAGAGAAGAAAGGCAAAGACAAGTTCAGTGCTATCCGTTTCTTTATGTTCAAAGTGAGTTCAAATATTAAAATAAATTCAATTACATTTTCTTTAAGTTAAGAAATTAAAGTCATTTGGCTTTAATAAAACTTGCAGTAATGAATTCGTCGATTTCTTGACATACATGTTTGATTTGGGTGGGATTGAATATTGTTTTGTATAAATAGTAAAGTATTGTAGACAAAAAGTTAATTATAAATTAAATGCTGAAAAATGCAAATTTGTAGTCACTAATCCAAGGTTACCTTCTTTTAAAATTTGATCTTCAATTTATTTAAAAAAACATACTTTAGCACAATCTGAAATTTACTGAGTTTTTGCTATAGCATTACATTTTAATTGTATATTTTATTTCAATGCAACAATGTTCCCTTAATTATGACTATGTAAATTCAATATTATACAAATTTGACAGTAATAATTATTTCTCAATTAAGCCCACTCTACATCTTCTCATCTCGACTCGCTAACTGTTTATGCTAACATCTTATAATTCGAATGTAACAGACTGTTTCAAGTTTGCACAGTGTGCATAACATTCCATTGCAATTCAAAGTAAACTTGTTTATGTACGACTTTTTTATCTTAATTTTTCACTGGTCTATCTGTATATAATTCTTATAATGAAACTTTTTATTTTAAATTATTTATGTATGCATCATTAATACCCGTAAGCCTAGAAGTTTAGATTACCACACCCTATATAAAATTAAAATAGAAGCCATACAAGATACCATTCGCCTGCTCAGTTCATATAAATTTTTTGTAAAAAGGTGTTTTTTATCGTGTCAGTAAATTCTATCAAAATCTGTGGAAACTTGTTCATTATATGCGTTTCGTGTCATTTATTTGATATTCTAAAATTCCGTTTTCCAGTACCTATTCTCCTCATTTGGTGAGACTATCACAATGAAGTTTCTAGAACGTGCATTGACGTACGCTGGCAACGCTCAGGAAGCATCTCAAAGGTCCGCTGCGGAAATTGCTGCAGCCGCAGTGCGTGCTCCGCGCTATTGGCCTAGAGAATCTGCCATACGGGTTTATGAAGAAAGTGTAAAAGTACTTAAGATTGGTAAGTGATGTCTCTATTAATTCTGATGTATATTGTCTAATAAATAAAAAATAGCTATTGATGGCAACAGCAATATTTATTTTGTAATCATGCAATATCAAAAAAGCTTCAGTATTTCAATAAACATTAATAAAATATGATTTTTTTTTTAACTAATGGAAGACTATGCATAATTAAAAATTTTGCAGATGTTAGTAATTCATTGTTTTTAATAATTCTTAGATTTGTTTATTAAAAGTCAACCTTTTTTTATTAACTGCTTGGTAGACATTTTTTGTGAGACTTTATATAAGAGTCTATACTAAATCTAATAGTTCATTTTTATGTATTCATGAACAAATGAAAAGAATTATGTTTCATATGGAGTTATATGCTTGCAAATAGCACCATTATGGTGCAATGTTAATTATTATTGGTTTGTTTCATTACATTGAATTAAGTTAAAAAAAAATTAATAAAACATTTGGTATTGCAGAGTTTTGCATCTTATGTTTTAAATCAATTTGAAGTTATCGAAAAAACACACTTCGTGAAGTATGGCTAGATCATTCTACAATATATCAAAGTTATACTATCAAAAAACTGACAAGTTTTATTATGAATATTGACACTCGGATGTTGTTTATAATTGTACAATATTTACTTTGAATTCAAAAGTTCACCACTTAGGCCTTATCATACAAGCTATAACAGTGGAAAAAAATGATGTGTGGTCAAATGGATGAAGAAACACTGTAATCTATCATTGTTGTTAACAATTATCAATCATGATAAATATTGGAATGTTGTTAAATTTTATTTAGAAATGTACAGTGGACATACTAAATATGTAAAATCACATGTATTTTTACTAGAATTGTTTAGAGTTTAGAATGAAACATCCTTTTGAGGTTAAATTTTATTTCATTATCACTCTTCGTCATCTAATCAGGGTTAACAGCAATTATTCCGGAGACCGTGGAGGATTGGACGGTGTGTGTGTTGGTGGCCTTGGAAAATCAGGATCCGCGGCGTGCCGCGATTGTCTTTGAGGCGGTAATGGAGCTCTGCCTGCCGGCGTCCGACGCCGACGCCGATCAAGAGAGCTCGTTCGGGGTCTGCGCACGAATACACGCATTTCGCGTATGTCTGCATGTATTTCTTGAATGTTTAGATGATCATTTCAATGTGTATTTTGATTCTCCTGTCTGTTTGTTACAGTTGTTTTACTTGTAAACCATTCACCCTGATAAATTTAAATTTGAAATAATTTCAACTGGTAATTAAATATCATAATAATGTAATAACCTTTACATTGACAAACGAGCTTGTGAGCCACCAGAGAGCAAAGTAGTCATCGCCGCTCATGGATACTAGCAACCTACGAGAAGTTGCTAGTGCGATGCGGCCTTTTGGGTTGGAATAAGATATCCGATGGAGGAGAGACTGATGTAAAGGGAGTGATCCACCGATACTCTCACTCACGTTGTCATGAAATAACAGCGGAAGCTGTGACTTCACGTTCTGTATTCCATGAAAGTGTCAAGATATGACACTGAAAATGGGCCTACATGACCTGTGTACCGGTCATGCCGGCCCATTTTCGCGCTGCAAGTAAGTTGATGACGGCATGGCTCTACAACTTTTCTTTTTGCAAAGGTCATAAAAAGTACAGAGCTTTGCTCAAACTTTTTCGAGTTTGCAGTGGGAATCCATAATTTCTGAATCTATCAATAACATCCGACATGAAAGTTTGTTCATTATTAACAATAAATATGTATATGAATACAAAATATACATATACAACATGACAATGTATTTATCTGTTGCCATCTGTATTCCATATCATGTAGTGTGGCAACAATGTAATTAATTACCTTAAAATCCTAAGAAATAAACTTGAGAAGCAAACCTTTGTCAAAATATGTTGAGTAGATAATGCCAATAGATCAATTTATTTTTTATATCTATTTGGTTTCAGCTGTTTATGAATTTGTGATGAAACCATACATATTTAGAAACATCAATTTCACAGAGAGTGTGTTATGAAGTTATTAAGAGTTAGTAATTATTTAATAGTAAAACGGATGGTGTCTACATTTGTAGACCAATGACAAATTTCTTCAACGTAAAATTCCTTATATTAATTACTATTACAATCTATATATTTTGTTAATCTTAAATGTGATTTGCTCATTATTCAACATTTTTTGGCTTATATAATCATATACTAGTTAATTAAAAACTAAATTGAAATTGCAGGGAATATTGAACACACTGTCGTGGCGCGGCGCTCCGCTTGCCTCGGCGTTGTTGCGTCGTCTGTGCGCTGCTAACTTTATTCAGCATCCTTATCACAATGTTCGAGATAGCATTGTCGGGTAAGTTTATTAGTACAAATTGCATTTTAATAAAGTGCATGAATATGGTTACTGTAATTTAACTATATGCAAATAGTAGGCCCGCAGCCTTTTGTGTTCTTGAAATGAAAGAGTGAACTATACAGAATTATCAAATTTGTTATTCGAAATATTTATTATTATTATTATTAAAAGTTATTTTAACTCTCATGTAAGATTTTTATCGATTCACTGCTGAGGCATACTCTGCTATAATTATTTATTTTAGTTTGAGGGGCTTAGACTATGAGATCTAATAATAGATGTCAGTAAGCAGAAGATATAAAACCTATTCCTAAGTTACAATAATACTTGTCTAAGATATTTCAGTTTAGCTTGAATCGGCTCTTACAGAATAAAAGAACGTCTTTTACTTTAGATTATTATTGAACTATTAAACAGAAACTTTTATAATCATAAAAGAAAATTGTTTTATTCTCATCAAAATTTCATTATTTATGTGACAGGCTTCTTATGTACATATTCAATACGGAGTTGGTGTTCACGGGCGGACAGGCGGGCCCGGCGCCGCGCCTCGCCGACTTCATAGCTGAAATCAAGCCCAAACTGGCGCCGCTCTATGACAGTAACGGCGAAATAAGTAATAAATTTATTTTTTATATATTTTATGCTTTATATTATTGTTACGAAATAACCGTGTAAGGGGTTCAAAAATTGAGACTAGGTGAAAAGTAAAAATGCAGAAAAGCAGCAGATATATATTTATCAACATTGAGATACGTTAGGTCACTATGGAACCGCTTTATGCTTTTAGTAGATCACACTTGATTTCTTAACGCGAAAATAAAACTGATTCATCAGTATTCAAATTCCTATATGTACATATCTTTTGGCTCAAATATTTGTGAACATTCTCCAAAAAATGTAAACAAAGTTATAAATTATTTATAGAAACAAGTCACAAACTTATGTCTGACGTAAATAAACAAGGAGGATCGGGGGAATGGTTTAAATTTTAAAGATAACATTTTTACAAAGTTCTATGTTTTTTTAAAAACTTCTCTATATTTCTCGAATTTTTTGTAGAGTAATTTATCTGCGCACTTAATTATTTACTTTATGAGCGTAGTTTGCATCTGTATCATAGATGGCATAAAAATATGGTTATGTGTAAAAGAAGGTTTAATATTTTGTTATTAGATTATCTTTAAATACCTGAAATTTATTATTGTGGCCTAGGATCTAACACTAGAAAAATATATCCTCATCCAGTAATAGAATGAGATGATGCTTATAAAGAATATTATAAATAATCAACTGTTTTATTTCATTTATTTATTATTAAATTTTTGATATTTATTTATTAATAAAAGAATCGATTTATATTTGAAAAAGAACATACAAAAGTCAATAATTAATAAGTAATTTAATAAAAATGGCTATAACCTTTTCTCTTTTGTTACACATTATCATCAACCGGGTATAAATAGAATATATTTAGTTGTACAGTACAACGCACGAAACTGCCGCTGTGAATTTAATCACGAAAGCGTCGCAATGATGTAAAATGGAAAAGCGGGGGAGAAGAAGGAAGGGTCGGGAGCTTTGTACCTGCGCATTACATCGTTCGCAGGCAATTTAGATCGGAAGAGGTTCGTGCGTTGTAATGTAATTCATTTCTCTCATCCGTTTATAGAAAAATCCCTAACAATTGTGTAGTATAAGGAAAATTTGTATTATGGTGATACGGGGTAGCCCTCATAAAAATCAAAGTAGCTTTCAATATGTAAATACTTTAATTTCAGTTATTTCATTATATGAGTAAGATTTTATAGGCAACCATGACATAGTTTTTAAAGTTTTCATTATAATTATTCTCTTAAATGTTATATCATTCTACTAATAGTTGAGGGTATATTTTTTGGACACATTATTGTTTTTTTTTTTGTAATTTCAATGGCATGCAGTCTATCATAATAATATCATTGAATATGTGATATATAAATATTTTTTGCCCAAATGCTCTATTTTTAAATTTTTAAAATTTTCATATTTGTTTCAACTTTCCCTCTTTACATATAATATGTAACATTATATATAATATGTGGAAATACAATATGGAAATACAACATTTGTCTTTTGAAACACTGAGTTGGACAATATAATGTTGAAACTTCTGCGGTATTATGAGCCAACAGACATACTAAAATTCAAAATTTAATTAAATATCCTAACTGAAATTCAAAATCTGCCATTTGCTGAATTTAAACGTTTCGTTAAAAGAAAGTTTTATGGCAAGGGCTATTATACCGTGTTGGAATATCTTAATGAAAAAAGCCCCTGGGATTGAGCTGCTCGCCTATCAGGTTATTTCATATTATTTTTAAATGTCGACTAAATTATAAATGAGTAAATCCTTTGAATTGATGAGTAAAAAGAGCAAGCCTTGAGTTTCTTACCCATTCTTCTCTCGGTGACTCAGCATTTGGAATGGGCAGTAATGTCGAAATGAATTTATTAATGACGTATTGAAAGTGTAATTTCATTACCTACGAAATAAAGGTATTTTTGATTGATTTGATTTGATTGATAGAATTTTAAATATTGGCGTGAACGCGTCATAGTTCGCGACCAGTCGTCAAAAGAAAACGCACGTAGTAGGTTCTCCGCTTCCACGTCAGGCGTTTAAGTCTAACTGCTAAATGATTAATAATAAAAACTAACTCCTTTCCGAGTACGCCCGGGCCGCCGCAATATCAAAAGGACTCGAGGTGAGTACTGCCTAAGTTTTTGTGGTATTTGCCCCCATAGGGAATGCGCTGCGTATTGGCTTTTTCCCTTAGTATCGATCTTTCGACATTTAATATTTGTAGTTTGTAGGTTACAGATCTTCAAATTGTAAAACTGTCTTGTTCATACTATTCTTCTTCCTTTAACTAGACTTTGTCTCATTATTTTTGGGTCGGCATTCCTTATCTTCATCCTTCATTTAGCACGATTTTGTGCTTCGTCCTTATTTAACTGAGCATCCTTAAGGCCATTTTGGACCATTCTACCATTCTCTGCTATGCCTTTTGTCATAGGCCAATCTAAGACAAATTTCACCATATGATCGTCTGGGCGTCTTTGCCTATGGTTGACTACCGTAAAAGCTTTTCTTAGATTTTGTCGGTTATGGGGGTAATTTCCAAACTTCTTATATACGCCTTTCGGATTTTGTTCAAAAATGTTATTTATGTGTATTTTGTCCAGCGTAACATGCGTATTTCTGTATAGTTTGTCTAGATGTTGTTTATTGGTTGCCCAAAATCCTAAACAACAGGTCTAATAGCTGTCATACACAGATGCCCTGTAACCTTAAGAAGCATTTTTCTATTAGACATTACGCATGTGAACTGTGTCAACTTCATTGATTCTGTTGTTGTTCTGGTAGTAACATCTTTTTCGATCTCACCTTCAATGCTGATTATTGATCCTAGATATTTAAATTGTGCCACCATAAGTAGAATGGCACTTCCTATTGAGATCTTTATGTTGTCTGGGTTGGTAATGTTATGAAAAATGATAGATAAATATTTAATCTCGTTTCAATTGATTTTAAGGCCGTCTGTCTCTAGTGCCTCTATCCTGTAGTTGAAATCTCGCTGAACTTCTTTTTTCCTGTCAGAGATCAGAAGAACGTCATCTACATACAGGTGCTTCAAGGCAGTGGTTTTTGGCAAAGTTTTGTTAAGTGATCCATTATTGTGTTGAAAAGTAGTGGACTCAGTATGCACCCTTGGTGCACCCCAACTACGATTTCAAACCTGCTGTCTCTTTCTGGCGGGGCTTGCGACTTGTATAGTAACATATTTGTACATGTCCTGTATGAGGTTTGTGTAGTACCAATTGCTGCTGCTTCTCTGACTAGATTGCATGGAACATAATTAAATGCCTTTTATAGGTCTATGAAAACCATCTGTAGGTTGGTCTTGTTAGTCTTAGCCTTTCCTAGCAAAATTCGAACAGTCTGTATCGCGTCTGAGGTCTTTTTTTCCGCCACAGACCAGTTTTGGTTTCGGGTTAATGATATAATTTATCTTAGCCTATTGTTTAAGATTCATTCCCAAATTCTGTGTCATTAGTTATATGGCTCCATAGTTCCCGCAATCTCTAACATATCTTTTTCTTTTGTAGAAAGGTATAAGAAAACTGTTGAACAAGTAGTATTCCATCTGTCTTTTACGTCGTCATCGTCAGTTAATAGTTTACTATTTTTGTCATTTTGCCTTCGTTATATCTTTCGTGTTCTTACGGCGCGTTTTAGCTATTTTATGTATTTCTGACTCTTTTCGGGTGGACTATAATCTGTTGTAGAATTTGGAGTTTGTCTGCGCTATTGCCACTGCAACTTGTTTCCTGGTGCATTTTTTAGTCGATTTATAGTTTTCAAGGTCACCCGCTTTGACTGCCACACTTTGAAAGCATCCTTTTTTTGCGCTAACTGCAGTTTTTAATGGTTGATTCCATCATTTGGTTTTTTTTTGGGTCCTCTTTGGCTTCTTGTTTGGTTGAAGCGTGTTTCAGCTTTGCTTATACAGATTTTTTAAAAATTATACCCACATTTCGTTCGTGGTTATGTGTGGTGACCATGAAACTTAGATTTTCAGCAAATTCCATTGTGAACAGTTTTCTTGGTGGTATTTTCAATGATCACCATTTGATTTTTGGTATTAAATTTTGATTTGTTTTAATGGGTTTGGGAAGTTTATATATGGAAACCAATAACTAATTGAGTAGTGAGTGATTCCTCTGGTATGATTTTACCTACAGAAAATTAAACCTATTTGAGATGCTCTTCACTTTTATGGATGATTTGGTGTGTATTTTTCTATTTATAGAAGGCGTTTATGATGGTTAAAGTGGAAGCAAAGTCAATGATCTTCTCTCCGTCACTATTGCGCGAGCCATAGCTAAATTCTCCACGCCATCTTACCTCATTTGATTTGACAAAGTTCCTGTTTACAGAGCATAGGCAGATATAATATTGAGAAAAAGGTTGTTACTGATAGCCTGTCGCTTACCCATTCTGTCTTTATAAGTTTTGGCATAAAATTTTGAGATAGTACGATTCCGACGCCATTTTTAGTGGTGGTATTTCTGTTATAGATGAGTCCGTACCCATTACCTAGTTCCCTTGATTTCGCAGCCTTCCACTTAGTTTCTTGCACACAGCATGCATCTAATTGCCTCTTTTAAGGACGTCGCTAAGTTCGACGCTACTCCCGTCTTGGACCTAATGTTCCAAGTTGCTAAACGCAAGTAGTAGTATTTGTGCTCATTCTCTTATCTTGTGCTTTCATATTTATTTTTAAGGACAAGAAAAATTAATGGCTATGTACTTTTACGGCCGGTTGCCGCCTGACGCCAAAGCACTAGTCCAGCTTACTAGGACTGAGCGCTGCCGTTGGGCCTCTAGAACCTCTTCCGCCACCAGCTTTTTATACACCATCATGCCTGACGGTGTAACACCAACATGACCCCTACACCATGTGAAGTTGGTTCACAATGGCATATGCTTCTTGCGCCTGCTCCGCCACACTAATGAACTCCATGTCCGCCCTCACAGCATTTAAGGACTTTACCCGTGACCCTGGGCAAGGGTTCCGCGTGTCACTTGGTTCTTATTTGTACTTCGCTACTAGCTCATTCTGGCCTATTAGAGAGGATGATGCCCACCCCCGCGACTTGGATACGACAGATAGGTTTTACTTCAGTGGAGGATAGAAGAAAGTGTGTCTATCCCCTCTGAAGCCGAATCTCCTATGATACTCGAGACCAATGTTCATAAAATCATCATTACAATTTGAACTAATTACATGAAGTTTGTAATTATTGAACGAAATTGCTAACCATCTAGAAGACACAATTTGGGAAGTAGTTGGAATTATGATTAAACATCATGTAATATAATATAAACTCACGCCTATTTCCCATAAGTGTAGGGAATACATATTTCCACATGGTATGATATGATTGATATCCATCAATCTTTTCATGCAAGCTCGTCGGTTTCGGGTGCTTAAAAGTTGATCCTTTTTTAAATATGCAACAAATTTGGTTTGCATAATATTTTCTTGGGTTGCCCCTTGCCAACCTTTCCATCACACAAATTTGCTCTATAAATCTATTTTGTCATAATAATAATAATGTGTAAATATGTTTAGTTATCAACGTGGGCGCGGGCGCTGGTGAATCGTCGTGTTCTGCGTCACATGGCACACCGCCCGCCATACCCGAGCCAGATTTGGCTACTGGCGAGGCCCTAGTTTCCATGGCAGTCGCAAGCCTCTCCACGCTGCAGTCTTTAAATGAGGAGCAAGCACAACAAGGTGAGTGCTCCTATTAATGATTTTGCAATGTAATGATTAAGGATGTTATTTTAAAAAAATGTATCAGTAAGTTGCATCGAAAAGTAAAATCATTAATTACTATATTAAACGTAAGATATGGCAGTTAATGTCTGAGCAATCGGTAAAATTGTATGGTTAATGCTTACGAATTACGCTTTTTCTTTCGGTGCAACCCACTGAGAATAATAATTAATATGTTATACTGGCTTTAAGCTGCTACTTTATTAGTCACTGAAAACAACTTGGGATAGCCCAAATTAAAAACATTTTGTAAAATAATCTGTGAATAAACATGCTTTTTTATTAAAAATCATGATTTAACACATTGGTCGATTATTAAGTATGGAGCCTGATATCACATATTTTTATTTCTGTATACCAATATTATCCTCAATGGTGTAACTGCACTTGTTTTTTTCATATTATGAAAAAAACAATACTGAAAGCTCTTGTCCGTGGCTAAGGTTTTACCAGCACGGCATTATGGACATACAGTAAATTTCTACATCTTTTATACTGATACGATCCTGAATAAGAAATAAGTCAATCCAAGTTTCGCAACCTTCCTCATCCTAATCCTAATTGCAATCGCGGTCTTGACTTCAATTTGTGTCTCGTTCTTGGTCCTTGTCCTCTTTCAAATTATACTCTGAACCTGACCACAGTTGGCTCTCGATCCGTTATCGCCTTTGATTCCAATCCTTGCATAATCTTGCTTCCAGTCATTCTGGTCTTTAGACTTTAGATCTCAATTCTGTTACCACTAATGATACCGATATTAATGTAATTGTATCTGGACTTATCTCTTTCAATTATTCCTTTTTCAAATTGATGTATAAATTTTCTCTTTCTTTGAATTGCAAGTTATTTCTTTGCCTTATTTCATGAAACTCATTTAATAAATTGTGAACATATTTTTCAAGCTCTCGCCGAAATGCATGTTCAATAGGAACGAGAAGTAAACACGTTCTTCCCCACACTTAATGCTGTTAAAGAAGAACACCTATGTCAGTATGGGGCCAGACCCTTTTTTGATATTGTAAGTGTAACAGTTGAAATAGGAAAAAATAGTTTTAGTAAGCAATCAAAAAACTTTTTAGTTTGTGTTTCATATGCATTAAAAGTATCATAGTGCATTTAGATAGTAACCCCTGAAGATTATACATATATATAAATATTGCTATGTTTGCTGTTTCGTTAGGCTGTCTTTGTTTTGGTTTGTGTATCCTTTCATGAAAATTGGTTTGGTTATATCGTTTTATTTTTAGATTATAATAATTTAGAGATAAAGATATAAAGACAAACTTAGTTTCAATTTCTAATATTAATATGGAGTTAGATCAAGCAAAATTGTTTTCTTGGGATCGTCATTTTGGAAATGTTTTATAATAATTATGGAATACATGTTCAATGGTTTATTTTGAAGAGTACTTTGACAAAGTTTAAATTCTACATGATCATTTAATATTCTTTTCCATATGATTTTACAAATTCCTTTATAGATCGTTATGCATATTTGCTATTATATGCCTTATATTGATGCCAGGTATACTATCCTATTGATCTTTCCTTGAAAAAATTTTTGCCCCGTTTCCCAAATGTTTTAGAATGGTGAGATATGTTTGTTTTTAAATACTCAAGCATAATACAAAATTTAAATATCACATATTAGTCTTGTCTTCGATTTCATCCAATCTTATTTCTGATCTTAGTTTTCCTTTTGACACTAATTTTGAAATCCGGTCTGGTGGAAATATTGTTACCGCTTTTAAAAATGGAATCGGTTTGAAAAGTGAGAGTGAGCTTGGTATTTCTTTCAAATGCCAGTTAGCTAAATGTATGCATAATGTTATCTATTCTTTTCATATTGGGTATTTGCAGTTAAACCACTGAAGTAATTTTGATAAAGAATCATATAGAAATACAGTTTTACACTTACTAACAAACAAGGATATTTTTCATCGCTTGAAAATATTTTTGAAGGGCGCATCAATGACAATAGCTACCATATATCTTCATTTTGAAATGGTGTTACAAGGCAAAAATATAAATTTCACATAGCCAAATACCAATCTGTAAGTTTAATTGACAATAAATGTAGATACTGGAAATGTTTCTAAGTGCCGAAGTTGAGACCAGCTTGTCTACTACGGTAAATTAACGCACCGCTGAGGTAGCTGATTACGCACCATTGCAAAAGATCGTTTAATGGTTTTGCGAAAGTGTTTGCTGTGATTCTCGTGACGTACTTCGCATGGTACATTTTGTATGGAGATCAGTCAAAACTGTACTCTGGCTAATTTATTTCGATCGCTGAACGATCAAAATTCGCATCTGTAAAACAGTATCTTTAGTAACATTATTATTGTAAAGTTGTTATAATTAACATAGATTACAAACGAATAGTAAACTCTGTCATGCATCTTTTTCAAGTTCCTTGATTTTGTTTTCGAATATTATTCACTTATATTGCATGTTTTATTAATAAAAATATTATACAGATTAATGACGCCAATAAAATTTATGATATATGATTTATATAATTTAAAAGGTGTTTTTAACAAAATTAAATAGGATTGCACTGTGAAACAAAAATGCCCATACAATTAATATCATTCTGAGAAAAAGCGACCTTATGTCATAACTACGTTAAGATGTTAATTACTTCACACCATATCAAAAAAGTTTTGAAATGACAATCGTACAGAAAAGGTTTTCAAATGCGCTGTCAAAGTACAAGCATAGTAGCAGTTTGAAACAAAGCGACAAACAATTATTGCTATATTTTAGCCATAGTAGACCAACATGATTGGAACTAAGAAAGCACTGAGATCGAAATCAAAAGCAATTTCAAGATCCTGGACTGAGATAAGAATTGCTGCAACAGTTAACGGTAAGATTTGGAGCTAGATGAGATTATTAAGAGATAAAGTAATTTATTATATGGCAATGTCGATCAAGTGGTGACCACTGACTTGACATGCGAGATTTAAATACATTTTTACATTAGATTATATTACAATTCTTTTCTATAAAAATGATGTATTCCTTTCTGTTAAATTTTTTCTGCTTAGTTTTTGTTTCGTTGTATCTTTGATGCCATGTATTGTAAATAGTACCTAGTACTAAGGGAACATACCCATACTACGTGACCCATATTTTACAACTTAAACCTTCGGTGACCAACTGTAGTATATGTTGAGACCCATAGTTTTCACGTAGTAATTCATAAATATGATTTTAAATCATTTTCTTTTGCTAACAGAAAGTTAATATAATCAACGAGAAAAAAATTATGTAAAAACATATTGTAACAGGTACTTACGTTTTACTACAAATAGAATACTATATAAGAACATAATTTTTTAGTGAGTACAAAAACTATCAGTTTTAAATCAGCTGGCGTCCCGGCATATTTGCATTAGTGTTGCCATCTGTGAGTTTAAAAAAGTGCTAAACGCTGCACGTCATAATTTGAATATATCTCCGGAAAAAGCGCTCGTGAAAAGTATATAAAATTGAAAGATTCTATTATGTAGATAGATATTTTCAACTGTAACAAAGAAACATCTTTTTTATGTAATATAAATTAATTTTTTTTTATATATAAAAACAATTTATATTCTGAATTTCTAAATTAAAATATTTCTCACTGAACTCGATACGTTTGTGAAATATATGTATTAGGGTTGTCACACAAGTCATATCCACCATGTTAGATTTAATATGACATCGCAAAGCGGACGCCGTTCCGCCTGACGCACGGAAATTTAACACGAAGATAATGACAACGTCATTTGTCCAAATATGATTAGTAGCTTAGACGCTATATAGGAAGGATTAACACACACACACATACATAGCTTTTAGAAAATCATAATCTTCTGTACTCAGGTAAATGCAGTAATTATTAAAAAAAATTATACTTATATAAAAGCACGACAGGTAGAGAGATGGCAAAAATTAATTTCTCTCCATGCACGTCCATGGTATAATGAACGTTTTATTATTTAGACAGCAAAAAATAGATCTCTATATGTAAACATTGTCGAATATGATAAACGGTAACATTATTTCAAAAACAAAATAAATGTACAGGTGACGATAGCAGCGAGACGAGTGAGGGCGACCCAATCGTTCTCATGGAATGCGCCGAAAAAGGTCTGCCCGCCCAGCTACAGGCGGGGTTGCAGCTGGGCGGCGAGCCGGCTGCGTCCGGCCCGCGCCAGCACGCGCGCGCCCTCAACCTGCTCACCACTGGTTACTATTTTTTATATATCGTGTTCTTAATGGTGTCAATTAAGTGATAGATCTTAATTGTTGATATAATTTGGCTTACTTCGTTAATATAATATTTTTGACGTGATAACGTCTTATAAATCGATGAACGCTGGCTGCATGCACGAAAAAGCATGAGTCATTGTCGCGTTTCGCTTGAGCCGAACGTGCGAGCGAGAGCATGGAACAATAGAGGCACGATCGGCCTAAGCGTTCGGCTTGTGACGCATTTATCTCTTTACTATGTAATTTAAGTAGAAAAATATTTGAATTAACAAGTGCAAATAAATGTTGATTTATCGAAAACATTGTGATTTTCAATTAACTACTTCTTTGTATCATACAAAATAATGATATGTAATTCAGTGATAATAATTCAATTCAATTCATAAAAAAATGCAATTTTTCATCAATGTTTTCTTATGACATTATCACGTAAAATTATCATCTGTAAACCAACTTTACAGGCAACCAATTTTTTTTTCTTACTTTTTACTGATTGTTTTAATTTTTTTTTTATAACCAAGCAGGGAATAATTATTATTAATAGGATACTTAACACATCACTTAAGCGTAAGAAATCTTATATTTTGTATAACTTATATGCTTATTATTGGTGTTTCAAATGAAAAAGAAATTATCAAGTGCATCCCTTACTTGTTGTTTATATTATCATAACTCTGAATTGCAATCCTTCCATCTTTTTGGATTAATATCAGATTATTTGATTGATGGACGACACTAAAGATTTCTATAAAACATTTTTCATCATCTTGCTTATGGCCTGTCGTAGTGCTAAGAACGTGTGCGGGTGCGGTGACTGTGTGCGTGGGCGGGTCCGCCGGCGCTCAGTACGCGCTGGCCGGGATGGCATGCGCGCTGGCGGCCCGCGGCCCGCCGCAGCCGCACGACGAGGTCGGCCGCGCGGCCGACGCCTTCCTCGCCAGTCTCGCGCTCGCGCGTCACTCGCCCGAGACCTTCGACGTCGCCTTGCAGCACATCGAGGATATAGCCAAAACTGAGTATGAATTAGTTTGTGTGAAGAGTATTCTTTTCAGTGATGTAACAATATCTTGAAGGATGTGTTCAGTTCGATTGCCTATATTTACCTATTTATTAGAGAAAGACAATTTGATTGTTCATGCAAATATGATCATACATAATACGTCTTTTCTTTTTTTTATTTGTCTATTAATTTGAATTAGTGACAATGATTTGACCAACAAGGAATATAAGCCCTTGGATTTAACGGTAAAAAGGTTTTAGAAAGATAACGCTACTGCGATTAGATGACAAAAATGACATGATACTATTATATGATAATATCATACATACATGTATAAATTTATGCTTATTTCTTAGAAGCAAGAAACCACAGACATGCATATCTAAAGAAAAGATTTGCATGTCGCTCGTACCAAAAGGTGTAAAGTTGTCGTTTTTGTGTGTTTAAAATGAGGGATTTCAATGAGAGTCTCTATCGCTCCGCCCTTTCCCCCCAAAGTTTTTTAATTATTTTCATATTATATTAATGGAACTATGATTAAAATTTACAAATTAAAACTTTCGATAATAAATTTAAAAAAAATGATTCAGGGGGCCTATTTAGGGTCTCTTCCAAACCCCTTCTTTGTAGCCCATCTGTAATATGTCACTAATTTGGCCTTCGTAAGATTTTCTAGATCGACCCTTGCCGATCCCTTCAGGACAGAACATTCGCTCTATACATTTTTTTGTCAGTATACTTTCTTTCATACTTCTGACCTCACTTTACTCCGGATCGTATCTGCACTACATAAATATTACTTTCATATTTTTTGTGTTACACCCAATTTTCATTATTGTACATATACATAGCGATCGGAACTCCAATATCGGTAGCCAAATGCGCTTGTCGTTAGACATTTAGTATTCACATCAGCTAGCAAGACCCCGTTTATTGTTTCCTGCATTTACTCTTCTTTCAATATCCCTATTGTAAGTACCTTTATTTTTAAATTATCCCAAGTAGACAAACTCAACAGAATCATTACCTTTAATTACTATCCTAAGTCGTACGCCTACAGCGCATGGATTATTTGTCGTCGGTGTAGTCTTACAAATACTTGTATAATACAACGCACGAAACTACCGCTCTGAATTGCCTGCGAATGATGTAATGCGCAGGTTTGACGTTCCCTGACCTTTCCTTCTTCTCCCCTAGTTGCTTATTTTATGTCATTGGGACACTTTCCTCACTAACTTCACAGCGGCAGAGTTTCGTGCGTTGTACTACAACAGTATACACTTTCAAATCATATACTGCTGTCTATGAATAAGTTATCCGCAATGACACTACACTTGCATGTAAAAAAAATCAGTATATGCCACATTTATTCTGACGTATGTACTGGACTCTGTATAGAGATTGTAGTGTTGTTATCATCACGCTATTTACAACATGTATTACATGAATTTTCCACAGATTATCCCTTTTCATTCTATCGTAAGCTTTGTTCAAATTTTAGAAAGCACAGAAAAACTTACGGTCTATAGACTAATTGGTTATAACCAAAAATTTTACATTTAATAAATGTCTAATTTCAAACATCTTGAAACTTTTTGTGCTTAGAATGAATTTTACAAAACATGGTAAAATAATATAAGAATTAGTTGAGCAAATAAAATTCTTTGTACTTTTATTAAATGCCAAATAATTTCTAAACAATATTAATTCAATGGAGAATCGTGTTCTAACGGGCAAGTAAAACTTTACATTGGGTGTAAAGTATATTGTTTATTTTGGCAATTAAAAACCTTTCAGGTCGTGGTGGGCCCGACTGGCTTGTGTGTCGTTCGCTCAGCCATTGCTATTCTATGGACTGCCGTTTTTGTGCGCGGAGCCTGCGCGTGCAGCTCGCGCTGAAGCTTTTGCTCTCGCTCTTATGAGAGATCCACGTGTAGAGGTACGATATTGTTAAACCATTATAATGTTGAAATGCTCGTCACATCTATAGATACAGATATTTAACAATATAGTGATCCTATGGTTTTTTTAAGAATTTTTAGTACCACATGAAATTGGAAAATAAATAAAAATTTTTTGTAAGGAAGAGCATAGTAATAAAAAAAAATGTTTTTGAATAAAATTGTGCATCTATATTTGATTTGAATTTTAAATAACGGCAACAGGTGCGCCAGGCGGCTGCTAAATTGCTGACCGGACTCATGCACTGCCAGGCTCTGCCGAACGAAGAGAAGACTATAAAAAAACTGATTAAATTCTGCCACAGCAAAGAAATTGTGCAGAGACATTGCGGGGTGTTGGGTCTATGCGGTTATCTAGCATCGAGGCCGTACAGCTTGGGAAATCGGATTGGAGCCGTGCTGTACGAACTATCGAAACATACGAATGCGCCGGAGCCGATACCCTCCTCCATAAGGACGACGTTGGCGGATTTCAGGAGGACCCATCAAGACGATTGGCCTAAACATAGGGAAGCTTTGACGGCGGAAGAATTGGATCTGTTAGCTGAGCTCACATCTCCACCGACTTATTGCGCATGAATAGCCTTCTTCAATGTTCGTGATGACTGTTAGAATATGTGATATTAATGTATGTTAGATTTGAATGTCGCGGTACGCTTATAACGCGTATAGTAGTTTGTACTGTAAGAATGTTCGGTGGTGGAGTATTTTCAAAATGACAAAATGCATGGTGTATGGCATTTATATGAAACTTAATTTTAGTAATTATTATTTCAAACCTTTGGAGAGGCTTAATATTTCATGCTTCCATTTTGTGAACATAAGTTATGTATAAAATTTGATACAATTTGTACCATTGTATGTAAACAATTTGGTAACACTATTTACCTATACTGACAATTTCATATATGAAATTAAGAGCCTCTTCCACCATTTCCTTTTAAACTGAGTTTTTTAAAAAAAGTTACTTAAAATAAAATTTGCACTTCATGTCTTCTCCTTTTAATGACTTGTTAAGGCTAAAAACCATTAAAAAGGGGGATGTGAAGTGTAAAATTAATTTTAAGCGTTTCAAAGGTAGATTTTAACATAAAAAGGAGAAAGTAGAAGAGGCCCCTAAAATGACAATTAAAATTTGTTTACTGTTCCTGTTTGGTAGAACTAATTTTTAACAATGTCGGTCTAATGACCTGAGAAACTGATAATCTGTATTGAAAATTTTAACTGAACTCATTATCCTATTTTGTATGTGTTTGTTTAGTCTTTCATATATCTTAAGATATATTGGTACCATAAATATCCAAGCTCAAATGACGATATTGCGTATTTCAAAAATATGCAAGAAATTATAGCAAAGGTACTAAACACGTAGCCGTTACAGTAACAACGCACGAAAGTCTGTCGCTCTGAATTGCCTGCAAATGCAATGCGCAGGTTCAACGCTCCCCAACCCTTGCTTCCTCTTCCCTGCGTTTCTATTTTCCACCATTGCGACGCTTTTGTAACTAATTTCACAAAGGTAGAGTTTAATCTCTGAACTTTACCGCTCTGAATTGGTTGCGAATGATATACTGCGCATATATTACGCTCCCCGACCCTTTATCCTTCTCCGGCGTGTTCCTGTTTACGCCATTGCGACGTTTTCGAGTCGAACTTCACAGCGGCAAAGTTTCGCGATTTGTATTGTACCTGTGAAAAGAAAAGTTTTACCGCTGAATTATGTACCAATTATTTGTTCTTGTAATTATTGTATAGGCACAGCTCAATAATTGTCTAATTCTATTTTGATATTCATATTTTTATTTTCTGTAAGTGATTTTAAATATTTTATTTTTCTAAATAGAATTGGGAAGTTATAAATTTCGTTAATTTTCCTTTTTTTATGTACAGTTTTATTTTATAGGGTCAGGAGGTAGGAAGTTGTTTGTTGGTGTTCGAGTAAATGTATATATTAACATTTGGAAAGTACATTTCAGCTTTGATTTTTTTCACTAGTTTTCCAGATTAGTGTTCTGAAATCTATGTCATGACATACTTTAATGTAAACATAATAAATAAATAATTATTAATTAGCTTTTTGTATTTCACATCCCTTATAAAATAAATTGGCGTGTACCAGCAGAACCATAATGTGGTTCCTTTGGTATACATTAGGCTTTTGACTAAGCCAAACACATTTAGCAATGATTTACCAGTCACTGAAGTCGTTAGTTAACCGGCCCTTACCCTTCGTCACCTTCCTTCCAATTGCTCTTGCGGTGTGAATAACTCGACTTGTGCGCAGATGGGCGTAAGCCGAATACGTGGATTCACGTCATTTTGCCACTCCGTTAGGACTTCTATTTCAGCTTTTTCGTTGCAGAGGACTGCCATCGATACCCAAGCACAGCAGAAAAAAAAATGGCTTTATAACGACTACTATGGTCCTGACTATTTCTGGATTTTAAAAAAATGTAACCTTATTAGCTTTATAAATCCTTTTTATAAATACTCTTCGACTTTTCACATACTTTTGCATGTGCGTGTAGCCTAAAACGACGGTTACCGGTCTATTGTGATTCTAGGGAAGACGGACGTTGTGTACCAGACTTGTATGATTTCTTCATGTCCTATGACTGAAAGTTCAAAAATATAGTCCTTGAACGCTTGAACGAATATTCATAATACCCTGGGTCTTTGGAGTTAAACAAAATCTTTGAAGTTAACTATCTGCCTTCCTTCAATCCCTTTCCAGCGTATGGGACAAACGTCTTTTAACTTACAGGCATCCTAACATCGTATATGTTGTTGGGGTATCTGCTACCCAAGAGAGCAATCAGTCGTTTAAAACTGGTCGCAGTGCGTCAATCGTGGGCACTCAATATTCAGTGGCACCATTTATAGATATGCGTCATAGAAGAATTCTGGATTGCGCGGTCTGGCATGAAGCCATTCTGCCCAGCTTGCAGTTTCGGAAACTTATGTGACTGGAAGCTTCCAACAAGCACCTTTTTCATGGGTTTTCTCCAATATAAAACACACCTGGACTCTCGGGACTCACGCCCGGTCAACGACGCCGTCGTGGGGAGTGGAGGGAGGGTCAAACAAATATTTTTGTGTTATCGTCGGATTTTGTGTTATCTTCATAACGGCATAACTGTCATTTTTGTATTTTATACACTATAATTATATGAAGCTTTCAAATGTAAACATTTTTCGTTAAGCATTTTTTCTGGAATGCCCGCCTGTACCATTAGGAAGACGTTTATCGAATTTACATAAAAAAGAAAATAATCCAACGTCCAATTACAGGAAGGAATTAAAATGTAATACGAGGTGTTGTGGGACATCCGGTAGGAATGAAGTTTCTTACGCTGTTCGACAAATATTTTTTTTATATTTTGATCTAATTTTATATCTAAAGAAAATAATCTGGATACACATAATTTTTTTACGGGTAGATACCACTTTTGTTTAATACACTAGCTTCCGCCCAGGGTTCGCTCGTGTAGAAAGAAAGAATTTCTTCGTCTTATGTACATACCGATTACGATAATTAATCATGAACTTATTGCTTTTTCGTTATTGATTCCGGGCCTGGACATCATTTTAGTGATTTTCAATTTAGATGCCGATTCTCAGAATTGAGAATGGATCAAGACCGTTTCCAAACACAATCTTAATTCTAATTTTATTTTAGTTTCACGGTAGATTACTAGCTTGCTTTCGTTGTCCATTTCAAACCCTCTCGGTCTCTGTTTTGTTTCTGTTCCTTGTCGTGTTTACAAGTTCGATTACGTTACTGGTCACAATAACGATTTGGACGACGCCAGAACGATTCAAGTATTAAAATGAAATTTATGCTTTATTACTTTGGGGACAGTATTGCTTTCTATGGGTGAAATTTTTTTCAGAATCTGTGATAATTCATGTCAATTAAGTCAAAGCAAATGTTTAATAGTGTATTTTACTAAAGGAGTTTCTTATTGATGAAATAATTCTTAGTATCGATTTAATAGTCGGTTCAATAGTAAAAGTACGAAAACAACCTCAGATACTAATGCTAGTTTCTTTTCTCGGAAATCTTCCCATTCACGAGTACAACATGTCGCCAATTTCATAGTAATTGTATAAACGTTTTAAGCAGGCAAAAAAAAACGCTATACACACATTTTTATACATTACATAACCCCATTCCCCCCACCTAATTGTGAAAGACGCATCTCATCACTTCAAAGACGTACCTCACTCCATAAAAAGTTTCATATAAAATTCAACTCCCTTAATTCCGATAAAAAGTAAATTACGAACACAGATTGTGTGCGTTATACATAAAAACAAATGAATATTATGAAATGAATACTAGAGAAATAAAAAAAAAAAATCTTTAATTTTTTATGGTTATCATACTTGGTATGGAAATAACATAGAACTTATAATTTTTGCAATCATAGGTTCTACTGTATACTAATTTTTGTCAAGATCTGTTAAACTGTTCTTAATTTATAAAAAAAACATACAGATAAACATATGGTAGCCTATCTTACGGTATACAATTTTTCATTATCATCGATTAAGCCATTCTTAAATTATAAAAGAACATACATACAGACCGATAGTAGCTTATAATTCGAACAATCACATGTTTTACTCTATACCAATTTATATTACGATTGGTCAAACCGGTCTTAAGTAATAAAAAACATAATAACAGATAAATAGTAGCCGGATGAACGCCGGCCGCATGCACGAAAAAGCATGACTCATTGTCACGTTCAGCCTGAGCCGAGCATGCGAGCGAGAGCATGGAACAAGCGATAGAGAGGCGTCCTAAGCGTTCGGCTTGTGACGCATCTATCTTTCTTCCACTCTATCGGTTGATGGAGTAGAGGAGAAATATAAAATAATGATAATTATTTTGTATCATCATGAGAGATACAAAATAATTATCATTACGAGATGATACAAAATAATGATAATTCAGTGATAATAATCCAATTCAATTCAATAAAGTATGTATACAATTTTTCATCAATGTTTTCTTATGACGTTATTACGTAAAATTATGGTCTATAAACCGACTTTACACACAACCAATTTTTTTGCAGAGATTTTTTTGTAATATTTGAGCTATTTTGAACAAAAAAGGTCTTTACATTCATTATCGTATCTCTACGCCTTTGTTATAAATCTTTGAAATTTTTAAAATTGATGGATATCGACGTTTTTCGCAATTAAACAATATACATAAGAAGAAATTATATTACACTTTTTATATTTATTGTTCAAACAATAGTAAACTATTTAGTCACTTTAAGTTTTGAAGATTTGTTTTTTATCACTCGGTTTATTTTTAAATTTCGCTATGGAAGTCGAAAAAAGCTCCATAAAATTGAGTAGTTGCTGTTTTCAGAGTCCGATTTTCGAAAATCTACTTTTCACCAGATCTTGACATTTTATGGTCTTAGGAATCTATTTCAACCATTTTCCGAGTGATGACTGTATGAATGTGTGCGTGCATGCGTTTGTGCGCATATGCGCGCGCGAGAGGTTTACAGTAAAAGTTATGACTTTTGAATAGATTAACTGATCGAAACGTTACTTGCGACATTCGAAAGTGTTCCACTTAAGTTAGACTTTCTGAAATATTGAACTATTGAGAAAAGTAAAAAATAAAGTTTTCGGCAAAATGTTTTATTACAAGATTTTTTAGGTTAATTTACCTATCAATACCAAAATATAATGTGCTCTTTTCTCCAAACAGTTGCATGAACTGTCATAAACTGAATAAAAATTATTGATTTGTTCAAGAGATAGGAAAAGAAAAATTTACAAAGTGTTTTTTTTTACAATATTCTGTAAGCTATTCTATCGATAATTTTCTAAGTATACCCTGTTTTTTTCTTTGAAAAACAATGCAGTTTCTTGCTAATTGCATCAAAATCGGTACATTTGTTCAAAAGATATTGTAGACAATTTTTTTTTTAAAGTGTGGGTTTAGATTATTTTTAACTAGTCTACCGATAATTAATAAATTATTTTTTCTTAAATTGCACTAGTTATTTTCCTTAAAAATAACGCTCTTCGTTGCAAAATTCGTCGGTTCTTTCGAGAAATATCATTAATAAAAATCCGAAATGAGGATTTTTTTTAAATAACGTGAAATTCTTGATAGACATTTGATACGCAGTATTTTTTTTAACTTTCCATTATGTGAATGAAAAAAAATTTCATAAAATTGAGAATTTATTGTTTTAGTCCGATTTCGAAAATAAAGTTTTCACCAGATCTTGGTTTTGCCGGGTTTCAGGAATCTATTTCAACCATTTTTTGAATGATATTTCTGTATCTGTACGTATGTGTTGGCAAAATTTTCCGAAACCGTTTTTAAATATATTTCATAAAGTACTTCACCGATAAATTCCAAAACGTAATTGCATCTACTGTTTAAAAGTCAACCTCCATTATTACAAACTGCATAAAAATCAGTGAGTCTGTTCGAGATATCGTTAACGAAAGTCTTAAAGATTTTTTAGTTACTTTAAAATTATTGTTGGGTTGTTTTTTATATTGGTCAACAGTTTTGCATAAAAACTGCATTCAATTCCATACTGAATCGAATTCAAACAATGCATTCCATAAATTTTATATTTTTAAAATAGCGTTTTATTTAAATAAATATATGTTTGAACTCAAAGAGCTGAAAATATATTGAAATGAAATTTTTGAGTTCGGAGAGCTAAAAACACAAAAATTAATTTTTTCAGCTCAAATTCAATAACTTATTGCTAGGTATATTTTAAAGACTTTGAGATCAAGAGTAGCACAAGTCGCTGAGCAATCGTTCTTCGAATTTTCGAACATGAAGATTAGTCATTTATTTTCAGATAAATATATTTTTGAAATTGAGTATCTCAAAAACACGTCGATAAATATCATAGCGAGAAATTGTAAGGATGGCTTACAGAATTAATCTTTTCACTTTTTTTTCATGGTATTAAACATTTCGTAACTCTAAGCAATGAAGTAGGTCTTTGAAACCAATTACATTGCTTAGGTATTGAATGAACTTAAATAACAGCTTACTAATACATCATCTGTATACATTATTTTCATCTAGTCATCTAATTCGACGCCCACACAGACGAGGAGAGTAATTAAAAATTGATATAATACGAAACCAAAATAAATGGTAAGCCTATTACTGGCAGCATACTATATATATTTAGTGATTAGCGAAATTACGAAACGGGTCTTTGTATTTAATATAATTTCCATGTCTAAATGAAAGTAGTATGAACTAATGCATTATTTTAATATAGATGGATAAGAACATGGATTTCGTTGTTAATCTAAATACATATTGAGATTGTTTTATAATGATCAAATAAGAATAGACTTGTATCCAAAACACCACGAAAAAAATATGAAAGAAAAAAATTGACGTTTCCCGTTGGACGTTTCCAAGAATTTTTTGACAATCTATTAGCCTGTTATCTGAATAATTTTCCGGTCAGAATATTGCATTTGGTTTTCGGAGAATTACAGATCGTCTATCAAATACAATTAATTATTGAAAATTTAAGTTGTGTTAATATCTTACTCAAACATATTGTCTGTAAAAAAATCCTGTTTTTATAATGGAGGCCTGTTGAAGAAACAAATTTTACGGGAATATTTATACCTATGTTTTTTTGATTTTACGCGATTTGTGTTTATCACACGATATTTAAAAAAAAATGCCCAATCAAGTATTGCTTGTAGAACCGCGAAATGAATTGGAGTTCAAAGTGGATCATGCAGGTTTGTTTCTAAAAGATGCATCTTCTTACATGTGGTTAACGAATCCCACTACTGATAGTGTGATGTTTAAAATAAAAACTACAGCACCTAAAAAATATTGCGTGCGACCCAATTCTGGTACGTTAGCACCGAATTCTAAAATAGAAATTGCTATAACCCCACAAACTTCATATGTGAACCCAGCTGAAAGGACAAAACATAAGTTCATGGTTCAAAGTATTATTGCTCCATCTGATTTGGCCAACATAGATCAAATATGGAAGGAAGTTAGTTCTGATCAGCTGATGGATTACAAATTGAGATGTAGTTTCAGTACTGAAGCGTCGTTACACTCTTCTGTTAATAATACTAATGACACATTGAAAAGAGATAGTGACAGTATAAATCATTTAAATAGCAAAAATGTAATAGGGCAGATACAAAATAAGCCCATAGAAAAGTTGAAGGATGATTTTAAAACATCGACACCTATTAAATCTGCTTCTTCTAAGATTGATAACCAAATAACAGATATCGCAACTACTGAAATTAATCAGTTGCGTGAAGAAGGAAAAAAATTGAGTTATGAAAATTTACGACTTAAAGAAGAAATCTTGAGACTCCGTCAAGCTGCAGGTGATAGTCGTAACCAATATGAACCAGAAGCCACTTCTCAAGTTAATGATGTAGCTATGGTGCCTTGGCTTGTGACTGCTGTCTGTATGGCATTAATCGGTGTTATTGTTGGCAAGTTTGTGATATAAACATTTATGTAGGAGGGACGAGTGATAATGTTTTGGCTATAAAAATCAAATTATAAAACTAGTTGACACAGCTCCATTGTGGTAGTTTCTTATAATATATTACAGAAAATAATTTTCATTATATAGTAACTTCTGGTTTTTCGCTGCTTCTTGGCAATTTAAAATTAAGGAGAAATATGTCATTCTTAACATTCTATTAAGTAAAAAAACAATCCAATATCAGTTGTTTTAATTGAAATTCACAAAAAGAAACCTCAACATTCAAGTTCTTAATTAATATCCAAATACAAATTAACACGTTTCACTAATACAATTTCGCCAGATTCATACATATTCTTCATTTCACTATTATCTCCTGTCCTCCACATCTGTAAAATAATAATTAAAATATTATTTTGATAATGAAAAGTAAAATCGTTAACGTTTATAGTTTTCAATTAAGTACAGGAATTTATATAGGTACATTTTTTTAGCAAGTTTTAGGTAGGCATTGAGTGATTAAGTATAAAGGACAAATTAGTGTTCAGTCTTAAATGTATGATTAAACAGTAATTAATGACTTAAAATTAAACTTTTCAACAATATTCATTATTTTAAACTTTTACCTATGGCAGATATAAAACAGGGAATTAGCAGTCGAGGGATGGTAATAACATTTTGTTGGACATTTTTATTATAGTTCAATCAAATAAGGCAATAAAAAAAGGCTAATCATAAGAATAATAGACAATTGACAAAGTTGAAGATTTGCATGTACATTATTTGATATCTAAATACTAGCAAAAAAGTTACATATAGCCTCGTTTACACACTTCTTAAGTTGTTAGTCTATATTTTAACCAATTCTTCTACAATGACTGTTACAATCCTTTCATCATTTGTTAATTATTTTTACAAATATTGATAAGAATTCGTCTGTATGAAATTTTTAATCAAAGGAGTTTCAATAAGAACTTTTAGAAACCTTCACAACTTTCCTTCTTTTTCATATTTTTTTGTTAAATTTCTCATAAAATTTATAAATACATATAGCATTAGTCCATATTTGTTGTATTTTTTTTTTGATTAAGGCAAATTTTCTGTACACAAGTGATGAGAATATATTTATCAATGTCATAATTATTGTATATATTTTGATGAAGCAAACTTACAAAAGGTACACTAAATATCACAATGTTACTGGCTGTGTCCACAGCTCCACCAGCATTAACGATAAATGAATATCTTAATTCTTTAAATCACTATTCCAATCGTGATCCCAATCCTGGTGCTTTTGATTCTCAACTTTAATTGCACTGTTTCGTTCCAGATACCAATGCAAGTCCTGTTTCTTGTCCTTTTTTTAATATTAACCCTGTATCACTCTCAATTTCGATTCAGGTTGAGCTCTCAATTCCTATGCTGATCCTCTTCTTGATTTTGATCCTTCTCATCTTATCATCGACATTTACCTTTCACTCTACCACCAATCTGGTGATTCATCATCCGATAATCTAAATATCTTGCCATCTATTACTTATCCATCCACCCATTCACTAGATTCCAACCATCTGGCTGTTCCTTCATCCACCTATTCAGATAGGTGGATGAAGGAACAGCCAGATAGATGATCAGTCATCTATCTGGATTAGCCATTCGCCTATTCACCCATTCAGTCATCCAGAAAATCGAACTACTGTGTTTTTCATAATAGCATACGAAACATTTAAATGCTTCTTATGTCTTTATTATAATCTCAATCTAAGTTGGATGGATATTACAAAACTACTAGAAGATTGGATGCCAAGTTGAGATTTTGAACTGAAAATATAGCAGTCAGTCAGTCGACATTATCAAAAGTTCAATTCATTTTATTTACCATGAGTATACAGAATATGAGTACGGCTAACTTAAAGTATTTTTTCAAAACAAGCTAAGTTTACCAATTATTTTCATAGAAATGTAATTACACAAAATGAAATGTATACTAGTTTCTGAAACTTATTTTAAATTGTTCTTTAACAATTTTTACATTACAATTTTTTTTGTATTATCTTTAAGGAATGAAACATTGGTAATTATCATGTTGTCTTTAAGAGTATCAAAAACCTCATAACAAGTGTACATCATTAGAAATTACCAGAAGTATTTTCGAATTTGCTAGGATTGCAACACCATGCTGAATTAAACAAATATCTGATAACAAAAATTATTCATGCTTTGCTTAATAATTTTAAAATTAATGTCCTAGTTGAATTTTAAAAGATTGCTTCATCTAATACAAATTCTTGCAACATTGCATAGTCAAATTTGTATTTTTGACATACCATACAACAAACTAGTCCAGGGTGCTTACACTATGAGAAATGTCCCTTCTCATATACATGTCTAACGTCCAAAATAAGTTAAAAATACTGAATATTTGAAATAGGTAAGTTTACAATAATATCTATAACACTACAACATAATGGTCACATTCAAAATAATATCTTCAGACATACAGTTCCATAAAGTCCCAAACTAAGTAACACAATTTGTATTATGTGTATCAGATAGTTAATAGAATATGTACATGCTTTTTTTTATAAACTTGCACACATAATAATAATATTATTATATATATATATACACATAATATATCTCTGTTTAGACATCTGTTTTTTTTTGCCATTTGGCTGCAGCAACAATGTTCATTTATCATCAGTGCGAATTTTCTGAAGGAAACAACTGTGTCCTTATCTTTTTTTTAATTATCACTATAACTCAGTTTATTTATTACATATGCATTCGTGCATTTCTATGCATTGTGATAAATTCAGACTCATATACAAACATTTTTATTTTTTCAGTTGTGAGTTCATATTATTTCACAAAAATGATGCTATCCTATAATTATGGATGGAATTTCTAAAAAAATACAAATATTCATTCAGCAAAATAAAGGTCATACCAAAATAAAGGACTATTAGATTTTAGAAATTGATGTATACTTAGTTATAAATGAAATGTAATGTAATGAAAAAGAAAAATACAGTCCTTTGGGTTTCCTCACAATTAGTTTACCATATATTTAGGTTGGCGAAAAGTTTTTTTTCATGTTTTATAAGTAAAATTGCAATAAAATCTGTTTGATTGTGGTGTTTCTATCTGGCTAGTTTTGATATCATTAAATAGATAACATCTTAGAAAAAAAAAGTAAAAACAATGACCCTTCACTTTGCTCTTGTTTTTTATGTCCACCAAAATGAGTGAATATAATGTAGACATTTGATACATTTTGAGATTTGATTACAAAGCAGAGAAAAATGCGATACAAGATGTGAAAAAAAATTGTGATGTTTATGGACCTAATTCAGAGTCAGTAAGAGTAGCACAAAACTAGTTAAAGCGTTCAGTTTCAGTCTGGTAATTTTGATGTCAAATATGAACCTCGCCTAGTCTACCTATTACGGATAAAGTCGATGCCAATTTTGGAAAAAGCAGAGCAAGATCAATATAAAATAGGATGAGTCCCATTTTCTCGCATTACAATTTCAGATATGAAATTAAAAGTCCAAAAGAAACTGCTTCTCAGTCAAGAAAATAGTACAAGTCTTTAACTGAAGCTGGCTGAAGGTACTTTTCGATGGTTGGGAATTAAGGCAAAAGTGTACCAGGTCCCATACAGCATACATGAAGGAAAGTATTCCGATTTGTAGTATTAATTTAGATTTTAATATGCGAGTTCTGGAAAGGTTTAAAGAAAAAGTTCGATATACAGAAAAATTTGATACTTTTGTTCCACACAAGGTCACTGAAAGAAATTTAATGAAACGTGTATTCATTTGCGATTGTTGGGTTCTAACTTCTATTTATATACCATAGGTATACTAAACGTATGTAAGAAATTATAAAATGCACATAGACTGTAAACTGATGAACTTAGATTTATGTTACATAAATGTGAATAGGTGGGTTCACATGAAAATGGTTTGTAACAAAGTGATAATATGATATGCTGCATCGTCCCCTTTAGTCACAGGTTGCAGGCTTCCTGCCGATTGTAGTTATTAACATATTTCCAGCGTTAAAGTATGTTTAAGGATTATTCAGTTGACATATCCTGTTGAAGGCACAGTGAATAACTTCATTCTTCATCCGAATGTTAGTTACTTGCGCGATGCCATTTGTATCAGGAAAAATTTGAACAATGCGCCCAAGCAGTCACATTAGGGGTGGAGAGTGTGAATCTTTAATGACAACCGTAGTGACATTCATGATCTCTCCTTGTCACATATATCATTCAAACTTCTGTTGAAGGCATGAAATTTATTCTTTAGAAGATCTGTTTGTGTTGTTTTACATATTTGATCCTCTTAAATCTCTGTAGGTTTGTGACATTGGCTTCAATGACTTGTGAATAGGGCACATATTTAAGCGATCGTCCAGTGAGAAAATGAGATGGAGTGAGTGAGGTAAGAGTAAATGCATCGGTAGAAAAAGGTGTAAGAGGTCTTGAATTTAAAATAGCTTGAATTTGTATGAGACAAGTACACATCTCATTGTATGTTAAATGAGTAAGATGTAAAACCCCTAAAACATATATGATGGATTTAACAGTAGACAGAAATGTGATGAAAAATCGTGTTTTAATATGTTGGATAGTTCATTGAAGGCATCAACGAATGTAGTACAATTATTCAATAATCAACAATAATATATTATGTAGAAAATATATTACATGGTTTACTGCTACGAGCCATAAACCAATTTGAGTGTCAATACAAACGTTCCCTTACATCATATTTCAAATAAGTTCCAAGAGCAAAGCCCTGGTAGCCAAACACGCAAATACAAAAATGTAAGTTTTAATTATTTGCAACCTCTACCTTTGCGGTCAGCTATCATAATTGGACCTGCATAATCCACTCCTATATCAAAATAGGGAAATTCTAAATAAGTGCTTTACGTAGGTAGTTGGCCCATAATAGGCTGTTTCACCTTTCATTCTGCAGCAATTAATACAGGAATGTGTAATATTTTTGGCCAAGTTTTGAACGTTCAATGGCCAATATTTTTGTATAATTAAGGCTAGTAACGATTGCAGACCAGCATGAAGTGACTGAATATGATATTTAAAAAAAATTAGTTCAATTAGTTTATGTCTGCCACTGAGTAGAACAGGGTGTTTTATATAGTAATCGTAAAATGAGTTTTTAAGCCTTCCTCCTACGCCAAAAGTCCTTCTGATTCGATGAACGGTGAAAGCGAGAGCAGTCTTTTCTTCCATGGCAATTTTTAATTTTGTTTGAGTAAACAATACTTTGAACCGAATGACTTCTGAATTACTAAGGTAATCTGAATTATTAACATTATTTTTCCTACAATTATGTACAGATAGGTGTATATATGATGTTATGTATTCAATGTTTTACATAAATGCGAAAAGGTGGGTGCACGAGAAGACGGTTTGTATCGAAGTGATAACATAGTGCTGCCTCTTTCATCACGGGTCTACCACCGATTGTAGCTATCAACAGTGATTCTCTATTGAAAGGAAAGGAAACCGAATGGTTTTGGAAAAAAACTGATTACTGGTGAACAAAAAATGGATTAACTACAACAAGAATGTCCGAAAAAGGTCATGATCAAAAGCAAAGCAAGCTCTATCTCTAGACTTTAGCAAAATCTGGATTAACTCACAGTAAGTTGATGCTATATGTATGGTGGGATTGGAAGGGTGAAGCCCGTTCATTATGGGCTTTTACCACTGGGAAAAACCATCAATTTGGATTTCTACTGCCAACGCTGATGAGACTCGAGCAAGAAGTAGAGATAAACAGCTGGAATTGATCAACAGAAAGGGTGTGATTTTTCGCCATGATAACAGCAGACCACACATATCTTTAGCCACTCAGCAATTATTGATAGAATTTGTTTCGGAAATACTACTGTATCCATCATATAGTTCTGACCTTGCGCCTTTAGATTTTCACCTATTTCGGTTTTTTCAGAATTATGTAGTGTTAGGCTAACATAAAAAGAAGGCTGTTAGAACTACTTGTCGCAGTTTTTGATTAGAACTCCCAAAATTTCTACAGCAATAGAATTATGTCACTACCTTTAAAATGGCAACAAGTTGTCGAACAAAATGACATGTATACATTGTAATTAAATGTAAATAAAATATGATGAAAAATGACCTTGAATTTTTGATATAAAATATGAAAAAACGTCTTCCCCAATTTTATATGTGTGTTTGTGCCACTTTAGTTCATAATTATTGAAAATAAAAAAGTTTGAAACAATAATACTTTTTCATATTGTCAACCATCAACATTTATATGCAAGTATATCAATACCTTAAAAAAAATTATGGATTTGTACAACTATTGACATTTACAATTATATAAAACTAGCATCCTTTTTGTTCTTAAAATTGAATTTGATTGTACATAATACAGCATCACTTAATAAATATCCACATAATTACATAATAATTATCCAATATTTGATTAAAAATAATATAAATTCTTAAAATAAAACTTGTACTTCTATTTAACACTTTAGTATTTAGTAACTGTGACCTTTACAATAAAAAAAATGGTAACTTTGTTTTCACATATACAACATTCACATACAGACTTTCTTAGCACTTAAATAACAAGTTTAGCATATTAAACATTTAAATGAAAAACTTTTCCATAATTTGGTTTTTACTACCCTGGTATTACTGATGAATTTTGGAAAAAGGGTTTATATTATATTATCATAAAACATCACACATATTGTTATTAAATTATACATACTAGTGCATTCTAAGTTAAATTAGATGCAAGTAAAAATTTAAAGAATAAATATCTTTTGAATGGGATGTACCTACCTCAATGCTTTACTATATAAAATAATTTGTTATGTAATTTGCTAACATTTCCAAGTTATTTGTTTTAGTAAATAATGTTAGTTCGAAGGTCATTGCAACACTTTTTTCATAAAAGTATATGTAAAAATATTGGCACTAAAAACAAAGAGTACTGCAGATACATTCTTACTGGTTAGAAAAGGTGAAAGCATATCAACAGTTTTATTTTTAACAATAATTAAATTGAAATAATATTACTACTAAAGATAAATTTGTCCCAAAGGTAGGTATATTTTCGACATATCGAAAAGATTTAATTAAGTATTAGTTATAAATGAATACACTGATAACTGAATAAAATACTTACTCTTTCCGTCACACGCTACAATCTTAACTTTATCGACTTTGGCTACTTCCTGGACCTCCCTAAATTCTACATCATTCAACATGAATGTCCATACATTATCACAAAACCTGTAAATATACATTGAAAATTTACTTTAATACATAAAACCCATGCCATTGATACATCAATACTGAAAATACCTGTATGTGTTTAGTTTGCCAGCTTTGAATGTTAATCTAGATTTTACTTTATTTGATAATGCTTGATTTATAGATCTATCAAACTGTAATAGTACTTTAACCGCCAGTGCTGGAGTTATTTGGCCATACTGCAACAAGACAGTCAAAGGTTTAGTTTATCTTCTGAAGATTTAGTTACAAAGTGTTTACAATATTACCTGTATAAGTTCATCAAGGCTTTCTTGCAATGTATTTCCAATAGTGGTGTTTCTGTACAATTGATATGACATGGTAAAAATCAAGAAAGAAGAAATTAAAAATCACAGACAATAAATTAGATGGACACTATAACTATATTATACACGGGCTAATTGTAATTATTGTTTTATTTACGTTTTTTAGCGTATTACAAAACGACACTAAGCAAATTCAACGAACGAATCAATTAATCATACCAAATTGACAATAAATAGTCATACAATTTTTAAAGAAGTTCTTTGGATACACGTTTCTAAGGCTACGGTCACGTCGTGTTTATACATTGACTCTAACGTTATATCCAATGAGTAAACGCGATGGAAAACATTTTATATTGGAGGTAACGGTAAGGTTTGCGTTGAAAATGTATCCAGAGTTGACGGATCGGCGTCGGCCGCATCAAAGAAATTTGATCATTGTTGATGTACCGTATACAATTTTACACATTAGCCGCGCGCTCAGTCGACTTTCAATCGTTTTCAAGTAAACATCGAGTGCATGATAATTATTTTCGTAACAGTTAAGAATTATTTAAGCTCATTAAAAATGTTAATTTTTAATGGTAGAAGCTGGTTTGATGTTTTGAGAAGTACGATAAACCATCGTCTCCTTTTTCTTTTTGGACGACGACTTGTTGTATGAGCACTGGCAACATAGTAACAGCAATATCGAGTTCCGACATATTACAGCTGGCACCATTCGAGGTAAAATGAAACTTGGCTCCAGCCCTGGGAGCATGATTCAAATAGTAGTTGCCTGTGCCCAGCAATAGGACCAGAGTTGGAGCCAGTGTGTGAATACGGCATTATACTATGATAGATGTCAGTCAGTTTTATCAGTCATGAATGATCAGTGATTGACGAAATGATGTCAGAAATATACTACAGGCATATTATTTACTAGTCTACTCAACGACTGCTTTCGAAATACACGTATTTAGCGAAAAATAGGTTTTAATAAAAGCAAAACTTGTATTGCTAATAATAACTTAAGCTTTGAAAAAAAAACAGTTGATAGAAAACAGTGGTTAAAAATGGCTAATGACCAAAAAATAAATCGAAATTTCTTATCGTATATTGAGGACGCAGGGAACTTACTAGTAAAAATCGTACGTGATACAATTGCTTTAAATTCTGTCTCCTCTGTTATGCTTACAGAGAGGGACAAAGAGAGAAGTCCGTCCGTTCGCTTATCGTTTCAAAAACATTTGTGCAAAAATGTTTGTTCATATATTTGTAACCCCTCCGGTTACAAATATATGCACAAACATTTTCTTTATGTTTCAAATAATTAATAAGTATATTTATAAAAAAAACTGTAAATTAAATAAATTATATCTTATATAGAAATAAATAAAATAATAAATCTAAAATTACTTGAAATGTTAATGAAATTTAAAAAAAATGGAAGGTTTTGCTTGGTAGTCTTTATTATTATTTCTGCCTTCTCTTCTCCTTTCTTCTCTTAAAAATCAACTGATTTCGGAAATATTTTCCCTGCTTAATATTGAAGTGTCATATTCCACAATCTTTTTATGTCACATTGAACGTCCTGACCTTTAGTTACTCAACATTGACACGGTCAGAGGCTGTTCACAACTGTTGTGGTCGATGCGCTAACAATGTCCGGACTGACCACTTAACATGTTTTCTTCATCGTTGAGCAAGTTCTTTAATTCTACTTAATTTAGAAAATCATTGGACATTTTAAGAATATAAGATTTATTTACTTTTACTACGAAACGAAAGAAGATGTAGATGACGCTTTACTGTACTATAGCAATTAAAATATATAAAGTACAGGATATATCACTATCAAACGATTACAGTCCTATAAGTAGATAATTTTTAAATAAAATGAGACACGGTCGTTCATGTGCGCAGTTCTGTCAATCTTCACACCACCCTCTGTAAAAAAATTATAATCGCAGCTTAAGCTTGATACAAATATAATTAAATATCATTGTTAGTTTAATCGTACGACATTGATCAATACAACATAAATATTTGAATGCTTAACATAGTGATTTAAATTTTAAAAGAGATATTGTCTACTTTCTTGTTCATCCTTCTTGAAAGGAAACTGCCTTTTGAAAGGCAAATTGGCTAAATCTAAATTTTTATAATATTGTGTAAAGTGATATTTATAACATTATGAAGCAAAGATATTTTTGAATTTGAATATCTGAGACTGACTGCTTATTTACGTGTTCTCCAAAGTATAGTGCGTTGAGGGCCCTTGTTACGTCAGGGAGACGAACGTCTATTTTAAACGCGCGTCTCGATTCCATCAATGTAACAAACTTGTTCCCCAGAATGAATTTAATCGCTCGACCAAGAAGAAATCATTTTATAATTCTAGGTTAAACTAATAATTTTATGCAAAACTTAAGTCGTACTGCTTAAATATAAGGTTGCATAAAAATATCTATAGCATTACATCACGAAAGATGCTCATCACACATCTATCCAAAATAAATAAATAAATTACAAAGTTGAATCGTAGGCGACTAGCCCTCATCATTTTTTCGTTCGGCGCATTTTTGCACTTAAGTAGTAATTTTTTATGCGGGTAATCAAAATTTACCCAAGAAACCGTGTTTTTTTTATATAACAGCAAAATATGCAGGAAAGTTTTGAGCATCACATAATATATATTTTACAGTGTTTCTTAAAAAGGCATAAGTGCAAAAGAAGTTAAAAGTTTATGTATTAATTTTACGCATCATTTTCTTATATTATTTTATTTCAATGATTTCCAATGATAGATTAGACTATGACCTTTTGTCCCAGTGTAACATTTGTTGTGAATTATTTTGCATATATGTACACAAAACAGTTAGCAGATGTTGGGAATCGATTTCTATTGGGATGCGGAGAAAGAAAATTTTCAACAGTCGCCCGTTAGTGTCGCTAGGCAACGAATCAAAAATGTATGTTTCACAATTTTGTTTGGTTATGTTTTTGGAATTACTTTGATATTATTATGAACTATTGAAATATTAGGTCAAGGAAAAGGTTTTTTCGCATTTTATAAGTAAAAAGTTGCAATAAAATCTCTTCGGTTGTGTTGCTTGTATTTGGCTAGTTTTGATACCATTGAATAGAAAGATACCATTTTAAAGAAAGAAAAACAAAAAGTTAAAACGGTGTCCCGCCATTTTTATATTGTTTTTCTGTTCATCAAAATGAATGGAATCCCATGTAGAAATTCGACAAATTTTGAAGTTTTATTACAAAACAGGGAAAAATGCGATACAAACCGCAAAAAAAAAATTGTGACGTTTATCGACTTAATGAAGTGTCGGTAAGAGTAGCACAAAACTGATTCAAGCTTTTTAGTCCGATAGTTTTGACATCAAAGACGAACCTTGCTCTGGCTGACCTGTTACGTTTAAAATCGATGCCCTTTTGGAAAAAGTGAAGCAAGTTCTTAAGACATAGCTAAAAATCAGGGGATTGATCACAAAACAGTTTTATCGCATTTGAAAAAAAGCTGGATATGCAAATTGGCTCTATATTTGGGTCTCATATGAGCTCATCGAAAGAAATGCAATGATCCGTGTACACATTTGCGATTCTCTATTGAAATGTAGTGAAATAGAACCGTTTTTGAGAAGATTGATTGCTCATGATGAAAAATGAATTATCTACGACAAGAATATATAAAAAAGATCATAATCGAAAGGCAAGCAAGCTCCACAGACTATAGCGAAACCCGGATTAACTCGCAATAAATTGATACTATATGTACGGTGGGATTGAAAGGATGTTATTCATTATGAGCTTTTATAGCCAGGCAAAACCATAAATTCGGATGTCGACTTCCAACAGCAGATGAGATTCAAGCAAGAAGTAGAAAAAAAAACGGTTGGAATTGATCAATAGAAAAGGTGTGGTTTTTCACCATGATAACTCCAGATGACACACATTTTCAGCTATTCAGCAAATAGTGAGAGAGTTTGGTTGGTTTCCTGACCATAATAATTTTCCATTTATTCTCCGACATAGTGAGAAACAGGAAAATAAACTATTTTGGAATGGAAGCCAGCTACAGGATCGAATGACAGTCGCTTATTAAGATTGTCGCGTTGTAATTCGAGATCTACTAAATGCAAGCGTTATTTCCTCAGGATTTTCTGTAAGTACAATTTAAAATCTACGCAATGATTAATTGGTTTCATTGTTAATTCAACAAAATTTAAAGCTTTCATTCCTCAAGATCGGTAGTAATATTATACAAATATTCAGTTAATTCAGTATACATACAATTACTGACTAATAAGGAACACTTAGAAAATAACCAAAATATAAAAAACAGTACGAAGAAACAGAAGTTGCTCCAAAGAGAAGCTAAAATTCGAAATAAATATATAGCAAAACCTCGATGCAATGAAAGTATAAAAAAAAGTTCTTTGCATTTTTCGGAAGAATATCGAAAAATCATTAATCACAATGTTTGGTAAATGGAAGGAACAATAATACTTTTTTATATTCAATAACTTGAAAAATAAACCAGCTAGACCTAAAAAAAAAAAACAAACAAAGAAGAAGGACGACATTACCATCGATCGAAGACTATATCACATTATTTAAGGATGTGCATAGTTACAAAATTCAAGTTTGTAAGACATTTTTACTCACCACTCTGGGTTATAATAAGACTAATTGTCAGGCGGTAAGAAATGCTATTCGTTATATATGAGAGTAATGAGCATGACCGACAACCATTTCATTGGCGCGGTTTCAATCCAAAGCCGAGATAAACAAATTATACAAAAGTCAAAAGTCAAGTTGTGTTCTTTCACCCTTTAGTATCTCACCACAGAAATTGAGCATGTGCCCAATAAAAAGTACTTAGCCATCTGATTCAATTGTTCGAAAAATGCATGACGATTTTTGTAAAACATACAATGGCATCTCAGACAATGAAAAAATATCATAAGGCTTTTAATAAAAAAGTTTTAAAAGAATTTAACATCTCATTTAAAAATTAGGACAGAAAGAATGCGAATTGTGCGAAAAATTTTTGTTTCTCAACTTTAAGTTTAGTCTGGTAATAGAGCAGAAAAAGTGCAAAGATTGTAAAGATTATAAAGCTCACCATGAACGATATATCTTAGCGCGGAAGAACTATGTTGAAGATGCTGGGTAAGCAAACGAATAAAAGAAATGAACCAAACACTACGTATTTTGCAGTTGATCTCGAAAAGTAATTATGTTACCACGTATGGAGGAGCTCAAAACAGTAACGTTTCGCCCCAGAATTATTGTTTTTAACCAAAGCTTCGTTCTTTTAAGAAATAAGAAAACACATGAAATTGGTCAGAAATTTGTAGCTCTTTGACATGAGGGAGTTTCAAAAAGAAACAAAGATGACAAAGACGGTTGTTTCAGAGTCTTTTTTCTAGAAAACTGAAACCTGAAACATTTGTTTTGTGCAGCACAAAGCAAGAATCGGGCACTGTATTCTTATTGGATTTATCTTGCAAATTCCTCTAAGTTGATTTTGATACTTTTACATTGCGATGCTTAGAAGTTGGTCACACTTTTATGGCTGCAGATGAATTCCACCATAGAGTGGAACAGTATTTGTGGAAGAGTATGAAAAAGGTAAAAGACTTTGAGGTTCTTTCAAAGCCGTGTCTAGTACTAGTCGAAAGGTCATAGCCAAAAAAATGTCTTTGGAAGATTTTTGTGAATTTGAAGATTGTTATCTTCATATAAGCTCCAACATTCCTTGCCATGTGCGTATATGAACGACATTTATTAGGTTACTTTCAAAACAGGATCTATGTTATAATTTTAAAGAACAAGCTATTCAATTGAAAAGCTATTGGAGCAAGATTTTTTTCCACTTAAAAGTTTCAAGAGTGGTATCCCATCAACAAAACTAGTTAGTTCTGTGAGGTGTAGCTTCCAACAAAAAGTCTACAGTTTTGAGTAAATTGGGCCCATTGATGCCTAGGAACAGAAAGATTTTTTGGGAGAATTCTCCTAACTGGTAAATTTACTAGTAAATGATTATGCAGTAGATCTTACTCGAGTACATGAAGATCAATTTTAAGATACTCATTATAATAGATTGCTTAACAAATCTTCCTTATTTTGATTATAATTTAATTGTTATATTAAGTTTGTTTATCAATTATCGTCAACAATTGTTAAAAATCATAAGTTATAAAAGAAAAAAAATACTAAACAGATTGTAATAAAAGCTCTCACCAAATATCCAACAAAATTGGCAACTAAGTTTTAGCACATTTTGTCAAAAGCCAAAAGTACCTTGTGTTTTTTTTAATATTTACTAATTAAGATTTTCATCTCTGTGTACCAAACTTACCTTGTTCATTTAAACTATAAATGTAAAACCTCTATTTCCTTACATAACATTAGAAATTAAGAATTTGTTAAGGTTATAAAAATTAGATGTTTTATACTTTTAGAAGTCGTGTAAAAGGATAGCGCCTTATTTTATTCTAATATATATTAATAAAAATATTTTCTCATTTAATATTTTTTTAAGAGTTCAACCTATCATGATATTTTATATTATTTTATTTTTTTCGTATTAAATAATTCCATTCATGATAATTAATGCTATTTATGCAATGGTAAATTGAAAAGGTAAAATTACGTAGTTATATATTTTCATCTTAGGAACTTGTTCAAATATGTTTAGCAAGATAAGCAGTATTAAATATACTAAAAAGAAAGGTCATATGTGGTTACTTATGCCTTGTTTTATTTACGAGACAAGTTTTAAATGATATTGTTTTATTACAATGAAACAAGCTATTTTTTTTGAAATGGAAAAATTAAAATTTTAGTAAAGAAACCTATATAAAATATAGAAATACATATAAGTAAGGAATTTCGATTAAAATATAGAATAATATACTATTAAGTGCTGATTTTCGGGAAAAATAGTTAAAACACTTTTTTCTTAAATCTTTGTAATTAATGGATGTGCCTTTTTCTCTTACGACGGTAGAATATACAGTACGAACGAAATAAGCAAAATTTTTATTATTTATGTATGCAATAAGTACGTGAAAAATTAAAGCGGATGCCGTATGTTATGTTTGCGTAAGACTATGATAACATAGTTCAACAGAAAATACTCGTGTATATGTGAAATTTCTGACCGTAAATAAATGCTATTTTGGAAGCAATATTTTTCAATTCAATATTTTAAATCATTTACAATGAATCTACCACAGTGACTAGATAACAGTTTAACAAACAACATACACATTTTTCTCACACTAAATTTATTATTTACAATCGAATAAAATAAATTACAAGAGGTGCAAATTCTCTCAAACTCGCGTGACTTCTTTTTGTCTGTAATCAATCATCTTAAAAAAACAATATTCATCATTGCAAAGTGCATTAAAATTATTGTTAAGGAAAAGTTGTCTTAAACCGTAAAGTGAATCAAAATCGAACAACGCGTTCGAAAGATAACGTAATTGAAAAATAAAAACAGCATTTTGCTTTTTAAATAAATACAGGTTTTTGAACTTGAAAAGCTCAAAACGTACCTATTACAATTCAATTTTTAAGTACAGAGAGATCGAAAAGGCACCGTAATTTATTGCTATGCATATTATACACGTTTGAATGCTTTGAGATCGAAAGTAGGAAAAAAATTCAGGAATGGCTTGCAGAATCCGCCGTCTTACGAATTTTTTGAGCTCAAAAAACTCAAAAATTTATAGATAGATGTATTTTAGAATTAAAGAAGTTAAAAAAAACAGATTACATATCATAGCGCGTAGTTTTAAGGATGGCGTGCAGGGTCAACCGTTCTTAAGATTTTTTTTTGTAAATGTTCATAAGCAAAAAAATAAAAACAAGTAAAAAACTATAAAACTGAAAAATACATTTTTTCATAACTGTAGTAAGTATGTATATTATATATGAAAAGAGAATCGTCTTTTCATGTACAATGTGGATACCTACTTGTTTATTTACAAAATAATGTACAATATAATACAATATTTCAAGTATAATGGCTATTAATCACAGTGCTTGTAAGAATTGACTTTTCGCAAATTATGTAATAAACACTTTTATAATTTCTTTTTGAAAGTAGGTTCATATTTAAAGTATAAGCAATTTGGGAAAACCAATTGTAAAAGAATATATTGGTCCTTTATTTACGAAGCCATACGAAGTCATAAAGGTGAAAACGGAAAAAGCAGTGCAACCAACATCGTCATTATAAATTGTAGGTGTCGTAGTGTGAGCCAACTAAAAGTGTCGATGTACTTTTTGGCGGCTCGCATGATTGTTTGCTCCTCGAAGCTGCTATATATAGTGTTAAAAAATGTCTTTCGCTTTGACGTTACAATAACTATAACAAGAAAGTACATTTTATTGTTATAGCTGTTGTGAATTCTTTGACTTAGTGTAAAAAACATGAATTAATATACTCCTCGTTGCCTTCAAGAAGCGATCGATACATTCTAAAGATACAAGTTGGTTTTGTTTCTTGCCAAATTGTGGATTCTCATAGACAATACAACTATAGGCAAGGTTTGTAGTAGAAAAGGAAAAAAAAAACGAGAAAGAATTCAAAAATAGAACGCGATACGTTTATGAATGCGTCAGGACTCGCAAGCAATGATTGCTAATTTTTATTTCTAAAGCGGCCATAATTCAATTCGAATTCGATTAACTTACCTGAATGTAAATAACAGCTGATTTTGGTCCATATAGACGGATCTCTTGACATCTATTTCTTAGAATCGAATTGCCTCCCGTCGGATATTTCATTTTGACTAAAAAGCTGGAGAGGCCAAGATCAAAAGGAGGCCAGAGAGGGTCGGGCGCGGGCGGCCCGCCCGGCCGGCCATCGGACACTTGACCCTGTACATTTTGCGTCTCGCATTCTCTTTAATCTGTTTATTGAAGTGCTATCGTGATCCGTCCCCACTATACGGGAGTGGTACTCGTTTAAAATTGTATTAAAGCTCGAGTGTTGTTAATAAACTGTTGCTTATTGAATTTTTTTTTTTTTAATTTTGGACATCTTCCTTGTTCAGCGGCGCGGAAGGGCGAGGGCGTTTACTAGATTCTATTAAACCTTTTCGATTGTTGTCGAATAAAAGTTGATTGGGCACTTCGACGCTGCCTATACACAGGTGATTGACGAGAACATTCAATCGGGGTTATATTGATACCGTGACTTTCGAAGAGATTGAATTAACATCCGTATAGTCACAGACAGGATATTGGTATAATTTCTCTGTTGACTAATCGCTAGCTTAGCATCGAATAAATCTTCTTCATAATTTGCCATTGTTTATGGGCTCACCCTGCTTGTTCTTGCTTCTAGTCGCTATCGTCTGTAATTAGCCTTTGTCTATGGCTTTGACTGCGTGAGTGTAGAATGAACAATTCATATACATATAATATCTAATAATTTTTTGGCCAATCGTCCCATTCTCGATTTCAACTCCTAGGCTTCATTGTCAGTTCTTATGGTTGGTTGGAGTTATGATCTTATTTTTTTTTCGACATCAGAAAGTGAAAATTTATGTTTAACATATCATTATTCAATGGGAATAACACAAAATTTGAAATGCGTCATATGATATTTTAATAATGTGCAGTTTTCTTTGGGAAAAGAACAAGTAAAAACCTTAAGCGTATAGCTATTTTAAAATTTAATCATATACAATTTTAACCGAGTATGACATTATTATACAAAGAAACAACAACCCACTACATGACATTTCTTTACTAACCCAATCGTTGCTATTTCTTCTCTTTACTTATTGGATTCGAGGTGATAAAAGTAAATTAAATTTTAGAATTAAAGAGTTGATTGAAAAAAATGTATTGCATGTTTTTTTCGTGTGTATGTGTGTGTGCAAATATGCACATATACATGGACTAATATTTAAATCATCCAATGGTGTATCTGTTCGAAGAATTAAAGAGATTAAAAAGTGCTCTAGGGCTCGTACAGACAGACGGCCATCGTTTTTACCGTTGAAACAAACGTCAGTTATAACGAATGTGAACAACATCGAATTTGTCGACTGCAGGCAGCAGTCGACACGTTCGACGGCAGCCGTCGACCGCCATCGATTTGCATTCTAGTACAAGAGGCAGTGCTAAAATGGATTTCGAAGAAGAAACGCTAATGTTACTTATGTTTCGGCAATGAAAATGGAGAAGAAAAATCAAATTCAAAGCGAAGATGTTTAAGACGTTAAGGTCTGAGTATTTACTTCAAAGACAAATTACATGTTTGCGTTTTCATATTAGGTAGTTAGATATAAATAATAATTTTATGGGCATGTTCTTGATTTTTAAACTTATTAATTATTGTATGAACCCCATACGATCCTAAATTTTATATCCATTCGGAACCCAATAACAAGATAATCAAAATTATAATTTTAATCATCTTTGGATAATAATTACAAACTAATTATTTATCAATGTTCCTAAGACGGTCAATATTTAAAATAACATTTTTCCTAAATTATATCTCTTTCCTTGGCGCTCAAAGTGTTAATATTAATCAACCATTAAAAATAGAATAGGATCTTATGAAAGGTAATCTATTTTTAACTCAATGTAAACGAAGTGGCGGGTACAGTTAGCATTTAAAAAATATTTATATAATTTTGTTTAACTTTACATGGAAAAAAATAACACCAATAATACAATCATGAAATGCTTCATGCGATGACATTTCTGTCATTTGGCTTTCTGGACACCTCATTTTTGTGTTTGTTTGTGCGGCTTTCAAACGGGATGCAGAAGTGGAGTAACCCTGTGCAGAGGTTACAGAGGTGACGTAGGACGAGGTGTACTCAAGTCCCCCATCATTTATAATTCCACGCACATTAATGTTTTTTCTACATTATTTACAAAAAATCAGTCTTCACCTACATTATGCTTCGCGCGTACGTCGCTACGGACCGTGAAGCCAGCGACCGATGCTGACGTTGTAGAGTAGCAGGTCCCCGGCGGCCGTCGACCGTGCTGAGGGCAAGCGGCTTCATATGAAGGTTTGTCACAGCTTTAAAAACGACGTTAATCTTAACGAGCCCTTAGTTAGTCTTAACGAGACCTTGGTTAGTCTTAACGAGACAAGGCAATGGCGTGTCAACTTCTAGCAAATAAAGCCGTTTCCCATTAACGTCTTTATAGCTCATTAGTTTCATTGTAACTTAACTTTTTTAATTATTGGCATAACTAGCTCTCTAGATAGATTTACAACAAAAGCTTGATGATAACACATTTTAAATGGTTATTTCGTTACGTTTTATGGATGTTACGTTTAAAACTATGTGAAAACTTAAAATTTTAGTTTAGAAAACGGTATTAAAGTGTGATTTGCAATAGGGTTCCGCGGGTCGTTAGCCATCGGAGCGACGGAACCAGCGAACTAGATTGATTGATTGCGCCGTGTTCACGCAGACAATCTAAATGCTAATTCGCTGTCGGCAACCGCCCCATATTTTTTTTCTGGAGGCTGCACCTTATTATGTAAATCTGTACGGGCGATTTGGCTAATCCACGATCCACAGGAGACGTTCGGAAATTCTACTGTGTTTAAATTTTTTTTTTGGCGCATTGCGTAGGTGCGCAGAACAGGCTGGTTTAAATCACAGCTATAGTTGCATATATATTGTTTATTAATTTAGAGTAAATTTATAATTGCTAATAATGCGTATGCAATTGGGTTTGTCATATTACGAAGTGTAAGATTGTTTGCGTTTTTTCCTTGTTTTTAACGTTTTAAGCATTTAGTAGCCAGTTAACACGATAACATATCGCTTTAGAATGTTGTAACTTTATAAACGGAACACTTCATTACTTTTCTTCGGAAAGGAAAAGATTTTAGACGTATCGAAACTGCGCTAACTAATGTCGTTTTCCCGTATTCGCTCGACAAAGGCCAGTGGCGTGTAGCTAGGGTTGCCAACCATACGCTAAAATAGGTAGGCATATATCATGTAGCATATACGCTATATCATGTAGGCATACTCTATAACACTAATGGAGTATGCTAATATACTCTGTTTTTTGTTTTGTGCTGTGGTGTTATGCGCTACAAAAAGTATCAAAAAATACCTTTTAAAAATTCAAAATAAATAATATTCTTTTTTTATAAGTCCGTACTCTTTATCTACCTCCCTTGCGATCAGACATACTCTATTTCTTCTGATAAAAGTCGACAACCCTACGTTTAGCTATCGATATCCATTAGATTCGCTTATATGTAACCGATAACTTTGATACAAATACAGGGATCACATCAAATCAAACAGGCACTACGTTCGCTGAATCACCGTTCATTGCGTCAAACCTAGAAAATACGTAGATATAGAACTGGAATCCTTATAATATGTATTCGCCTACATGTAGGTACACCAAGATGTCGGTTGACAATAAAAAAAAACAACTTGATAGCGAAAGAAAATATATAAAACATCCCACAGTAGAGAGTAAATAAGCTGAAGGTACAAAGCAAGATGGCCGCGAGCGCCGAAGGAAGTCCGCTAGGGACGAGCTGACAGCTTCTGACACGTGAGAAAGCTTATAAATCGACTTTCCATAAAAGCACTACGTCCTAGCTGTAACGCGCACACGTCTACACGAAAACGAGCAGCCTTTATCGGTCAGCGCCTACGGAGATTTTATCTAATCTATTTCGTGAGCGTCCTTCAGGGAATGAAATTTGAGAAGTCGGATTTTGCTGTCTGTCTGTAAGAGTTCAATGTAATTATTATCATATATCAAAAGTTAAATTATAAAATGATCCGTCGGTTAAGCTAGCAATATTTTAAATCACGGTATTTAAATTAGTTGCAAGCGTGAGATTTCTTCAATTTTAAAGTGTTCTAAAATTTATTATTTGGCGCATTCACGACAGTTAGAACTATCAGCAATATCTATTTAAATTAAAAATTAAATAGGTATGCTATATTACTCACAGGTTCTGTAGTTTTTTCTAATTGGATCTCAACTTAGCTTTTGTAGTGTTTATACTTACGCGTTTTAATTTTGTCCATTTTTGCACTTTTAATATTTTCTGCAAAATTTAATTATAAAAGTATTGTATTTTATAAACTATATTCTAAGTAATTAAAATTGCAATTTACGAAACAGGCAGAATATTCGTAATATTTTATTTAATAGCGACGACATTGTTTAATTTATTTTTAGCAAATACTTTTAAGATGTCTATGAAGCTTGCGCTATATAAAACATATACTTAACATAACAATTAAGCATTACGTTGTAATTAAGCACATAAAACACAAAACGTTTGAAATTACTTAAAGTATATATTGAGAGATTATTGAAAAAAAAATTGCAGAAACCGACACAAATCCGAAACCACAAATAAACTAAGCTAGAGCTTATCTCCGGTCTACGTCAACATCGATATAAGGCCGTGTGATGATCCCGCAACTTAGCGGAAGGACTTCGGGCCCCGATAAGTACTGTCAAGTTTAAGCGACTTAGCTTAGGGGCCTATCAGCTGTCGCGTCGGGTATTAGAATGTTAGATTAGCAATATCGGAAACAGTCTGATGATGAAGTGGCTTCGTTTTACTTCCTGTACTTGGTTGTAAATCGTGGCCCATGTATCTAAATGAATGCACATCATACTTTCGCTAATATGTCATTCTTATTTTTTTATTCTGCGTCAAATAACACTGATTACGATCCTGTAAATTGTCACAGCGTGGCTATTGTCCAAAATAAATGACTTAGGGATAATTTTTGTACATAATTTAAAACTAATATTTTCATATCTAAATTGTATTTATTTTCTAATTTGGGTTGCCTTACCTTCGCTTATCTTCGTCGGAATGAAAAAACATTATTAATTTTTGTAAACATAACAACAAATACCCATCCAAACGAATTGTGCGATCTCGGCCTTTCAACGCCAAAGTTTAAGTGTGTGCACCATCTGGTTTACCACTACCTTACCTCGATATCATTTGAATGATGAATAATTTCATAATGTCAGTACGTATAGTAGAAGTTAAGGTTTTTTAAAAGCATTTTATTGGATAAAATCATTTGATAGGACAGTTTAATTGGAAAAAGTTACGTAAGTAAAGACACAGGGAAAATCAATAGTGATATCCTGTCCATAACACTAAGGATTTTTCCTACGTATTTAACTAAAGCGAATAAAAATTGTTTTGAATATTATAGCTAGTCAAATATTTATATAAATGTCAAAGGGTCCGCTTAATTTTGTCCTATCACACCCTTCATTTATGTAGTTCAATATATATGTTTTAGTAAACTAATTAAATATTAAAAAAAAAAAATTTAACACGTGACAACAAAAGATATTAGAATCAAATACAATTAAATAAGGTATTGGCTATGGGCACGACATTAGCGCCGTCTAGAGTCTGCAACATTTTGGGACTTACGTATCTAATATTGTTATAGAAATAATAAAAACATTCTCTATAGATTTGTTTACAATTATTATTGCTAAATAATTTCGTTTCTCCAATACAACTATAAGTAAACAGCAACATTATCTTCTTGTTTCGTTTCATTTTATAATACAAATAATTATATATAACAATACACAAATATTTTCTCTTTTACTATAGTCATGACAGGTTAATTATTTCCTTTTTGATTTACAGTTATTTTAAATTCGTACATTAATTATCTGCCTACATCTCTTGATTTTATTCATTTTTACATCATTGATTTTACAGTCAATCGAGTGTAATAATTTCTTCAATCAGCCACATGAACTTGAAAGAATTAAACTCTTCTCGAATAATGACGACAACAATTTTTGCTGCGGCCATCTTATTGGAATTGGAGTAACACATAACAATTTGATCTCTAGTGTCACTGAAACAATTGTAATAAATGACAGTTTTGTACATAATATATTGCCTTAAACTAAACTTAAGCGTTATGGTTTGTATAATATAGTTTGCGCAAAAGAATTAAATTCGTTATGGCAGAGGGTAAGGTTTTGTAAAGTACATTAAAATATTCCTGAAGCTATGCAAGCTGTCATTCTGTGAACATCGAACTGTTCTAGCGCATCCAACGTGCAATGACATCTATGTTTTTCCAAACATATATCGGACAATTCAAATTTTATTTAACTTTGATTTATTCGCACATTATTTTCTACTATTTCCAATAATAAATATTATGCTTAATTTGAATAATATTGATACTTATACTGAAGCTTCATATAGCTTTATATAATATTACATATTCAGAAGCGTAGCGTGCCTTGGCGGAGCCCCGTATAAAAAATTGTTTGGGGGCCCTTAGGAAGCGTAAAGATTTCTCATAAAAAAAATTGCATAAAATTAAAAGAAATATTTATTCATCATAATTATCTATCTGTCACTTTTTCCAAATTTTTTACAAACAATTCAAATCTATATATATATAAAAGAAAGTTGTGTTAATTACACCATTTATAACTCGAGAACAGCAAGAGCGATTTTTGGGATTTTTTTGGATTCATCTGTGCTCCGAAAAACAAAATGACCATTAAAAAAATTGAAAAACTTCATTAAAAAATAAGTTATAACCTTAATATTTTTATTCATACATTAAGTACTAAAGGGCTTTGTACGCCATCCTTATCTTTGTCATAAATGCAACCGTCGTTATTTATGTGCGGCGGATTACATTAATATTCATTTTTTTTCTTTCACTGTCAAATAGATCATAGTATGTCTTTCATTTATTGCCAAAAGGTTCAAACTTCAACCTTATCACTTCAACATGCTTTTTAGTTCATGATTGCTGTTAGGGAATGCTGCCAACTTTTGAACGCATGCTTTATGCGGGAAAGAAAGAAATTGCTTTTTTTGACATTAGTCATTTGTGAAATAAAAAAATTTTATCAATTTTTGCTTACGCACGTTGGGGGCCCCCGTAGTCCGGGGGCCCCATATAATTGATACGGCAGATACGGCGGTAGCTACGCCCTGTACATATTTATTCTTGCATTTGACAAGAGGCGTTCCGACAATCTACCCCATTTCTTTCACAGAGTGCGCTGCTATCGATTTTATTTTTCCCGCCATACTTATACTTCATACGTGGCTTTTAAGCTCATAATTAGAAACTTCTCATTATAACCTAGTAATTAACCATCGCTATTTGCATGAGTAACTGCCCTGTTATTGGAGGAAATCCGTAGCCAACGGTCGCAATACTTTGTGGGAGGTACAAAGTACAGGTAGGTTTAAGCACGCATGCACAACGTCGGACTTAATATGTAATCGGATATAACGTACATATAAGTATTGCAATGAATTTATTAAGCGCTTATTATTAATCAATTTTATTAAAAATTGTAAGTAATATAAAACATATAAATATTTTTATTATCATTAATAAATGTCACCATTGGAAATATTTTTCTTCTGTTTTCGATACCTACTCAACTTGTAGAACTTAAAAATATATATTTTATTATAAACGTCGAACATTATTATATGGGTGGTATGAATGATAATTGTTCATTATTTAAAACATTTTAGTATCCTTTTCTTATTGCCGGGTAATGAATAAAATACCTATGAATGAATTGTAAATATAAAAACGAGGACAGCATCTCGTCTCCTATTTTTCTAAAGGTATCGATAATCAAAACGTTGGCTACGTGTCGGGGGGGAAATCAGACTATAGTAGTACCTTATAGCGAACGGACTTTGCAGCTCATCTTACAATTACAAATAAAAACCGGTCAAGCGTGTTGTACTCCGTTGTTGTTGGTGTTGCGTCGAATTAAAAAAAAAGTAACGTTTACGGCCTGCAGACCAATTCTATAAACTTGAAACGATTCTGTCAATACCGTTATGATGCCAAAATTACATTAAAGCGAGAAAAGTTTCCACCGCGTGCTTTCAGTTGACATAATTTGGATTTCTAAACGATGCCGATTGAATCTTATTGAATAGTTTTAAGTTTACAGAATTGGTCTGCAAAAATATTTTAAGCAGTGAAAGGCGTGAGTTTTGTGGTTATTTATTGTGTATTCCTTTTTTTAAATATTTAATTCTATACATAGTCATATTTTTCCAATAATAATTTTGTTGTTAACATCATTTCCGAAAAATATTATTTTTCATGAATTTCAAAATATTCGAGTATCGGTTGCTAGGAAGTTTTCTGCATAAGTTGAGACCAATTATGAAACAGTAATTCTAAAAATATCAAGCTTGGTAATGGAAGAAAATTTATGATTCTCAAAGTATTAACTATTCACCCTTTTATGGAGGTAGAGATAAGATTGTCCAGATTAATAGATTTTTTTTTAATAACTTTTGAGCTTATTGTTTTTTCAATAGTAACAATGTTGTGTGGCGTGTAATTAATGAAACAATTTATTCATAAAGATATTGTTACGTACTTTTTTTTCATGCAAATACGTAATTATGATAACTTTAGGCGTTTAAAACATATTTTAGATTAATAATAAATTTGCATTTATTCTTTCAAAATTATACATATGATTGTGTAATGTCTACGGGTCAAAGTTTATATATATATCATGATAATAAATAAAAAAATTCCTACGGTACACGGATAGGCGGTCGCATGGAACCCTAAAAGCAGCAAAACAACCCAGCTATCTCCACTGTTTATCGAGCACGATCTGCACTAGACTAGCATGATTCGATTGAAACTCAAAAAAAACCCATCATATGACGATCGCCCTGCGAGATAAACCACTTCACTGCTCGAGTTGTGAAGTGGCCGATAGATGCGCTATCTTGTCTTTGGAACTTCTCTATTTCGATGAGGGAGTTCAGGCACCTTTTCAGAAAACTAGCGTTTAGGATACGTGGGATATTATGTCGATGTATGATCAGATGAAAATACGTTTAAATAATTGGGAAAAGACACAAATTACCAATAACAATATTATCGGAAACATTAACAAAACTACATGCTTAAATATTGTCTATGGCATCTAGTGTCAGGCTTAACGAAGTGTGAGTGTATTAATAAATATATTGTCAGGGAAAAGGTTTTTAGTGTTTTATTTACATTTAATTATATGCTATTATATGCGTATATATGTCATTTTGTTCAACAACTTGTTGCCATTTTCATAATCCCATTGCTGTAGAAATTTTAGTACTTATGATCAAGAAACTGCGACAAGTAGTTTTGACAGCCCTCTCTTGATCTTAACCTAATACTACCTAAAGGATTCTGAAGAAAATGAAACAGTTTAAAATCTGAAGGTGCAAGGTCAGGGCTATATGTTCGATACATTAACACTTCCCAACCAAACTCTCTTAATATTTGCTGAATGGCTAAAGATGTGTGTGGTCTGGCATTTTAGTGCTGAAAAACTACAGCCTTTCGGTTGATCAATTCCGGCTGTTATTTCTCTAATTCTTGCTTGAGTCTCATCAGCTGTTGGCAGTAGAGATCCGAATTGACGAGTTTGCCTGGGTTTCGCTATGACCTATGGAATTTGCTTGTCTTTTGACCATAATCTTCTTCGCACGTTCTTGTCGTAGGTAATCGATTTTTCATCATCAATGACCAATCTTTTCAAAAACGGTTCTCATTCATTGCGTTTCAATAGAAGATCGCAAATGAATATACGACTCATTAGATTTCATCAGTGAACTCGTATGGAATCCACGTATCGAGCATTTTCCAAAAGGGTCAAAACTGTTTTCCGGTCATTCCCCAGCTCTTGAGCTATGTCGTAAGCACTAATATGCCGATCTAGCTATATTTTGCCCAAAATGGCATCGACTTTAACCGTAACAGGTCGACCAGAGCGAAGTTCATCTTTGACATCAGAATCACAGGATTGAGAATTGAGATTTTGCGAACACTTAATGCAATGTCGGTAAGAGTAGCACAATTTTTGTGTTACTTTTACCGACACTGCATTAAGTCCATAAACGTCACATTTTTTTTGCGGTTAGTGTCGCATTTTTCTCATATTTGTAATAAAATTTCAAACTGTATCAAATTTTTATGTTACATTTACTCATTTTGTTACATTTTGGATAGAAAAACAATAGAAAAATGGCGGAACACAGTTTTTATTTTTCTTTTTTAAAATGTCGTCTATTTAATGGTATCAAAGCTAGCCAAATACAAACTGCACGCTAAAGAGATTTTACTGCAACTTTTTACTAATGCGAAAAAACTTTTTCCCCAATTTAATATGTTTGAACAATATTGTCAAAAAACTTCTATTCGGAAAGAAAGTTATAAAAGCTATTATTGCCAAACTGAGAAATATTCTTTAATAGTAAAATCATCAAGCGTAATCCTATAAAGTGCACGACTCATAAAATAAAGGTTTCCCTTTCGGCACAGAAAATCAGTCAAAATCAATCAAAAAAATAAAAATCAAGGAACAAACCGGACCAGCGCAATTAGTGCTCAGCACCGTATAACCTTTGCTTTTATTTACCATCTAAGTTGTAATTTACTTGCCAATAATAAGTGTAAATTGCAACTCGTGATGATTTTGGTGCAATATAATCTATAATAAACTGTAAAATAAGAAAAATGGATGACTTGGTTAGATGTTTAAATTGCAACAAAATTTTGAGAACTTATCCACATTCCTTATTTTTGTTTCTTGAATATTAGTTTTGAAGACAGAACGAGAGAGCCTCTTATGCTTCATTTCAAAGAATAATTATAGAAGTTTAAAATAAAGTGTTTTTGAACAAACCATTTTTCGAGATTTCATTTGGCGCTGACGTAGTTGAATGAAATCACTTGAAGGTGCAACTCCAAATGGGAATTTGCTTTTTAAAGACAAGGTTGTAAAGTCTATTAGCCATCGATTTTGAGAATTGCAACACGTTTTAAGTTTTCATATTAAATATAGTAGCATAGTATATGAGCTCTTCGATAGGCGAACATACGGGCACCGAGTGATTCCATAACGTTCTATTTCATTATAAACCACTAAACATAAGCAAGATAAAACGTAATGTATAACGCAATCATCCATGAATACACAAGAAGTATAGCATGTTTCTAAACCGTGATACACTTTATATTAAATATTTATGTTTGCCATGAAATTTTATTGAAAGTTTTGTAAAACTCTTGGTCATGGATGTAAACAAAACATTAATTCTGTTTTGAGGCCCAAAACTTTTAAATGAGTTCATAAATGCTCCTTCAAAACTTACAATATTGTGAGAGCAATTTTCATATAAATAATTAAAGGTGGGATATAGTTTACGTAATAAATCGACGTGAAAATAAAAATTATAGACTTACGTAACTGAAATTTTTCTACCATATTATTTTTGATGTTTAAAAATTAAATACGGTCTCAGTAAAACATTTCATTCTGTTTACCAGTGATTCAGAGTAAAAAAAAAGAAATATTAAAACTAATAATCTTTTAGATCCTTCAAAATTATTTACTTGTTCGATTCTTCTTGGATAGATATGTCAATTGATTTCTTCTTCTCGGATGTTGTTCGGCATTCTATTCTTCCATGTTTCGATGAACGGTATGGTCAAGTTGTTCGTTATCTTCTTCCACTTCCTTATAGTTCTGGTCACTGAGAAATGTCACGAGTCTGTCATCATGCTTCTGATACAAAGGGAGTTTTTGAACTTGTGAAAAATCTTCTATGAAAAGATCATCTTCAACGTTTAATTCCTGAGTCGAGTACGATGGATAGTATCCCACGTTTTGTTTGTCCATTTTAATATAGGAAGCTATTAGATTCAATAAAAAATTGAGCAATTTTTTGAACAAAAAACATGTAAAATCCTGATTGTGATGATAAATTTAATAAAAGTGTATCTACCCTCAATGAGTTTTGATACTGTTCAATGAGAAAAACAATGTGTGGTGTTACCACTTTTTTTTTAATCAAGACATATATTTATAATAATGCAATTGCATCCTATTATTATGTGCTTTTAAGGATTTATTGACTGATAACGTACACGAGAAACAGAAAACTGCATCGATAAAAAAAAATCTAATCCGTTTACCTTCTATAACACAAATTATGCACTTGAATGCACTTAATAAAAAACCTTTCGACTTAGTCACTGCATGGTAACGAGTAACGCAAGACGCATGATTCACGTTACATACAAAACAACTTAATCAATCGTAACATTTTCGGTCGGGCCTACACGCGAGATGACAAGAAAGCGCGTTACGAGATCACGGCGATGAGAGTACGATAAGATTACTAGAGACTCAACATTAGGGTAACGTACACGATACTCTTTCTCGAACTTTTATTGCACACTAGCATTTGACCGCGGCTTCGTTTGTGCCCACCAGAACGAACTCCATCCTCTTATGTATGGAACGATCTCCCTGTCGTTCGTCATATTCATCACAATTCTGGGCTACTTTAGTAAAAATTGTCAAATTGTGCGGTGAATGATTTATTAAAACAAAAAATAGAAAGATCAATAACAAAGTACAGTCGTTAGTATCAAGGTACAATATACATAGCGAACAATTTCATTGTGATTGAACTTTACATACCTTGATTTAAAATGAAAAAATATACCTTAGGAACATGCTGACGTAATAAAAAGTGTCCTGTGAGTTATTTTTGAACACAAAAGTAATATCTTTGACCTAAAATTTGTTTGAATATGTCCGAGATATTGTCCGTATTAGTGAAAAAGGGTAACATAAAATGACAATATAAGTTGTCCCGTAAGAACGCAATATTGGAACTAAATTATGAATGATTGAGTGACAAATACGCAAAGAAAGTTTTACATTTATAATTTTAATGGGATAGTTATATGAATGACAATAATTATCATATAGAGAAATACATTAATTAAGCAAAACCACAGGAATGACGTAAAACCGAAGACAGCACAAAATACGACTTTTGAATAAAATCAAATTACAATGAATTAGAAATTGGTAGTGGTAGAGACTTGTTATGCTCAACTTGGCTGCTGAACGAAAATGGGCCGGTTAGAAGAGTGAGATACCACGCCCTCATAGAATACAAGCGTTAAGGAGCAGCTTTCATCACTGGATGTTATTCAGCGAGTGAGAGGTCTAGTAACCCATTAACCCTATCATCGCTCCTCTGCTCCTTCATCACTCCACTCCTCTTCCATCAACCTACTTCCTCTTCATCACCCGACTCTCTCTTTCGTCGTACCATTCTCTATTCCATCAGCCCATTCTCCTTCCATCAGATACCCTATTCTACCCAAGACGCCGGCTACGCGTTGATGACTTCTTCGGGGTCATGTGTATCCGTGGGCGGCGTTTACCACCTGAATTCTGGTGGTGTTCCTTTGCCTCTCGAGAATGCTTTAAAAAATGAAAATAAGTAAAAATAGCTAACCGTCCGTCCTCCGGTTCGAAATGGTCACACTTTTCGACCTTGAGAGTGCATTTGGAATGATGATAGAAATTTATCATGAATTACCTGCAACTCGTAGTACAAAAAGATTTCAAACGCGGGAATGCAGCCGATATTTCTCGATCGTCTCGTGACTGTGTTTAATAAACAGCAGCGGCGCTTAGAGATTTTGAAATTTTCCATTATGAGTCATCGACGTGAATTTTATGTAATCCCATTTCCATCGGCAGACGTCTACAAGTCATGACACACACGCAAGATAAACTTGATTGACTTATCGCAAGCGTTCGATCGTGGGGATGTCAAGAATGATAGCGGTGTTCCATATAAAACGGGCTGCGCCTGTGCACGCTACATTGAATTCGAGCAAATATTCCCAAGATGAAGACCGCCTTAGTATTCTTTGCCCTTGCGGCGTTCGGATACGGCAGCCCCACGCCTAGGAAGCTCTTCCACGAGCATTTCGATGACTTTATGGCGATTATAATAGAGGAGGTCGGAGATGAGGTGCAGCACATCACCGAGCATTATATGGAGTTCGATGACTTCTTGGTATCTTTGGACTACTTGCAGACACAAAACTTCAAAGACCTCGTCAACGAAATGGAACATTTGCCCGAATTTATTGCTGTAAGTACGAAACAGAATACATTGGGTTACAGTCAAAAGTTTTTACTGTCATCATATTAGTATTAAAAAAGTGTTGCCAGTTTATGCACAAATACCATTAGTAACGGAATTAATTATCCATTAATAAAAGGCAATGTGTTTAAACCGACATTTATGTATGCGTCAGTGGACCTACATTGTCGTCAGGAACAGAAGTGTTCTTACGTCAGTCCAACTCATATTCTATTGGTTGTTTACTTCCTCTGCAATGACTTATTACATTCTGTTCTTTTTCCACAGGTCGTAGACTTCCTCGAGAATGACAACATCGACATTCATTACTTCCTTGACTTGTTCCACGAAACTCTCGGTGAGTTAATTATTAATGGCGATATAGCGTTAATAACTTATATGTTTGGAATATCCAAGAGGGCAGGCCTCATAAAACTTAATTCACGACTCATAATGAGTAGTATTTGATAGAGCTTTTATAAAAAAATTTTTCGTAAAATTTATTTAGGCCCTTATCAATAATTATTTCTGTAGCTGTACTCTCGTTAGGACAATAACGGGAAAATTTTCCTACCATTGTACAAATAATTTAATGACCTTCTATACTTCTGTCAGTTTCAAAAAATAATTTAATGTGATATGAACGAAAAAATCAAAATAGTTTAGAAAATCGATCCCGCCAGTCGATCACTGAACTTGTGAAAAAATGATCACTTGGAAAAAAAAATCATTAAATTAGCCTTCTTTTTTATTAGCTTTAGAATTACAGCAAGTAGTTTCATATTAAAATGGCTACGTTACTCGGTGTCGTTAAATTATAATAAATAAAAAAATATAATTGTTGCCAAAATAAGACTTCTCACGAATGGAAGTTACTACCCCTAGTAGTTAGTAAATACATCTTTACGTTATCTCCTCTTTCGAAGAGAATAGGTTGTAATAAATGGTACTTTTCTTTTTTATTTTAATATCCGTATTAATAACATTCATTTATCATTTTATTTTGTTTACTCATATTTTTCTATTGAATAAAGTATAAAAAGTTTGGACTTTAGGAAATTATTATAATATCCTAATGTTTAATATAACGTTCATTAATATATATATATATATATATATATATATATATATATATATATATATATATATATATATATATATATATATATGTATATGTATAGATCTCATAGTTGGTGTTTGATTTTTTTTTCAATTGACAAAGTTTTTTTCTTTATGCGTTATTAACATATTTATATGTCAAACTTAGATTTAATAATATTAAATACATATGTATTTAATATTATTAAATCTAAGTATATATCTATATGTATTTAATATTATTAAATCTAAGTATATATCTATATATATATATATACATATGTATTTAATATTATTAAATCTAAGTTTGACATATAAATATGTTAATAACGCATAAAGAAAAAAACTTTGTCAGAACTGAAAAAAAAGAAATCAAAACAAACCTGTCTTAAAGTGACATTTGCAAGCGCCGAGCGGTACTATAATACTTTTACCCAATTGAGGATCTTAGTGTCGCCATCTTCCACCTTTTACAAGTCAGAAAAAATACATGTGTATCACTTTAACACTTAGACCTATTATTTTTTACAAACAAATGTCACGGATTAGATTAATGATATTGAATATGAAACTATTTGCAGTAATTTTAAAGTTGATAAAGAAAAGTGGTGCTATTGCATCCTAGAAGTGACATATGAATTATATGGAACAATGGATTAAAATCAATTGAAAACCAAAAAAAAATTGCTTTATCTTGGCCAATCGAGAGTAAAGTATTACTCAAATGCTTTGCATTAATATGCGTATAATTATTTAGATGTCTAAATAATTATACGCATAATTATTGATGTCATTAAATATATAAATAAAAGCAGATTTAAAAATCAAGATATTGATTTATTTGAATTATATTAATTTAGACGAATTCTTATTTCATATTTCCATAATTTACTTAGATACGTTTGAGTCGATATAATTAACTGTTTGACTTTATTGTTAGAAATTTAACTGTAGTACGTGAAATGGTTCATTGAAATCTGTTATGTTCTGGAGTAGATTAGTATAAAAAACAGATACACAGAGAGAAAATCTTTTTAAAATTAGTTTTTTGAACAGAGTTTCTCTTTGTATAAATATGTAGCATCTGGGTAACCAATTTTTGCTTGGCAGCTTTCGAGTTTATAGTGGGAAAATAATTGTTTTCTATAGCAAAAGTTGTTTGCCAACAAACATTTTATATCATTGTTGTCTGCTTATCTAGCTATAGTAACGTTTGTAGTTTAAGTGATCTAGTGTCATTTGTTGTTGATAAGCAATAACATAGCAACAATGCTACGCAAAATCTGGAAATGCTACGAAATAGCGCTAAATAAAGAAATGTTTAGATTTTTAATAATTTTTTTTCCAAGGAAGTTACACCTATATAAATAAACTTGAAAAGCAAAATACAAATTTCCATCAAAAACGTTAGGGCTTTTCCGAGATAAACATATGTATGTATAGTATATACAAGAATTGCTCACTTAAAAAAATAATATAACAATAGTGTCATTTATAAAGATGTAGATTTATTTTCTTTGATAAACTGCTTGTTATTTTTTAAAATATTTTAGTGTTAGGGGGGATGATATCTATTCTATTCTAGAAAAAAGAAGAGCCGTGAACAAGGATTAGCTTAATGCAAGTTCCTGTTTTGAACGCTAATTAATTCTTTAATTCGTCTCCGCTTCCAGAATTAATGACCTTTCTACTTCTGATTATAATTCAATCTGAATGCTCACCCCTATCACGATCTTGATTTGGTTCTACAATAATTAAAATTTTTCATCGGTTTATTCATAGACTTTTTTTCCTTTTTTAAAATGGTCGGTGTTGCTATTTACTTTATTGACAGTATATTTTTATGTGTGTGGGTGCACTATCGTTTTTTAAATTATCTCTCTGGGGTTGGAATGAGATTAATCACCTAGGATATTTGCCGCTACCTTGTCACGATAATAAGCGATTCTCCATTATTTCAGACGGCGTCGGAGACCGCAAGAAGCGCTCGCAACGCCACACAATCAGCGGCACTGACTTCAACAGCTACATAAGGGACATCATCGACCTGTTCCCCAAGGATAAGCTGGCGGCTCTCTACGACGAGAAAATGGAGGGCGATGAAGAATTCAAAACGGCCATGGAGAATCTATATAGCGACGAATGGCACGCGACTTTCAACGCTCTGGTCGAAAGTGAAATCTTTCAGAAGGAAGTCGACACTCTAGCCGAAAAGGGGATCGACTTCCACCTGGTCATCGCCGAGATCCTTGCTGTCTTCGGCCAGTGATTCTTGACAGAATTAATTTATATGTATAAAACATATAACAAAAATATATGGTTTCCATAATGAATTAATAACATTTTTCACCATCTATGTTCAATAAAATGTACAAACTTCAATAAAAAAATTATATATTATTTATAGTATTTTCTATTTTATGTTTGTTAACTCAACTGCCAACTACTATGATTTGATATAGTAGTGAAGCTTGCTCCAACTCAGTCATTGAAAGCATGAGAGGGTGTTATAAAAAAGCGACAGTTTTTTTTTATAATTTCTCAGTGCTTTATCATAAAGTACTTAATATGTGTTATACAATCAATGACAGAAAATTATTTCCTTATAAAAGTATATAAGTAACTTCAATACATTATGAACTGGTATCAAGGACTCAAAATCATTGTTTAGTTTTAGCTAATGATAATATTTAAGAATAAAATGAAACATACCAATGAGTATTTCCCTTGATTTCCTTTGATTGGTATCTTATACAGGAAATTTTCTTTAGGGAAGTCCTTTGAAAATTACTGTTTCTGTATAATCAGTGCCACGGGTTCATGGTGATTTCAGAATCCTTTTTTCACGTCTGCAAGAACGGATGACTGATGTTTCGATGCACAGAGGCCGGTTGGGATGTGCGCAGGGTTATGTCTTTGAGGCGCTTTAGCTGCATTAGCTGCTTTAAAATGCATCTGCCTGTACTACCTATTGCCGAGGTTCCATCACATAACATAAAAGTCTAAGCAGAAATATTGGGGGAAAGAAAACGTCGATCAATAATCGAAGTCAGGTAATTCCTTCTCTTTATCCGACTGCGCGTCGCAAAGGAGAATAATGTGTTTATTAGTATATATGTGTATGTATGTATCTTTGTTCTTTTGTGGCGCTCCAAATATCAAACTCAGGGGCCCATTTTGATGAATCTGAAGACAAAGGAAGTAATTAAAATTTGATATGGCGACAATAAAACGCAATACTGTAAAAAATTAAAATTGACGAACTATGGCAAGTGAGGTATCATTGAATAGGTTTTCAAAAGTTTTCTTTAACGATTTTTCGTTAATATATATACATATATATGCATATATTAATTCTTACACGTACACTATACTAGCTTTTTCCCACGGCTCCGTAGACAGACCATTTGCGTAAAATCCGTTTTTAGAGAGCGTCTACGTCCCGAAAAGAATAACTACTATACCGAATTTCAAGTCAATTGGACCTATACTTTCGGAGATCTTGTGATGCGTCAGTCAGTCAGTCAGTGGTATTTTGTATTTGTTTATATGTGAAATTATTTGTTATATTTAATTATTTTACAAAAACAAAAGTAATAATATATTTCTTTAATTATTGATGCACACACGGCAAGCAAATATCTATAAATTATATCAAATTTATATGGAGTAATTGTGAGTTTCTTCTAAAAAGAAATGCAAACATCTTAAGCTTACCGTATTTAATGTATAACATATACTGATGATATTTACTACCGGAGGCATACACGTAACAAGAGTCTCAGTAAGTGAGGAAATAAATTCGATCCCTTCGACTGCAAATATTTATCACGTATGATTGGATGATTTATTACATCATCTTTTCAGTTGACTTTTACGCAGTCGGCTTTTAAATTTGGTAATCAAGTATTTTTGTACACAAGAATGATTATCTTCATCAGCTCTCCATGGAATGAAGCTGTATCCCATTGATAAGAAAGACTAGACATTTAATTGTGAACATCATTAGGTTCGAATATTAACTAACTATTGTTGTAAAATTTTGATTGATAATTTTTATATCCCTTCTCGACACTCGTTGTCAGGTAGCGCTCATTATATTGTAATTATAAATCGGTTATTTATTAAAAACTCTAGAACTGTTTGGTATTTAAGCTCTAAGGCAAATTGCAATGATATGATAGAATTCGCTAGAAAGAATCACACGCCCTGAACCTCATGTCTCGTGATTACAATTAAATATTATGTGTTGTATTTGTATGACTTATTTTCTTTGTTCCTGAAACGTTTTTGGAAAATACAACACTATAACGTGAATTAAAACTTCGTATAATAAGCTACTATAATGCATTTGTAAATGTCTTTTGTGATAATTAAAAAAAAGGTGCAGTTGATACAATTCACAAAAGAGAATAATTACTAATAAAAAAAAAAAACTAAATAATTAGATAACATAGTTATATAGATAGATAGTAGCAGCGGACCATTACTATCCCTGGTGTGTTGCGATAACGGCCGCCGTTAACATACGACGACATATAAGTGGCACAGGGAGAGAGAAATCCGTACACACAACAATACAAAACGAGCGCTGTCGCTGTCGACCGACGATCGTGGGTTGCTGTTGTGTACGCAATTCAATTTATTTATTATTTATAATATTACTCATAATCTTACTATAAAAAGGAGTCACTTATCCTCTTAAAGAACAATTTTAAGGTGGATGTAGTGACCGAGCCAAATACATCGCGCGTATGCACACCAATTATTACCATAAGCTGTGTCACAGCAGCCCATGACAAACGCACTTCGCGCGCGAGTGAGCTGCCGGAGGTAGTGCTTCGAAACCTCGAGGATCCCAGCAAGAGCAAACGGGTCCCGCATCCAGGTAAGCCCCTCCCCCCTCGTAGCGAAATGAAAAAGATACCCGCCAAGGCTACAAAATCGAAAGAAAACATTGCTGCCGGAAGCGAACACGATCCACCTACGGTCGAAACACCTGAACCCGCGGTGTTGCAATCCGGATTGATGCACCACCGCCGTCGCAGCAACTCAGTGGGTCCAGTGATGACGCCTGATAAAAGAACACGCGATCAGCTATCACCGTCGCCCATCCCTGAACCCAAAAAACTTGCCGCGGATTTGAAACTGACACATATCATTCCTAGCACCCCGCAGTCGCCATCACCAGTGCGGCGTAGCGGCGCGTCTACCCCATCCTACGGCAGCGTGGAAGATGGACTAGACTCCACGTCCTACGCCTACATATGCAGCCATGGAGGTGAAGAAAGATTCCCTCCCAACACCCCCCGCCTTACTACATCCAGTCACGGACCGACATCGTATGCAGCAGCGGTGTCGGCTCCAACAGCACGACCCTCCCTCTCTCCCCCTCTACATATGCAACCTCCCTCCGGAACAGGAAATACAGCGAACACGAAACCGCAAGATGACCGCCCACTAGAGGCCCCCCGGCGAGCCAAAAGATACCCGCCCATAGTGGTCGAATCTCTTCCGAACTGGACGAGGCACTTCTCTGAATTGAGAAAAATTCTGGGACACCCGCCCAACGCACGCCCCTTCAAATCAGGAGTACGCTTCTTGCCGGCTACCGCTGATGAATTCAGAGTCACCCAGAGATACTTGCAATCGATGTCCTCCAAAGACCCGGTTATCACATGGTACTGTTACACGCCTACCAACGAGCACCCTACGAAGGTGGGCGTCCGCGGTCTACCTGGAGACACGAACATACAAGAAATTCTGGTGGCACTACAACAACAGGATTTCCCAGCGACATACGCGCGTCGCATTCCTCCACGTAGGGACCGCTCCGGCTGTCTTTTCTTCGTGCAGCTGGAGCACCTGAACGAAGAGGAACGTGAAAGACTCTATGCGGTAAAAGAAATATTAAATATGCCAGGCGTTACGGTGGAGGCATGGAGGGGGCGAGGGCCCCCCTCCCAATGCCACCGATGTCAACTCTTCGGACATTCTTCCCACAACTACCACCGCCCTATGCGCTGCGTAAGATGCGGTGGTGAACACGCAGCAGCCAGTTGTGAAAGACCACGGGAAGAAAAACCAACCTGCGCCAACTGTGATGGCCCACACATGGCGAACGATAGGAGATGCCCGGTTTTTCGTCGAGAGGTACGCGTAAGAGGACTAAAAGTTCCCCCCACCTCCCTCAGGGGAAAGACCTGAGGCGTCCAGAGGCCAAAAAGGCACTGCAAGATCCATCGCAACCTCCCCCGAGACGCAACGCCATGGTGGCCGACAACACCATGATAGAGGAAAAATCTGCCCCCCCACGCCTCACAGTAAAGCCGAAACCGATTCCAGCCCCGGCACAAGGGGAAACCATGGAACTGGCACAACGGGTAGAGGACACCGACCCTGTAGAACAGCTGCCCACCGACTCCGCCTCCCAAGGCCCGACTCGGCACACACAGCCGAAACCGAAAGAGGGCAAGAGGGCGAGAAGGAGGGGAAGAAAGATGCTACAACAGCAACAACAACGGCAGCAGCAACCAACAGAACCGAGGGCGACAGGTCACCCCCGAGAGGAGAGAGTGAGAAGAGCAGACCAACTCCGGAGCAGGCCGCCCTCCCTAATAATACAACCGAGACAGCAACTCCCACCACTCCCACAACAGCGGAGGCCGATCGGGAGACCACTACCCACCCCCACTATATCAGACCTGGCCCAGGAGGTGGCCAGTCTAAAAGCAGCCATGTCCGAGATGACAAAGATACTCATCATAATACTCCGCTCAATCAAGACTGTCCAGGATCCGACACAGGACATTCTGGAAGGCCTGACACTCGCGGGGATGTTCTGAACCTCAGGATCATATACTGGAACCCGGGAGGCATCATAGGGAAAACTCATGAGCTCCGAGATCTTGCTCAACTCGAAGACGCCCACATCGTACTGCTGAGCGAAACGAAACTGCGACCAGAACAAGAACTCAAAATCTCCAACTTCTTTGCCTACCGACGCGACGAGATTTCCGCGCGAGGGCCGGCTTACAGAGGCACAGCGGTTCTGATCCGCCGCGACATAATGCATGAAGCCGAGCAACTCACGGATTTCGAAACCATGTGCTCAATAGGCATAAGAGTAGGCTCGTCGGAGCAAGAAATCCGGCTATTCGCGGCTTACCGGCTCCCGGGTACCAAGATGTGCGGCAGGACATCCATGCTATCATCCAGGAGCAGACGCCCACACTCATTATAGGCGATCTCAATGCCAAGCACAAGGCGTGGGGGTCGCACTCTGTCTCCAGGGCCGGCAGACTGCTCATGGAGGATGCTGAGCGCCAGGGATATGAGGTACTGAGCCCTGATACACCCACGCACGTGCCTGCGGACATCCGACACCGACCAGACGTGCTAGACATAGTGATAGGCCACAAAATTAGGAGGCCGATGCACGTAGAAGTCATGTACGGAATGGACACGCAGCACCTGCCCATCCTCGTGACGGTCGGGTCCGGCACCTCCAACTCACCACCAGTATCTGTGACAACGCGTGGACTGGAAATCCTTCGAGTCGTCCTTGGAGACACTACACCTCGGATCCTCCTTCGAGACCGCCGCCGACGTCGAGGCGTCTGCCAACTTATTGGTGGAAAAGATAAAGGAGGCGCAGGCCAGGGCCACGACTCTTTTGCCATCTGCGACCTGCCCCTAAGCATCAAAAGGAAGCTGCGGCTCAAGCGCAGGCTGCATAAGCTATGGACCCGCACACGCTGCCCGAAGCTGAAAAAAGAGCTGAACGGCCTCTCTAGAAATACATCGGAAGCAGTCAGAGATTTCCGTGGCGCGAACTGGGAAGCGACCATCGACCGCGCTGGTGAGAGCGCAAAAAACCTCAATCAGCTCTGCCGCCAACTCACCAGAGCCGCAGCTCCTAAATGTCCAATCACGGATCGCTCGGGGGTCCGGCGCTATGACGCCAAAGCCAGAGCGGAGGTGATAGCCGAACATCTGGCTGAGCAATTTACCCCGAATCCACCCGCCACTTCCCCAAACTTGCAAAAACATCATGCACAGGTGAGGTACCGTGTGGAGGAGTTCATGGCCACCGCCCCCCCTCCGCTCCCGGGAGACCTGTTCATCACCCCAGCCGCACTCCACAAGATTGTCATACGCCTCCCTAAAAAGAAAGCCCCGGGACCGGACGGCGTGTCTACGGCCGCGCTAAAGCATCTCCCCAGAAGGGCGATAGTGGCCATGAACAGAGTGTTCAACGGAATACTCCGCACTGGTCACTTCCGGAGGAGGAAAAGGGGAAAATCATAACGTTACCCAAAGCGGAAAAGACCCGCGTAAGCCAGAGAACATTCGGCCTATCACCCTGCTATCACACGTAGCAAAGACCTTTGAGCGGGCCCTGCTCACCAAACTGCGCCTCTTCCTGACTCCGCGCCAGGAGCAGTACGGGTTCCGCGAAAGACATTCCACCATATTGCAGCTCATAAGGGTACTGCACAACCTCGCTTCCGGAAGGAACTGCGAAAGATATACGGTAGCAGTACTCTTAGATATGGAAAAGGCTTTCGACAGGGTGTGGCACGATGGCCTCATATATAAGCTCATGGACACCTCGTTGCCACCTGCTCTCACAAAAGTAGTCGTCAACTTCCTACAACGTCGTAGTTTCTGCGTCGCTGTCGACGACGTACTATCCGCCCCATGCCCGATAAGAGCAGGAGTACCACAAGACAGCTGCCTCTCGCCCGAACTGTATGCGGTATACACAAACGACATACCCACGCTGCATGGTCATCTTGAGGACTGGGAGGACGACGTGATGCTGGCGCTGTACGCCGATGACAGCGCATATTTTGCATCGTCGCGAAGGGCCGACTTAGCCGCGAAGAGGATCCAGCGCGTACTTGATCTGCTGCCCGAATGGCTGGATAAATGGAGGATGGCCGTCAATGTCAGTAAGACAGCCGCTCTATTAACCGGCAGCCAAAGAAACATGCCCGATCAACTGCGCCTGAGAGGTCAGGCGGTCGAGTGGAACACACGAGTGCGATATCTGGGCGTGCATATCGACCGCTCATTGCGAATGACTCCACAAATAGACCACGTCATCCAGACGAGTCGGGCTGCGCGCGCCAAATTGCGGCCGATACTCGCCTCCAGACTGCCCGTAAGAACAAAAGTAGCAATATACAAGTGCTACATACGTTCCCGCCTGACCTACGCTGCACCGGCTTGGTATGCCCTTTGCTCAGGATTGCAGCGCCAGCGTCTCCAGGCCCAGCAAAACATAGCGCTCCGCTTGATTGCGGGGGCCGGGTGGTACGTCAAAAACGACGTCATCGCCAGAGACCTGGGAGTCGAAACTATCAAGGAGTTCGTCAGAAGGTTGACGCGACGCGCCTTTAACCGCGCAGACGCAGGCCCCCACCCATCCCTGCACAACCTGGCACCACATCTCGATCGACCAACTAGAGGATACCAGCTCCCACGGGACCTGGTAACCGAGACGCCCGATAATTAGAATGTGTGACTGACGGACACTGAAAGGACGACGGTAGTCGCCAACTAACAAACAAAAGACCCGAGGGGGCAGTGTCCCCCTTGAGATGAAGCCCGGGTCCGAGCCTTGGGCTCATACCCACACCTGCACCCGCAGCAGGGTGCAGAGGACTCGCAACGGCCAATGCATATGCAAATAAAGTGCATGGCCACGCCTCCCCAATTAAAATGTATGCAACTCACATGTGCAACGGATGCACCACCTATAAAATGCAGTGGGAGTGGTGCATCCGACACAGTTGCATTGCAACCGTCACATTGTGAAGCTCGGCTGAATAAAGAAGTCTGAAAAAAAACGCTGTCCATCATTAATCGCCGCCACACCGCAAGAAATCCGCTGAATCAGAAGCGTGCGCTCGTGAAGAGAAGCAACCCGAGGTGCGGGCTTACGCGGCGATAGCTGAAATCGCCGTTACACTAATGTCTATGTCTGTGAACTCTGTGTAACCTAATAGAATAAATCTTTTCTTACAGAGAAACTCAGTTGTGTTTTTGATTACTAAACGGTGTCGTCCATATCACCACGAATAGAAAATAATATGTTATATATATCCTTTTTGTTTAGTTTTGTTGGGTATTTCATTTTATAAATATGATTTTCAAACGTTTCTTGAAACTGCAATATGGTTATGACAAAGTTTACACTCACTCATGAGCGTGTTCAGCAGACAGAAAGGGATGTTTCTGTCTGCTGTTAATTATATTATAAAAAGAATGCACTACTACCTCCTTTCCGAGCGTATGAGAATATCCCTCTCTGTGCGCCGGACATGGTTGCCCATCTACTATATCATTGTCGCCATCTTTATTTTTTTAATTAAGTATTGCCCATAATGGTGCGTTCAATAGTTTTGTACCAAAAAAGATGAACCAAAATACGCCTAAATAATAATCGCAAACTATAGTTTAGGTGCTGTTTTTAAATTATTAATGTACAAGGTGCATGTCTGAGCTCTTGCTGGTCGGAGATTCGTGAAACATCTCTATTCAGTTTGGTTTTATATTTTATAAGCAACGAAGAATATAACACCAAAATTAAGTTTCAAAATCTTCATTTATATGTTGATATCTTGACGATGGAACCTTAGAGGCCTCGTAATAAAAAGTCATTTATACAATTAAAAAAAAAATTTCAACATTGAAATAAACATGGTTAATACAGAGACATATTTTATTGGATATGTTGCGAATAACATCTCTTTTAATTTAATTAATTTATATCTGTCTAACAATTAAAAAAATACATGGGGCGTATTGGATATTTTCTACAACCACAAATAAAACAGTTTACAAGCAATATTTTGTTTGTTTTAAAATTATTTTCTTATTTCGCACACTTTTTCATTCGTTTGAAACCTTTTTTAAAAGATAAGCACCACTGATTTAAGAACATCATCTTCACGTGTTGGTTGAATCTTATCATAACCACTTCTGGCTCCGTAAAGAATAAACCCTGATAGGTATACGTCTTATTCGAGGTGTGCGGAAAGGTATTGCCATGATGAAAGATGATACGTCTTCTCGGCCGTCTATTCCGAAATTTCTCAAGTATACTGAGCAAGAAAAAAAATACATGGCAGTGTACCATTCAGAACTTATCACCTTTCGTGATTCAAGCGAGTTTGTGCAAACTGTATCAGTTCTGGGGGAAAAAAAAACGTAAGCATTTTTTTATTAACGCTTCTCACCCATTTCAATTTTGTTGGTTTGCTGTCTGTTCTGAACACTCGTTCATAAAAAAGTATCCGAGATTCGTCTTGCTGTTACAATGTTGGAAACAGTATTTGACCATACCTTTAAATTTAACCATGATCATACTTTAATAATACTTTTCGCATCAATAAACACGAGCCTATTTTGGCCCTTAGGTGCTAATGGAAATGTAATGTAAAGGCTACTATATATATATTTTTTTGGATTAGCCTCATACTAATCCTCAAATAACGTCGAAACTCCTAACAGATGATACGTCGGTCTTACCCACCTTACAGTAATCACATAGCCAAGTGATGGCAGTTATGGACGAACTTCATGAATTTAAACAATTACAGCAGGATGCACTACCAAGGATGTGCTTTAAACTCTCATTTGAAATAATTAACTATTAACTGTGAAAGTTAAGAATTAAACACGTCATAATAAGTTATGTTAATTTTAAAATCGATTGTTGTCAAAGCATATATAGCATATATAGCATATCTAGTCTTTATAGCATAGCTAGTCTTAAGCAAATGCCTTTAACATTATCGATATTTTGAAATATTTAGTTATTAACTTTAACAGTTAGCAGTTAACTATTGTAAATGAGAGTTTGAAGCGCACTGATGTAACAGTAAAAACGTAATTTGCAAAAGTAAACAAATAATGTATGGATAATCTGTCAAATCTTTACGCAATACGTGTACGAATTACGTTTTAACCTTTGGCTCAACCCGCCGTTAGTGTTCTATCGCTTTACGGGGCTCACGTGATACGCTTTATCCCCGTAAGCGTTGTGGAGGTGAGCTGAGCATCTCGAGGTCAAGCGATTTTGGAAATAATGAAAAATCAGGATTTTAAAATCTTTTCTCACTTTATTTTCAATTTTGTTTAGGACAATGAATTCCAATTTGAAATTAAAATAATCGACAAACGGTTATTATAAAAAAAATCAAAAAAACCATAAAGTTTTTAATTAATATAATATTTGCAATTCATAAATTTATAACCAGCTAGAAATGCGAATTTTTGAGTGCATCCGGAGTACATTATCTATTTGACGCACAACTGACTTATGAGGTTTTAGCCTCTTTTTTTAACGCAAAAATTGTGAATTTAAGACATACAATAGATGCACAGCCATATCTGGATTTATGCTTTCTTATAATAGAACATATTGCTTTTTTAAGTATATATATTTGCTCTAATTAGCGCGTCGTCAACCATTTGAAAGGATTTGATGAGAGTTTAAAACTTTACTATAAAAATGTTAAAAAATTAACATTAATTTAAGTAGATGTGAAATAGTAAAATAGAAACAAATGTGTGTACATGTACGACACGGAGAAATGAGTCTTCTAATTTTGTGTTTCTTCTATGTGTGGCCTTGTGATCTAGGTCCAGAATTACAGACTTCGTAGTTTTGCAAGCACTATTTATATTTTGACTGCTGGGTTATTGAAGAAGTCAGTGTACTAATAATCAATAGTCGTTTAAATCAGACAGAATCATTATACTTAAGCTCACAGACTGTCTGAGACGAAACTATACTAGAGAAATGCTATAATGAATTTCCGGATCTCTGTATCGACTCGGCTAATAAAGTCCACGATTTAGCTTGACGTAAAAGGTATTCTGGTTTTTCGATCCGGGCAGGTCTGATGGTAAACGTCATCGATGGACTAAAACGATGCCGTGGTCCTATAGAAAATTTCTAATAATTTTCTACGCCATTTACACCGATCAATATGCAACTTTTTATATTTTGACTATTTCCTTGACCTAATGTCCGGCTGTTTGCTCAATAGAGTGTACCAAAAGCTGGTACACGGGCTTGCTTCAAAATCCTTAGCTCGGTATGAAAACATAGAAAATCCGGGTTCCGGAGGACGTGGAAGACGGACGTGGATGCTTTCGCGTGCTCAGGTGACGAATTCAGCTCGAAAATGACGATGTGCACGTAACAACTTTACAAAACAAAAAACAAGCATTGCCGTATATCATCTTAATGGCGCCTTTAAATTAAATAATTTCGTAGTTATTCCAGAATCAAGTAGTATATATCAGTTAACTGCTTCTCATGTATTTATTGTATTCTTTTCTCAGGTACAGTACAAAGACATTTTGTATAGAGTAAGCAATATTCTAGTTACAGAAATAATGTTTCAATGTCATGCCATCCGATAGGGTTGGATAAAATGTGAAAGTTAATCGTGGGAAAACCAACTCGTGGAGAGCGCTGTTTCCCCCTTATCAGAGATAAGTCCGTTATGGTATTTCAGAGAGGAAAAAACCTCTTGATGCAGTGCGATAGGGTGATTCAGTATTCATGAATTCCCGTTCCATTCATCTTGATTGACGTCGTTTTATATCTACGTCGGCATCGGTAGCCCTTTTCGATAACGCGAATTGTTTGTGTATAAATGGTGTTGTTCCATTGTCTTTCTAGTACAGTCTGTCTTTGAACCTAGTGCCGGTAAAATGAAGGGCTTACTGATAGTTTCGTGTTTGGTTTACGTCGGCTGCGTGTACGCCTTGCCGGCTTCTTCGTGGAATGTTCCGTTCGGAGTGAGTGAATTGTCGTGATTTTGTTTGTTTCACGGTAAAAGTGATCTCGTAAAATAGTAATAAAATCAAAAATCTTTAATTAACTTCTTAGATAACACCGCATATTAATTATGACTATTGGGTGAAAGCGAACGTAGAGCGCTTAAATTCATTTTCAGGGGTCAACTTATTACGTGTACAATAGACATTTTCTAAAAAAATTTTTGTCAGAAAAATTCTAAATAAGGTGTGCTTATAAGTTAAATATGTAGATTGTTGAAGTATTTATTTCTCATTAATCTTGCAATTTTAAAAGAATTGATTAGCTTTTTATTGTATGAACGTCTACAATCCAACAAAAACGATGTTACTTCTTATGTAGGGTTGCATCATTAGGTTGATTCAATAATATTAAAATTGAATTTGTTTTCAATAACATTACAGGTTAAAAGTAGGTTGGTAGGACACATATATATTTATTTAAAAGTTTTTCTTGCTCTCTTATTTAAAATATATCTTGAAATACGAAATAAATGATTGAAATTGTACTTAGAAATGGAATAATTCAGCATTCAATTATATATGTGTATTTACGTACAATTAAAGTACTTATTTTTTTTGAAAATAGTTTTTTTAATGTCGATGCTTCAATATGTTTGAAATAATTGTAGAGGTTTTATATATATTTGTAGATTTCAAATATACATACAATAATGCATTTGTATAACAGATGTTTTTTTCAACAAATGAATATTTATAATTCCAGCATCCTGGAGATGAAAACCGGCATGGCGACTACATGAGCTCTAACAATTATGATTCTTCAAGACCTGGCAACCCAGCAGCCGCTTTTTCATCGCAAACCTATGGCCATGAATATCATCCACAGAATTATAATTTTGATCGACCAGCTCCTTTCAAAGATGAATCAGTTCCAATGATGGTTGGGCCGCCGCCGTACATGAACAAGCCGGGTGGCTTCAAGTACAACGAGAACTATGGCTTTTTCCAAGGACACGATAACAACTACAACTCGCCACATTCCAGCCAACAGCAGTTTAATATTAAGAAGCCTGTAATACCTGCCCAAAACAATTTTGAATCACCTTTCGATTTCGGTGGCGGTTTAAGTGGCCACCCAAGGAGTGTACAATATGAATCTGAGGAAGATCCAGGCCTTCGTGGTCACCATGATCATCACCATCATCATCACGATCATAAGCATCACAAGGATGATCATATCGATTTCCCCCCGTTTCTTCATAATCACTATTACTATAAATATCCCATTATATTCGATAACACTCCATTCGAGTTAAATAATATACAGGATCCGTATAATTATTTTAGTGCCCCTAAGCCTGGCAGTATTAACAATAACGGGCCAAAAGATGAAATGAAACTAGAAATCATGCCGTCTGAAGAAAATATACAACAGAAATTTTATTCTCAAGGTCCCTATTTCGGTAGATCAATGGCATTCGAAAACGAAGGTGTATTTAATCAACAGGATGTGAATAATCTAGATATTTTTAAATACAATTCTATTTTACAAAACCCTCACAATACCCCCGACAAAAATCATGACAACAGGCCTTCTACTCCTGCAAATAACGATTTTGGTCATTTATATTCTGATTTTAACAATGCTTTTGAGGAAGGAAAATTTGTCCAAGGTCAACACCAGAAACATCATCATTTTTATAAACCAGTGTTCGGCGGGTCACAATTTGGTTTCGCGTCATTTCCGTACAACCAATTTTACTACAATAATCCCGGTGTCCCTAATTTAAAACCGGTTTATTTTCATCAAAATAATCCGTATATGAATGTTTTTCCGTCAAATTCCAACTTGAACGGTCCAAAAAAAGATTTAAAATCAGCAGTTACGAAAGGAGAAAATAAGCAAGAAGAAGAGACCCTAAGAAATGTCGATGAACAGGATAAATTAAAACGTGGTGATGATCGCAGCTATCATCACGGACATCACATACATTTCAGACCTGTAATGACAGAGGAGGGCGACATTAAATTTGTGCCCGTTTACTTTCATACTCAAACCGGATATTATCCACCCTTTGAATATTTCTTCGAGGCTGTACCAAGTGACGAACAAGAAGCAGAATTTGTAGACACTAACGAAGAACAAGACGTTGTTTTAGAAAATAACGATGTAGAAGAATTTAACGAAGACGCTGTTGTAGAAAATGTAGAAGTATTGAATGCTGAACAGGATGATTCAGTTGCTCAAGATGAAGCAAAAAGTTGATGAACAGAAAGAGGAAACAATTTAAAAATGTCTTTTATAACTCAATACGATGACGGCTTCTAAAAAAGTTACGAACTGCTATTTACGATGTAAAAACTATTATAAATCAAATTGTATATCATCTTTTTATTATGTATTTTATATATATGTATATTATACAAAATTTTATTATTTGATGTTTTATTAGTTTGATGATAGCAGTTAGTATTATTTAATTGTTACAATGATAAAAATTGTATTATTTATGAAACATAAAGTGGACAGCGAACGCCAATTTTGATACAATGATGTGTTTTTTATGTAGTCAATCGTAACAAAATTGATTTTTTTTCTATTAAAGTCAATAGATATATAAAAGTGAAATAATATACTGTTGTTTTCTTTGCCGTGTTCACGATGGCTGAAAAATGTTTCCAATACCAGTATACGTTCAGGTGCAGGTACAGAATGCTAAATTTCTCCAGATTAAACTTGAACAAAGCGGGGCCATTTGATAGTAATGCACTTAATAGTGACGAATAATATTGTTGATATAAATAACAGTTATTAATTTTATTAGAATTTAAATTTAGGTTGATACCAGTAACAAAGTATATTCCGGGTGTCAATTAAATCCCAGGACGGCTGTATATTTTCTTAGGTGTATTGTTTATGAAAAAAAGTCAAGGTCGTTTATTTAGTAACTTTCAACAAAGAATCCAACGGTGACCTTCAATTCGATCTTGAATTTAACCTTTAAGGTTATTTTAAGATCAACTTGTTTTTTTTTTAAATAATATAAATTTAAAAAAAACAAGTTTTTTTGAAAACAAGATTATTTATACCCCATTTTCATACCGGAAATCGGTAGAACGAGAAATGACATGTGCGAAATTGTATTTAGAGTGATTTTTAGAAGTCAAATCAAGGTAAATTGTGAAACAATTGTCGAAACAGTGTTGTCTTAAAACTTTAAAAGATTTATGAATGAACAAATGTTTAACAAAATTTTGGAAACCAACAGCATCGATTACCTTTGACTTTGAAATCAGTTTTGAACATTATTTGAAAGGTAAAGTACTTTTTTAAATTGATAACCTTACGATCACTCTTATTGTTACCCAGAAACAACCTTGAGGTGACTGATTAACAAGGATCTTCTTGCCTGTCACTATTAAGTTGCTTGCGTGAGGTATGGGGTTCATGAGTTCACCGGCTCTACTAACTTCGAATTCAGCAATCTTAAAATCTATTTTCAACTAATCCATCAATTTCAAACACTTGAAAAATGAACTCATAACCTTTAAACCCTAAATCAATAAATTTAACATCCATAATGGATACTGAACCCGAATATCTACAAATGCATAAATCCTATACTTGTCCCACAAATATATTCACGTTCTTTTTAAAACAAGTTATAAAATTTATTGTATTTGTAGCTGGTAGTTCTGATTTTATAAATTGCGAATAAACATATGTAGTTTTTTTCTTTACTTTAGGTCAACCAGTATATCTTACTCAACGTGAATGTAAAATTTTCCGCTCTGATTGATTGCCGGTGTAAAAAATGGGGACTTATATTAAAAAAAATTGATCTTGAAATAACCTTGAAGGTCGAGTCCAATCCAGGAAGGTATCCATTGAATTCCTCGTTGAAAGTTACTTAAGAAATTACCTTGAACTTTTTCAAAAATAGTTTACTTAAAAAAAATATAGAGTCGTCCCGGGACTTAATTGACACCCAGTATACATATATAACGAAATTCACGTGTACATATTGACTGGCCTTCTAAATGTTTTGGCCTTTTCCAATAGACGACGCGTTCTTATTTTTTTTTCAACACAGCATCTGAATGTTAGTTATTTTGGCCCATAAATGTGGAGTTTGTTAATAACTCACTCACAGCGCCACCATTATTGAATTCATTTTGCACGTGAGTATAATTGATATCCCACTGCTGAAATGGATTTTCCGATAAGATGTTATTAGGCTATAATACCCACAATGTCGCAGTTTGCATTGAGAACGTCACAACCTTTTGAGGACTCTGATGAACCTTTTATTAAACCTAGATTTCACCGTCAAAGCAAGTCACAGTCGATATTTTCAGTAAAGTTACGGAAGAAAAATCAAAGAAATGACTGCAGTTGCGGGTCAGCCTCAAAACTTTCATACGTATTTTTGATCTATTCCGGTTGCAAAATGTATGATGATTTGGGATCATTGATCTTGAGATTGCAAAGCTCAAGACAATTTTCGTTCGCCTTAAAATTTCTTATATAAAAAGTGTTAATTATTGTTTTTCGTAAAATACACTGAAAATCACATATAAAAAAGTGATTTTTAAAACATTTCGTTCAAGATACCCTTCAAAAAAAATTAGCAGATTTGAAAATTATTATGAAATAAAAAAATTGCTTTCAACCTATAAATAAAAAAAAAAACCCGTAGGTAGTTCTCAATTTAACACTTTTATTTTTTATATATGGTCCCGCATAAATTTTTACTGGACGAATTGCCTTTTATGATTCTTTTATTGGATAGGGTATTGGTAGACTAAGTTATTACTACTAACCTACCCAATAAAAAAGAGCGTTGGGAAAATTCCATCTCTAAACATTAAAATTAGGGGGGAAAATAATCGACAAAAAGAAGAAGTTAAACAAAAACTATGAATTAATAAAAAAAATTAAAAACAGCAAAATTGATGCTCATGAAAAAAAATAACACTGACGAAATAAAAATTACATAAATTAAATTAACCTTCACAATAGTAATTAATTTATTCAAATTTAAGGTAGTGTTTAAGAAACAATTATGAATTATTGTTTCATTGCGATCATATATATTGTTTGTATAGGAAATACATGAAAAGCAAGTTTGATATGCGTTGACCTGGTATTTTCATGCTATAAAATCTTTTGCAAGTGTAAATTGATTCGATGAAAAAACTTTCAGACTTTGTTTGTTTTTGTGCGTGCCCTTGTGTGTAACAATGACAAGCACAAAGACAAACCCTTTGTATTACTAAACAATATCTTCATTTAGTTAAATGTTTACTAAATTATCGTTTGTCTAGTTTCTGTTAATCTAATTTTGTACGATTCCAGAATTATTGTGTTTATTAGTATGACGTTTAAATAATGAAACGTTGTTTATCTAATGTTCAATTCTGAATAAAGCATCATTATATATCATTTTCAGTTGCATGTTTACAATTATAACTTCGGATTTCAATAATTTTAAAGATGAGTTTCTAAATAAAGTCAGGCACACTTTTTTGCAGGAAATTATCATCATACGTATAAAGTTTCCATTATTTATATATGAAAATAATACAAAGCGAGGCGGTTAGGATTGTGCATCAAAGAGATTGTTGATGAGCGAAAAAAAATAAGAAGACACGAACAAGGTGCCAAAGTAGCGGTGAAATCAAAAGAGGAAAAGGGATGAATAATTGCAAGGTCAGAAGAGGTCGACAGCGAAAGTAAAAATAACAGTGTGAAATAACCGGTGCGGTGACGGAGAAGGATAAATTAATTTACGTTACATAAACATTAACAAGTAAGTAGTTTCAAGTGAGTGCGGTCGAAAAAGAAAATTTGCGTTTTTTTTAAAGATTTTCGGGTAATTTACGGGTTTTGATAAAGTTGGATATTAATGCAATTATGATAATTGAATGCGAATTTTTAATTTTTTCTTTCAATGTCAATTCCCTTACTTCAATGGCATGGTTGTCAAATTGTCAAAACGGAGTGTAGTTTAATACGTATAATGATATAAAACAATATGCACTTTTCGGTTGCATTTTTGTTTTGATCGTCGAATTTAAGAAAAAAAAAATCAACTTTTGTCTTTCATGAATTAGTCACGGACAACGAAATACGGAATATAAAACTCCTATAGAAACATATTAAACATATGCAACTTTATGCAATTAGTAATGATACGTGATTGATGTATCGTGAATAAATTTAATTTTCTGATTCTCGTCGCCTCATGTGTTTGTCTTTTGATGACAAATATTTTGTGAGCATTTTTTGGTTTTCTGTGGGTACTCTTCTATCCAGCTACAATAATGTATTAAGATATATAAGAGACAGATTATGTTTCTTCCTGTGTATTTTATCTGGCCGACTTCAATGTATTTTAATATATTTATGTATAATTGTCTTTAAAACAAGCGCACGTCATTCTGCATATTAAATATATAGATTCGTTGTGTTGTTTGCCTAAAATTAACAATTAAATTGGTGAGCATCATATAACGCGAGTTAAAAAACGCGAATGTGAAAGCGGAGGCATCAGGTAATCAGCGATAATAGGGGTATTTTAAATATAGCAAGTGAAAGAGAAAGATATAGTATGGCAGCTCAATGGCAGGACGGTCGATTGACCATTCGAAAGTAACGGCTTTTAGCCCGACACTGTAGATACTAATGAGTTTTTTGTACAAATAGATTTGTTAATTCTGCAATATGGTTCGTTAAAGTTGAACGAAAAACTTGTGAGGCGACGAAGTAAGCAAGTTCAACCTTCCAGGTTAGGTGAAAACTTATAGCTGTGCCGTGGAAGTCTGTTGGGTTCAAATAATTGCGAAACGTCAACACGCACCAAGTGTCCCTAGCTGGTTATCCTATTTTGAAAACATCTACCTGAAGCTAAAATAAAGCATAAGAGTATTTTACCTCATTTTCTAGCCTCACGGCCAAAAGAAGACAAAATTCTCTAATGTCTTCTTCTTCTCAATTTCGACGTTAAACACAATTGAGTAGTATGTTGAATAAGATTTGTTTCTTTATTGTGAACAGTTTTCTGTGTGAAATTTTGTTATACAAAATTATTAGGCGCTTTAAGATAATAATTGAAATATCGTTCCTCTATCGGTCTAGCATTGCTAATTTTGTAAAACGTAACGAATTAATATTATCAATTTAATTAAATACATTGAATTGTAATTTGCAACGCTAAAAACTAATTTCTGAACATTCGTCTTTATAATTGGCTTTTAATTTTACGTACCAAAACTTATATAATTATTTCGATAATTATTGGTCGGTCCATTACAGTAGTATATCCCAGAGAATTTTTTTTTATAGAATATTCGAATTAGGCACATTTGTATAAATTGGTGATTTAGTTATTTATGCATATGAATAAAAAAATATATAGATTGCTCAAGTTAACTTCAAAGGATAAAATTATAAATCAAAACTTACTTTTTTACAAATCAGTCGCATACATGAGGTATCTAATGAAAGCTTGTCAGAAGTCGATTTTATGGTATTTTTAAACTTTAATTATTGTAGAAGAATAAAGCTGATAAAGCAGTTAATAATTCTTGAAGACTGCTCTAGGAAAAAGGCGCCTCAACTCATTGCGGCTACAGTACCCCAGTCGTTTCAACATAGTATAGGCATGCAACATGAAGCGATATTTCTCGCTAATTTAAGACAAGAAGCTAATTAACCCCCCCCTTGTAGAAGACACCTACATTAGAATTGCAATCAAGGAGACGTTTGAGATTCTTGAAATGTGTCACTCATTTTATTAACCTCTGTGTAGGCCTTAAAGCTATGCTGTAGTTAACTTGGCTCTAGTACAAAATGCGTCCGCTCGACTGAAGATTTAACTCATTTTCATTGAATTCAGTTGTGAAGTAATACCTCTCGCTGTTGCCTTTCGTTGACTGAGTGAGAATTTCTATAACCACTTTCCTCCTCCATCACCATATTGCTCCTCCATTAATTCATTCTCTTCTTCATCAGATATTCTATTCCTACCCAAGCGATCGACAACGCACTGGTAATTGTTCTGGGTTTGCGAATGTCCATGGACGGCGATGATCACCTAATTTTAGGGCTTGCATGCTCGTTTGCTCCTCGAAAATGCTGTTGCAAAGGCAGGGGCTAAAGCATAAGGGGTAGGCGTGTAGATCGCCTGTTATCACCTTCGTTTCTTGCAAGCGTTGGAACCTTCGTGCGTTTGGGGGTGGTTTTATGGTTCCGGTTTCAGCCATGGTGGTAGTGCCGAGTACGATGTGTGTGTTACTAATAGTATAGGAGAAAAGATAGGAGGAGTTTTGCCTCTATATGCTTATTTACCTACAGAAGTAGATTGTCTTTGCTTGTTCTTCTAGTAAACTATGCAATTTGTGTTGACGATATTTCTTTGAAAATTACTATCTTCAATTTGCACATGAATCAGAAAAGCATCCGCGCTACAGTCCTTCAAGGTGATAACATTTTTTTTAATTGAAACTGTTGAAGACTTGGCAAATTTTATCTAGAATAATCTATTAAAGAAACATTTTCTGTGTGCATCAAAACAATTAACAATATGTAGGTAAGAAATGTAACATTAATTATTAAACTTCGCACGTGTCTATCAATTTACGAAACTAAAGTTTTGACTAGGAATCGAATTGTGTTTTTGAAGTTATAGTTATTTAGGCGCGTTATGAAAAAATGATGAGAGTGAAATTTCAAGATGCGCGCGCATCAGTGTAACACAAAATTAACAGGTTGAAGCTGCCCGCTTCGAATTCGAAATATAATGAGGGAATTTATATTACACTTAATGTAAGAAAACAAATATTTATTTATTTCATTTTTAAAATTTAAATGATATTTTGCAGGCGTGTATAAATAAGATGACAATGCAATATTATTATGACATAGAACTGATCTGATGATGGAGCTGGAAGGTGGCCATAGGATCTCCGTAATTAAACGATGCAACCCCATTGAGTTTGGGCTCGTTTAATTCGTCTTGACCAGTACTTTGATATTATATGGTAACTGGGGTCTGATGATGGATCTGGAAGGTTGCCACAGGAACTCCGTAATTAAACGACGCAATCTCATCGAGTTTGGGCTCGTTTGATTCGTTTTGACGAGTATCTTGGTTGGTGTGAATATGCAACTACGACAAATTCGGGAGAAAATGTCCGTTCCGTTTGTAATGAATGTGGATTATGTCTGATTGATTAGGTGGATGACTCATTGCCAAGGTGAGCACGTGGCGAGGGCTGAATGGTATGAGGGTGTATAAACATTTCTTAAATTGAACTTTATTGACTGTGTTGACTATCCTTTTCCAGTCGTCTTATTATTTTATTGTAATTAATTATTTGCATGCAATTAAAAACTTTTTTAATGATTCCAAAGAAGTATGATTTCTCACGCGCGTACATAAGTACACGTACCCAATTTCTTTTTTTATGTATATGCTTTTCGTCATAATATATATTAATATTTTCATGTTCAATTTTATTTAAGACTCAATCTAACTGTATGTATAACTGCCAAGAGTTACTGTATTAATTTAAAGGGTGATGAAAACACAATTGAACTTATTTCTAAATAAGACAATAATTAATTATAACTTAATACATATATTTTATGGATAACATTTTAATTTATTTGCATAATATATATTGGAACATGTTGACTATTTATGCACAACGTACGGAAAGATCGCTGTGTAATATATCTAGCATGATATATTACACAGCGATGCAACGTGTGATACGAGTACAACAACGTGACAGAACCCCATGACGTGGTAGTGTGACACAGTTGTGTGAAGCGATCTTTGTCCGAGTACACTTCTATTTAGGTCACCTATTTATTATCGCGCTAAGAAGCTACGTAAAACCGTTTATCGGTTTTTTTATACGTAGTTTATCTTAAAATTGCTTGTAGGTTCTAGTCAGAGAGTCAACGTCTACACAGTTTGCCAATATTTGAGCGGGAGTCGGAAGGTCAGGTGTATTTGAAGCGTGGAGTAATATTGGACCTGAAGCAAATATTAATTTTAGGTTGTTTGAATTGAGAAAACTACAGTAAGACTTTTGCTTGCGACGTGTTAAGATTTCGGCATTGTATCTAGATCTAGAAAAATGGCCTAAAAGAACCTACGGGATTCCAATGGGAGACCCATGAATTCGGTTGATTATCCATATATTACCAGTCAGCAAAAAACAAGAAATAAAATCATATATTTTGTTGAGTTAAATGCATTCCGAAACTATGTGTAATCGATAACGTACATCAACTAATTGCTCTTTATTGTAGTCTTTTTCACATGAAATTTCTATATATTAACCTTTTGATGGTTACAATAAGCAATGTATATAACAATATAAATCATGTATGATGGGCAACCGTTCTTTGATCGGTATCAGCTGAAAAACTTCTCGCAAATATAACGAACTTCTCAAAAATGTATACGTTAATTGCGGGAAAACCAATTTTCGGATGACTCGTCTTATCAATGATACGATAGCTATCCTATTTGATACAGTAATGAAAACAAACGTGTTTTTCCGACGCCATGAGTCAGTTTCATGAATTTACGTGATGGTCACCTTGATAGATATCATTTTGTATCTCTATCGTCATCGGTAACCCTTTACGATATGGCGCTTTCTCCGAGTATAAATGACGTTGTTTCTTAGACTTTTGGTTCAGTCTGTCTTTGCACCTAGTAACGGCAAAATGGAGGGTCTACTGATAGTATTATGTTTAGTTTACGTTAGCTGTACAATTGCTCTGCCGAGTCCTTCGTGGAACGTTCTGTATGAAGTAAGTAAGCTGTTATGACTTCATTTATTTCATTATTAGTTTAAACTCACGCCCATTTCTCAAAAGGGTAGGCAGAGACCAAGATTTTCACATGGTACGATTTTTGCTTATCTTTTGCTTCAGTGATATCCATCAATGGTTCCTTGGAAGTTCGTCGGTTTCGAGTGCTCAAAGTTTGGTCCGTTTTTAATGTCACCTATTTGGTCTCCAAGCGATCGTTGCCGACCCTTACACATATTGCTCTATATATTTGTTTTGTTAGTCTAAATTCATTCAACCTTTCCAGGTGGCCAAACCATAGCAATATTCTTTAATTTACTCTAGTCATTACATTTTCATTCAAAACACACCGCTCTATGTCATCACTGTTCCTATGTCTATTTTCCAAAAGCGCTCCACACATATTACAATATATTTCACGTCTCCACTGCATTGATTCTACTTTTATTCCCCTTCTGCCCTACTACACAAGCGCAGTGATTAGAACTCCATTACTGATAGTCAAACACTGAGACAATTTTACTATTTATAGCAGCAAGCAATGCCCAAATAATTTTATATATTGATAAAAACTGTAATTTCTTGAAACTACTTTCACATAAAAAAGAATACGTTTATAGATTTGGTTGTGACGTTTGGTTATTTTATTGATATTTGCGCTCATAGCTTTAATTGGGGTTTGGCTTTTTCATTGGTCTTGCTTTACTTGGCACCGACACTAAAAACATTAATTATTATAATTAATAGATTTTTGAAGACACCATTATTTATTTTCGTAAAAGTTATTTCATTTAACGAAAAAAAAAGCATATACTCTTATAAACATTGTTTCGTCCGATTTTCTTGACAGATGTTTCACGTTACAGAAAAAAATGTGGGATAACCCAAGATTTATGTTAACGGAGAATATTTGGAGAAATAATAAATTCATTTTTGACCATTCATAGTCATTTTTTTCTCATTCATCTCAGAAATTTTCAATGCGCTCTACATATTAGGAAAATTAATAGGACTCCTAAAGTTTGAGTTTTAAATGTAAGTTTTATCTCGCGTGATAAGTGAACAATGCATTTAATATTGAAGATGAACTATATCAGGTTCCCAGATAAACAAAATTTTACAATTAGCAAAATCGTTCACGATTAAATTGAAATAGGTATGTGAGTAATTATAAAGCCTAATTGTGTTTCAATTAATGTGATTTCAAATGTATGCATCACAACATTATTAATGAAACAATAAGTTTTTAAAAAAATTTCGTTATTGTACGATATGAGAACATATAGTTTCGCAAATTGAAGGAATCAAATGTAAGTTTAATAGCATTGAAATGTTCATTGTTTATTTTAAAGTCATTAAATTAAAATCCAGGTGTTTCGATCACCTTACATGTTAAAAAATGCATGTAACAAAAACAATTTTTTAATTACTTCAAGAAAGTAAACTTCTCACGCGCGTACATAAGTACCTACTCCCACTGCGGTTTTTTAATTGTTTTGGTACAGTGTAATTTAAAATACTAAGTAAATTAATTAACATTAAAATAATTCATATTTTGTATAAATATTTCATTTATTTATTTCTCAATTGTTCAATGTTTTATAATTGTTAATATATATGTTTAATTTTAGAATCGTGAAGATCTAAATCAACATGGCGGCTATATGAGTTCAAAAGGATATGACTCTAAAAGACCCAGCGATCCTGCAACATTTTTCTCATCACATGATTTTGGTTATGAATCACGTCCACACAATTATAATACTGTTCGACCAGTTCCTTTTGAAGATCAACAAGTTCTAATGATAGTTGGTCCATCGTTATACATGAACAGACCAGACAGTTTTAAACACTATGCAAATCATGGCGCTTCTCAAGGCTATCACGACAGTTACAACTCGCCACATTTAAACCAAGCTCTTACTGAAGACAAACCAGTCCCAATGATGGTTGGTCCTTCGCCTCAAATAAACAAGCCAGATAGTTTCAAATACAATGAAAATCACGGTGTTTTCCAAGGACATAATAATTTCAATATACCACAGTTTAACCAAGCACCTTTTAAAGACAAGCAATTTCCAACTATGGTTGGCCTTTCGCCACAAATGTACAAGCCAGATAGTTTCAAATACAATGAAAATCACGGTGTTTCTCTAGGACATAATAATTTCAATATACCACAGTTTAACCAAGCACCTTTCAAAGATAAGCAATATCCAACTATGGTTGGCTCTTCGCCACAAATGAACAAGCCAGATAGTTTCAAATACAATGAAAATCACGGTGTTTCTCTAGGACATAATAATTTCAATATACCACAGTTTAACCAAGCACCTTTCAAAGATAAGCAATATCCAACTATGGTTGGCTCTTCGCCACAAGTGAACAAGCCAGATAGTTTCAAATACAATAAAAAACACGGTGTTTCTCTAGGACAGAATAATTTCAATATACCACAGTTTAACCAAGCACCTTTCGAAGATAAGCAAAATCCAACTATGGTTGGCCCTTCGCCACAAATGTACAAGCCAGATAGTTTCAAATACAACGAAAATCACGGTGTTTCTCAAGGACAGAATAATTTCAATATGCCACAGTTTAACCAAGCATCTTTTGAAGACAAGAAATTTCTAACAGTTGTTGGTCCTTCGCCACAAATGAACAAGCCAGAAAGTTTCAAATACAACGAAAATCACGGTGTTTCTCAAGGACAGAATAATTTCAATATGCCACAGTTTAACCAAGCACCTTTTGAAGACAAGAAATTTCTAACAGTTGTTGGTCCTTCGCCACAAATGAACAAGCCAGAAAGTTTCAAATACAACGAAAATCACGGTGTTTCTCAAGGACAGAATAATTTCAATATGCCACAGTTTAACCAAGCACCTTTTGAAGACAAGCAATTTCCAACAATGGTTGGCCCTTCGCCACAAATGTACAAGCCAGATAGTTTCAAATACAACGAAAATCACGGTGTTTCTCTAGGACATAATAATTTCAATATGCCACAGTTTAACCAAGCACCTTTTGAAGACAAGCAATTTCCAACAATGGTAGGCCCTTCGCCACAAATGTACAAGCCAGATAGTTTCAAATACAACGAAAATCACGGTGTTTCTCAAGGACAGACTAATTTCAATATGCCACAGTTTAACCAAGCACCTTTTGAAGACAAGAAATTTCTAACAGTTGTTGGTCCTTCGCCACAAATGAACAAGCCAGAAAGTTTCAAATACAACGAAAATCACGGTGTTTCTCAAGGACAGAATAATTTCAATATGCCACAGTTTAACCAAGCACCTTTTGAAGACAAGCAATTTCCAACAATGGTTGGCCCTTCGCCACAAATGTACAAGCCAGATAGTTTCAAATACAATAAAAAACACGGTGCTTCTCAAGGACAGAATAATTTCAATATGCCACAGTTTAACCAAGCACCTTTTGAAGACAAGCAATTTCCAACAATGGTTGGCCCTTCGCCACAAATGAACATGCCAGATAGTTTCAAATACAATGAAAATTACGGTGTTTCTCAAGGACATAATAATTTCAATATACCACAGTTTAACAAAGCACCTTTCGAAGACAAGAAATTTCTAACAGTTGTTGGTCCTTCATCACAAATGAATAAACCAGATAGTTTCAAGTACAACGAAAATCATGATGTTTCTCAAAGATATAATTATTTCAACACACCACAGTTCATCCAAGCTCCTTACGAAGAGAATCGAGTTCCAATGATGGTTGGACCTTAGGCACAAATAAACAAGCCAGATTGTTTCAAATACAATGAAAATTATGGGCCTCCTCAATGACATCACAATAGTTACATCCTACCACAGTCCAACCAATCACCTTCAGAAGAGAATCCAATTCTAATGATAGTTGGACCAACGCCATTCAGAAATAATCTAGATAGTTCCAAATACAGTGAAAACTATATCCCTCTTCAAGAATATTAAAGTTACCACACAGTTAGAAATAAAATTTTGTGTTATGCACATAGTCTTTTTTTTTGTATGTTACTCGAATACTATCTAATGCGCTACCCTAGAACCAAATAATAAACTTGACTCTATAGAATGTGTTCACTTTTGTCTCCAATATCTATTCATATCACTAGCAAAAGATCAACGTTATGGCACAGGTTGTGCTCTGACTTAATGTACGATAATATTTCTGGTTTTGCGTTGGTTTTATTGCCCAATATTGAATTAAAAAATTATACATAATAAGAATAACTATATTTATATTACAATATTAGGACAAAAATATTGTAGTTCCTTAATAAAACATTGAAATATGGCTTACTACTCTACCAAAACTATATATCAATAGCACGTGGAAATTTTCTTTCACGTTTTAATTCCACATAGATAACATATTACGTGCTTTACAGACTTTGTGTTTAAAACGGCAATATCTTTATGCTATGTTCAGTTCAATTATACAATTTTATCGCTCGTTTGCTAAGAAACGAGCGATAAAATTGTATATTTAGATATATGAGTTTCTATAGTATTTAAAATAGAAAATATTTTCATAGCTGTGTCTACATTTTATGCATGGCGTATGAAACGTGTTTAGACTTTAGTCGTGTAAGGCTATGATATTTAATGATTCAGTTCCTGCGCAACAGAAGTTTGTTGGGCGTCTTTCAAAATTGTCGTGAAGAAATGATAATTTCTTATGGGGTAAGTTGCAAAATTTTTGCGATATAGTGTTATACTATATCGCAAAAATTTTGCAACTCAAAGTACCATCTGTCTTTTATATCATGCAGTGCCATTTGTTGTTGTGACAACGTACTAAAAATTGAATCACCTCAAAATTATATTATATAGCGTTCAATAAAACAATGCTTAGAACTTTCTTATTTCATTTTGCCAGTGAAAACAACTATATTGATAAAACCAATGCTTTACTAAAGTAAAAATTTTCTGTTGAAACGTATAAACTATACATATTTAAATATTTCTCACGGAAATAATATAATTTACACCTATTGCCATACATTTATTTTGTGCAATATGAAAATGTTTAAACCATAGCTGATGGATTTTTTAATTATGTATTAAATTAGGCATTATACCATATTAATCAATTAAATACTAAATCAGGGAACATTTTTGTAAATTCGTTTTTCTAATTGAAGTTATCTAAGTACTATATTTTGTTATAAAGGATTATATTATGTACATCATTATAAAACAATATTTATTCAGGCGCCTTTGCTTCGGCAAATTACATTACGGGAGAGATGAGCCATCCGCCGCCCGAAACGCCAGGGAAACGCGTGTCCCATATTTAAAAATTATAATTATTAGTAAAAATAAACGGATTGCAATGAGGTTAGTGTCAGTCGATGCAGAACAGCAAGTAGTACGAAATTTGATGCAATGGAAATTTTTTTATTACGAAAAAAAGTGATTCGTAAAACGAGGGAAGCTGCGGAATTTATGTTGGGTCGGTGTATTTCGAAGAAAACATGCCCATCGGCCTCGGGCATCGATGGGTTCATTTCGGACATACGCCAGGTGGCCATCTTCGGGGACCTGGGTTTGTTCCTAGTGATGGCGAACGTATGCCTAGAACTGGGATATGCTCCACGGCCCTGGAATGTGGCTGCCATTAAGGTGATCCCAACTATGCCCGTTCGAGGTCCTACCGTCCCAAAGGTTTGCTCTCTTTGCTAGGCAAAATCGTGGAAATGATGCTGGTCGAGCGCCTCTAATGGCACTTGACGCTAAAGCTGCAAGCGACGCAGTATGGTTTCATGATGCAGCACGGGACGGAGGTCGCCCTCAACAATCTAATGACATACATCTATAATGAGTTAAATCTGAAAAAAACCTTCAATCATTCTCACATATAACCAAATAAAAGGTTCAGTTGATACACTTGATTAAATGTGACAAAACGTTTACTGTAACAGAAAAACTAGACGGTAGCCTTTGTGCTTGTTTTTTGGAATGCAGAACTTTGCGAACATCAATACATATATATTACACTGTTTCAATAGAATTACTAGAAATGACAAGCCAAAGAATAGGAGACTATTTAATTTACGATTAAGTGACGAAGTAGTTTTTCCACACATATGGATGCGTTTGGAAAAACCATCCTTTCAACGAAATCTTCGGAGTCTCAATTGTGATTTTTTAGGAGATTGTACTAATCAAGAACAGAGGCCACCCCCAGAATCGCAAAAAAATTGTTTTTACTGATTGATATTCCGTTTCTAAAGTGTTAAAAAAAAAAAGGGTGAAAGTATGTATGGAAATACCATTAGAATGAATTTAAAGGGGTGGATATTCGTATTTTTTTTTTAAATAGCATAATAAAAATTTCAAGGTTTTTGAAAATTTAATCACGGAGAAAGTAAAATAGGGGTTGAAAGTCAATATAAGGGTTCTGTCATTTTTTCACTTATAATTATGGAAGTTGGTATTTTAGTCTTCAAACAACGGATTTCAGGATTTTTGAAAATTAAACCTTAAAAGGGTGAGCGGAAAGTGAAAGTTTCTTTGATGGTCCCGTTAGTTTTGAAATAATAGTGATAAAAATTGGTATTTGGACTCTTTATTTTAAATAAAAACACGTATTTCTAGGACAGCATTGAGATCGAGAAATTCTAGCCCGAAATTGGCCGTTTAACTGCCGTCGCGAGAGGAATCAGAACTAAGGACCGGCTTCGGGTTAAAAGAACCAAGAATAGTATGTTTACCGACAACCGATAGCGGCACCAGCATCGGACTTTGAGCAGGACGGGGTTCAGCAGAATTTGGATTCATACAACATTTTTACCATTCGAAGCTCTGATCGGAATTGAACCGAAATCAGAATTAAAATCGGGATTGAGATCCGAATTAATATCGAAAACGGGATTAGAATCAACAATGGGACCGAGTTTGGAGTCAGGAAACAGAATGGGATTGGATTTGAAAATGAGATTGGGACCGAAAAACATAATGGAATCCGTAATAAAATTGAGATTATGATTAAAAGTTTTCTCGATCTGAAATGAACGAATCTTTCCATATGAACGTGAGCGGAAGCACGAGTTCGTTGTAGTAACTGTGATAAATTTCTTTTGTCGATATATTGTTATTAATTAATTATTAATATTTCACTTACTTTTTATTACTCATTTATTCTTAATTAGGTTATTTATCTCACCTACATAAATACAACGTGAAGTACCTGGGTATATGTACTTGGATCGGAGACTCACTTGGTAGAAACATGTTAAAAAAAGAGAAATGAGATTAATCTAAAGTATAAATATCATACTGGCTAATGGACAGAAACTCAATACTAGCTGTGAACAATAAAATTCTTATCTACAAAACCATAGTTTGGACATATGGCATATAACTAGGTCATATGTCCAAACTGGTCGCTGTCAATGCCTCCAACCTAATGAAAATGCAAAGGCTGCAGAACAATATACTCAGGCAGATATCGAATGGACTATTGTTTCCCAAAATAATGCTTTGCTTCAAAAAATACTCGTTATGCCAATAATAAGAGATGAAATCGCTTCTTATGGCGACAAATACTAAGCAAAATTGCCATGTCCAGAAATTATTAGTCGATTAAAAAAGAGACGAGACATATTCGATTACGATAATTAGCACATAGACTGACTACACAAATAAAAATGCTGTTCAACGTAATATAAGAATAAGAACATATTAATAAGATCTACATCTATATATACGATTATAAAAGAAGTTTATCACAGTTTTATTATAAGTTCTGAAAATTCAAGTGCGAAAGGTTACTAATCAACTTTAAATAGATCGTAAATGGTCATTCATGACGAAAAATGTTTTTTTGCAGTATTGCAATTATTTGAATGCCTCACGTATAATAAATGCGATTCAGCTCATGATTATACCGCGATCTTATATTATAATGATGTGACGCTGAGCCATAGATACAGCTGCGTGATTATCTTGCGTGATTTCTTTGTTTGTAGTGAGTTTTTTTCCGATTTACTCTCCGTTCTGACGCCTGTGTCAAGAAGCTTTCTTTCAATAATTCAGTAGATTTTGTACGTATATTTTATCTTAAGATATTTCGAGGATTTCGATTTAAGGGGTCATATTCAGTTCAGTTTCAGGGGTCATATTCATGGTCAGTTGGGGTTTTACCTCGACTATCGGACGGTCAAGTTCATCACACAGAGTTTGAGGTGAGTGTTATGTGAAGTTCTAAGTAGCATTGGTTAAATCTATTAAAGATATAGATTTATAGACTCCTATATTAGATATTCTGTATTCAACTATGATCTTTAAAGTCTAGCTGTGATGAGATATCTTTCAAAAATTATGTACTAAATTAGACATTCGGTTTGAGGAACATGATTGTAAATCCATTTTTCTCATTAAAGGTATCTAAGTATCACATTTTATTATAAAACATTATATAAAATACATTGCAAAAGTATATTATTGTATTATAAAACAATACTTATTCAGGCACATTTGGCTCGGTTAACTACATTGTGACTAAAGCAGTATCAGTAAGAATAATAACAAATGAGATTCAAGTATTTTAAACCGCGAAATTTTAATGTGAAAAATGAGGTTCGCCTTGCTCCCCTTATTACTTATAGAGTTAGTGTCATCTGTGAAAAATATTAACAAGGTAGATTAGTAATCTTAATTTTGTTGAAGAACTGCACACTTTTCATAATACGGTGGTATATCATTTTCAAAAGTATGGGTCTAATAAAAAGCTCTACGTTTCGATGCCGTACAAAAGCAGGTTTTTTTTAAGTTAGACTTCTTATGGGGCATATTGAAACCCGATGAGAGTGAATTTTTATTGGGATGATATGAAAACTACAGCATGAAGTTCCCATAAGCAGTTTAGAGAGCCACTTCAGACCACTAATAGCCGATGCGCCAATAATGTTCGCCACTAATTGGCGCTTATTATTATAAGAAATTAATATTAATTTGTAAGTGCCTCGTTGTCTGTCGATTGGTATTATTTCCCGCTATTTTTCTTAATTTGTCCTTAGGTCACTTTTTAGGTGCCTTCAAAATTCTAGTTTCTCTCTTGCTCGTCTCTTTGTCATTATTTTTATAATATCTTCAGCATTATATCAATATTTTATTTTTTTCCTGTATATATTCTCTAGCTCAACAATTAGATGACTTATTCCATTAGAGAGGTACATTTATACTATACTTTTTGTTTATATACAAATATATTTCGTGTATCCTTACCCCTCCCTCGCATTACATCCTCTCCTTAGTTTCTATTTTCTGTTTTATAAGTTTCCTGTCATCAAAAAGGTGGCCATATACCCCCGAGGGGTATACGCCCTCCTCCCCTTCACCAAGCCTCTGCCAAATCGATTTCCTATTTTCCCTCATTTCCCCCCTGGAATACCTCATCCCTCCGCACCCACTCACGTTGCTGTGGTATTTTTAGAATTTTGAAATTGAACTCGTTTGAATAAGCATCACAAGAGGAAACTTTTCGCCCAATGGATTTTCCAAATTCAATCGATCTTTTAACAAACGTCAAATAATTCTAATATTTTACTTGATAATTAATATAATAGCAAATATAAAATGAAATTTATATTACAATTTGTATAAAAAAATTAATATTAGTATTTGAAATTTAAATTAAACTTCAACTGTATTGCCTATTCCACTCCAGTTATTTTATTATTTTTTTGTAATTAATAATTTGTATGTAATTAAAATATTTTTTTATTACACCAAATAAGTATAACTTCTCATGCGCACTATAGTTTTTATTTTTGGTAATTAATCCTAATTCAAGAATTGTATAATACTGGGATCGTGACACAAAACGGAAAACAACTTATAAATCAAAACATATTGATAAAAAAAAATTATTTGTACTGAACGTGAGGAACAACTTTTTCTCCAACCCATTATTATGTGGTTTAGTTTAATAAAAATTTGATAAAACACACGCCATTTTTATTATCACACCAAAGAAGTGTAATTCGTAAAATGTATACATAATGTCATTAAATTACAAAAATATACGATCATAGGTCACGATATCATTTTGTACCTTGTAAAAATATATCCAAGTTGGACTTAAACAGTAACGAATAACAACTAAATGCTTTTATTTATAATATTTTTTGTATCCAAATTCTGTATACTTTGTATTCAATTAATGCAATACTAATTTAAATTATTAAGACCTTTTATTGAATCTATCTTTTGAAGAATCTTATCAGCCGACATTGGAATGTCGGCTGAAAAGTGTGAAAATTAGTTTAGGAAATCCAATAAGAAGATGACTATTTCCTTCTTATCAAACATGATTTATCTGACGGATTTCATAGAGGAAGAAACATCTCATTGGAAGGCAATGGGATGATTCACGATTTCCAGTTATGTGCATCCTTAAAGACGACGTTTTGTATTTACATCAGTGTTGCGTTCGTAGCCCTTCCCGATAGTACCTACACTTTACTTTAGTTCAATTAATGTTATGTCCTTAGCTTCTAGTTCAGTTTATTATTTATTTTTAACATGCTTTTATTAACTTCACTCGTATGTATATATGTATGTGTCTATGAATATATGTAACAGAAACTTAGAGATTGAATTTTTCATATTTATAATTGTTGGATTGTCACAAAACTTGGCAATTGTATATAATTCTTATGACAATACAATGACATGGTATCATTGGATTCATCTGATGATGGAGCCAGAAGTTAGGTACGGAAGCTCCGTAATAAAATAACACATCCTAGCCGTGTTTGAACTTGTTTGTATTGTTTTGAGACGTAATCTGGAGATGAGTAATTGTCAAGGTTTGATGATGAAGCTGAAGTTTGACATTTTCCTTCCGTGATAGAGTAAGATATTCGAGATGTATTTCGGCTTGTTAGAATTGTCTAGAAATGTACTTTGAACGTGATTGGTGTCTGATGATGGATTTGGAAGTTTTGCACTGGAACTCTAAAATCAGACAATGTATCTTAGTTATGTTTGGGGTTGTTGAAATTATCTTGGCATGCACTTTGTCTATGATAAGTTTTCAAGATCAGAATTTGAAGCTGGAAGGTTGACGCTTGAACTCCGTAATAGAACATGTTCTAACCATGATTGGGCTTTCTGATATTTGCTAAACTCTACTGTCAATAGCTTTGCCATCTGTACATTATACTAGTATTGTTAGAATTCTATATTTTCACCTAAGTCATGGAGAAAACTAAGCTGGGAGCTGAGACTAGTTAAAAATGCCATGTCGCAATCCTTACCTCCGGGTATCGGGCACAACCCTGCTGTGAGTATCCTTACCCCACTACGAACTACTGTGGAAAGATTAGCTTACTGTCGAGATTACAAGAAAATCGGAAGGGCACATTTTTTATTAATATTTTATTTATATAAAAAAATAATATACATATATTTTTAAAAAACCAAAAAACGCTTTCGTAAAGAGGTAGGTACTGTATTAAAAGGCAAAAAATCAAAAGCTGTTCTCACTATCTACCCCCAATCAGCCTGAGTGTAAATCATGTTTGCAGTGAAGTTATAATATTTGATATTTAGCTGGCAGTATACACTTATTTTCTATATTCGTTTTCGTAGTGCCAAATATCGATTCAGGATCCTGAGCTCAGGGCAGTTGTCAGTTTCTTCTTCATTTGGAATATAAACGGCCAGTACTGATAGCGATAACGTGGCGAATGCAGAACATTAGAGAATGGCGATTTATCGGCAAGTGCAGTTCTGTTATCGCCGAAGAAAAAAAAGATACATCACGGTATTGCGTATAGCCGTTTAATAGTCAAATAATCAACGAGCGTCTATTAGAGTAAAGTTACGAGCGCATCCAGATAATTGTTTTGTTTGCTGCAGGATGTCAACAAAAGCTTTTGACTAATTTCATACCGGCATTACGTGACAAATTACGAAAGCACACGTCAGTTACGCACGGCGCGTGGCACGAGTTAGAACGGGCACTTGTAACGTGTGCGACGGTGCGTACAAAATGTATACAAGCGCTGCGTTCCGTTTGGCGTCATTCGGTTCTTTACGATCGCTTCGTCCAAACGTGTGGGTTGGCGTTGGAAACGGACGTATATACGGAAAAATTTCCGTTAGGAAAAAAAACGAATGTCTGCGATTGTTAATGCATTTTGTATAGATTTGAAGCATTCGAGAACTCGTATACGGAAAACGAATGTATGCAGCCGGCCTAAACGATTGGGAAGCTTTTTCTCAAAAATAGATTGCTATACAACAATTTTGATCATTATTTTTCTAAAGCAGAAAAATTATGACCCATTCATTTACAAAAGAGTATATAAAAAAATTTAAAATGATTAGTAGACTTTTTAGTTTGCCATCATAACGTGTAAAGGTAAACTGAACTGACTGTGTTATGTTTGGTTTACGTGAGTTTCGTCATTGGCCCCGGGTCCTTCGTGAAACGTTCCGTTTCTGTTGTGATTTTATATAAGCAATGACCGGAACAATTTCTTGGGACAAAGACAATGTCAAAAACCAAATGTTGTTGTGTTTGTTACTTGTTAGAACAGAGACGTCAAACGATCGGACAAGTGCGAGCAGTACTAATACGTCTTGAGGATTCCATAACAAAATATTCCGTTATAACGATTTTTTTATTTGAAATAAACCAAAAAAATTACTACCTGAATGTATTAAAATTTTAATTTTTTATAACGATAAGTAAAAAATGTTCTCCCATACATCGGTCTATCACTATCGATATTCAACTGGATACTTACGTATTTCATAATTGCATAAAAAGATTTTCTCTACGATATAACTACAAATGGAAAATTTTCATATTTTCATTATACTTGTTCATTATAAATTCAATTAAGATGGACATAATGGGAAATTGTTTGTCATCCCATTGCCTTCCATTAAGATGTTTCTTTTTCTATGAAATCCGTCAGATAAATCGTGTTCGATGAGATGGAAATAGTCATCTGCTTATTGGATTTACTACAACTATCTTTCACACTTTGAAGAATCTTATCAACCGACATTGGAATTATGTTTCTGAATCTGATGCAAAATTTACCTTAAATAGAAGGTTTCAATAATTTAAATTAATATTGCCTTAATTTAATACAAAGCATACAGAATTTGGAAATAAAAATATTATAAATAAAAGCATTTAGTCGTTGTTCATTACTGTTTAAGTCCAACTTGGATATATTTTTAAAAGACGCAAAACGATATTGTGACCTATGATCATATATTTTTGTAATTTAATAGCATACGTTTTAGATAGATTACAATTCTTTGGTGTGATAATGGCGTCATAAAAATGGCGTGTGTTTTATTAATTTTTCATTAAACTAAACCACATGATATTGGGTTGGAGAAAAGTATTTCCTCACGTTCTGTTAATAGCTATCCTGATTCCAAACCGACGTTGAACGTGAATCTCTCTTAGATATTGCTATTACTAATAACCGATCGGCACAAGTAAAGAATTCTTTCTATGATCACACAAATATGTCCACGAGAAACAATTGGTATATTTATAAATTGCATTCTACATGTCATTCTGATGTATAATACATATATTATTCTGATGTATGTTACCGTAAATTTTCAGCTAATTCTGTTCTATCGGTAAAGCGCGACTGAGAATTTTCACATTTATAATGTAAGTAGGATACAAAAATAGTTAATAATATGGAATATAGAAAACTATGTCTATTAACTAAGAGTATAATTTAGATAAATAAATTATCAAACTCTGTCGCTGAGATAAATTAATTTCGTTTTTCTAACATAATAAGATAATAATACTAAAATAATAATATTTCTCAGAGCTGATAACATGAATAACTGACACAATCTATTTTAATATTCTGTGGTTCCAATCTTATGTTTTTAATGCCTTGGCCGTTCTTGATATTAAAGGAGAATACGGAAAATGTGATCAACAGGCAATTCACCCATCGGGCTTGCACTTCAATTAAGACCTAAAACAAAGATCATCCCTAATATAATACCTCAGCTAAATTTATTCTGCGATGAACATTTATAAAGCCACCTCCATGAAATTGTAAAGTTGCTATGTCAGCGAGTTTCAATAATTCATACGATATTTTAGAGTATGCTTTACACTGTACAAGCTTTAACGAAGGTAGTGATGCCTTCGAACTGGAAATTACATTGGAAAATGTTGCTGTTAATGACAATAAAATTCTGAATATTTGATTACTTCTTATGAGCATATAGAGAATTTTGAATAATTTTTACGTGACAAGTACCTGAATTATATTTGTAAAAATAAGGAAAAAATGTTTTAACGAATAGAAATCACTTTAATTTTAACTTTGTGTTTTTATTAGTGTTAACATTTTGAACAGCTTTTTTTAGTTTTTTTTTATTTTTGAGATTTTTTTTGTGATTTTAATGTGTTCAGAAAACAATGAATTATTTTCATCACTTCAGAATCTTTTCATTTTGCAAAACTGAGTAACCTTGTCATATACTTGAAAATAACTGTATTTACTCTCGCTTAAGATACGAAGTTCCATACTTGTCCTAATTAGAAGTAGGGTGTGCGTAAGATATTAAGCTTGAGCCCAGTGACTGACTCACTAACGGCAGTAAAGGCAAACGCAAGTGTTTTATTGTGTTATTGCCATGTTAACCTAAAATACGATTTTGAGTTTATTTAAATAATAAAATGCGATTCAGCTAAATAAAAATCGAAATTACTTAATTGTATTAATAACTTTTCAAACTAATTTTTCAGTTTAAGGATTTAAACATTAGTCATAATATAAAAATAAAAAGGTCAGTCGCCATTCTCTCGAAAGCGGTTATTGACAAGTTACGGTACTCTTCGTTACAACGGCAGCGTAGATGTCCGTCTTCTATATTAATTTCGTGCTTCACATCTCCACTCTTCCATGACAAAAAAGATGGACAGTCGGTAATCCTCATAGAACTCTATTAAAAACAAAGTCGAAAGAATGAATTCAGCAAATTTAGATTTTAGTCATTTATCGTCGGATTCAAAGGAGCGATCAATGCGAGAATTAGCAATATAATAATAAGTATGAAATAGCGTTATATGGAGAAATTTACTTCTGGATCTTACAATCAGTTCTTATTGCAAAGAATAAAATGAAATTACATATATTAATTCTTTTTCTTTATAATTAACCTAATCACGATAAATTTCGAAAAGAAAATACAAATTCGCGTATAAGAGATCATAATGAAATTACTTCTAATGGCATGCCTTAAGAGCGACACTGCTTTGCACAGTGTTAAGCATCTTCCGCACGCCGAGCTTCCTCGTCGCCGGTGACCAAGCGTACGAAGCGTACCGCACAATCAGTTCTATCATGAAAATATATATGGTTCTCACAATCTCAGGACTCAGAGCCCACGTTGCCTTGGCCGCTTGGGTTAAACCCTTGTATATGTTAGAAGTTTTATTACAAGCTTTGTAACATGGGGAATGAATGTCAGCTTTCTATTGATCGTTAGACCGAGGAGACATATATCGCCGATCAGGTTTTAATGCTCACCATTCATATGCACCACTGGGTCATTATGTTTGAGTTTTCTGGTAAGCACCATCAAATTTGTTTTTTGATGGTGCAAACCTCAGTTTATTTCTAACTCCCCAGCAGTGCACGTGCGCTAACGGCCGATTGGCGTCCTCCTCCACAGACGAAGCTGACTGTCCGGAAAATATGAGGGCACATCATTCGCGAATGTCTGCACATATACGCCGAGTTCCCCGAGTCCTCGAAGTGAAAAGTCCAAAATGAGGTTCCAAAAGGTAGAATCAGCTGCAGAGCCCTATATATAACCCTTGGAAATCCCTTTCCTACACTCCCCTCCAGCGTATCGCGAAATCACCGCCCGGTCTCGAAGGTATCCCTACACCAAGCCGTAGAGGTTCATTGGGCATTTATAAGTGAACAGCTGAGTCTTCAACGCCGGCTACCACGCATTGTCAAAGGAGCTCTCAATGTTCAATGACAACATTATCTTTTTTTTGAGATTCAACTCACTATAGATGTATGTAATTAGATCTCAGAGGGTGTCTTCTGTCCCCCGTTGCGGCGTGAAGTCATACTACAGCTTGCAGTTTCGGCATTAAATGCCATTGGAGGCGCCCGACCAGCATCCTTTTTTACGGTTTTGCACAGCACAGAGAGCAGACCTATGGATCGGTAAAAGTTCAGACGGGTATAATCATCCTTAATGGAAGCTACCTTTTAGGACCGAGGAAAGTATCCCAGCTCGAGGCATTTGTTCGCCATCGCTAAGAAACAATCCCAGGTCCCGGAAGATAGCCGCCTGGCATATGTCCGAGGTGAACCCATCAATGCTCGGGCTTTCCGAGGATGAAACGCTTTAAGCATATTTTTGACTTCGGCCCCGACAAAAGGTGGGTCTACTTCAGGCAGTTCCTTCAAAACTACGTTTGGATGGTCATCTCCGTCAGTTTACCTTTTGACTTCCGTATGATACGGATCGGCGGTATCGATCAGGTCACCAGGGAAAAAGGCCTCTTCCGGGAGAGTTGCCGACTCGTGCCGACCTAATACCGAGACCGAGACTTGACATTCTCGGACCATTCTGCCATTCCTCTGCTCTATTCTCACGGGCAATTGGGGTAAATAGTAATAATGATGATAATAATAATAATAATCCTTTATTCGTCTATTAAAAAAATAAAAATGAAGACAAGTGTTACATCTTAAAATTAACTTAACTAAGATACAAAAAAATTATAATTAGAACATAATTATCTCCGTATGCTCTCAAGTGAAAGGTTTTTAATAGAGATGCATGAACCATATCCTTTTGCTTATTGAGTGATTCTATTCCATTGGTAACGGTCTCCTATGAGAAACGACGAACATTTCTTACCCCATAGTACCTAATTTTCTGTTTTATCTGTTAGTTTCTAATATTTCCAAGAGTCATATTAATATTGTTATTTACAAATGTTTGTCTCTGAGCTCCGTTATTGTAAGATCTAATCATATTTTCTAACTGATTCTAAGAAAGGGAAGTGTAGCTCTCTACTGTACATTAATACACATAGAGTCAGCCCTGTCGTGCTCTGTATAGTTACATTTACATTAGTTACATTTTATGAAAATATCATTAACGGTATAAAACATACACTATTCTTTCTGGTTACCACCAACATACATCGATAATAGTTGCCAAAGCGTTCAATGAAAAATTTCTATCAAAACGTTTGTTTACGGGTGAAAGGCAATAGCAAATCGCGATATTGTCCCAAATGCTCCGATCACGTCTCTACAATTCTCGAGCGAAGAATAGTCCCTCGGTCGAATACTATTTCTGTACAGAACCAAACTTATTAAATATTCCATTTAATAAAGAATCTGTTACCGCTTTAGCTGTGACACGCAGAATGGCTTTTATCATAACATATTTCGAGGCGTATTTTATAGCTGTTATTATGTATTTATTACTGCGCATGGACCTTCTAATGCGTCCTACATCAATACTAACCCTTTCTAAAAGGGCTTTGTAATGAAATTGGTTGCAATCTAGCCTGATTGCTTACTATTTTCTTTCCAAACATGTACGATTTGATCTGACGTATTTTTCCACTTCTTTCTCAGTATTTTTCGCAAAATATATTTATCTTAACTTTACCAATGTTTTGTTTAAGCCAAAATGCCCCTTATTCCAAGGTTTATCCTTTGCACTTCCTTCAAAACTTCATCTAACATGCATCTCGGTAAGACTATTACATCTTTCCTGCATCCCAACCAATTTATTATTTCATATAAAATTTAATTTCGTATAAAAATGTGATATTTACCTTCATTCTTACTTAACGTTTCTACACCAAATTTACAAAATTTATCATCTCTCTGTCTTCCTATTAAAGTCACCACTGAAATTATATAGACTGATAATTCTATCTCCTCGTCTATCGACTTTGTCCCATTATTCTGTATAATTAGATTCCTAGAAAGAAAATCTGCCTGAAGATTGAATCGCATAAAGCTAAGTATATTCTACAAACTATTTAAGACGAGTCGAAAGGATACATTTTAGCCGAATTAGGTTAGGTAGCTTAATGTAATGTAAAGGTAGCTTTAATGGCGAAAAGTGAAATATGTACATGCATTTCTTTGCGACGTCAGGTATGTTGTCATGAAAAAAAATAGAAATTTATTGGTGTTCACGTAATAATGGAGCAACGGATCGACGTGAAAAGTTCAAGGGCAGGCGAGTACCAGGTTAATTTTTGTTCCGCAAAAATAATGGTTCCCGTGGAACTGCATAAAAACCACCTCCGCAACGCCAAAAAGAATCAGTACGTAGTGTGATATGCACAAAAGCCGCTGTCTAAATTAAAGAACACGACACTTTTTTATTTCGGAAACTTTGGGATTACATAACAACAAGAACCAAATGGATGTATATGACAAGTATTTGCTACGATTTGGGTTCATGTACACAATATTCTAAAATAACATGTTCTGATTGCTTGTATGTCTTATCAAGACTTGTCAACCTTCAGACCAAATCCTTAGACTTAGAAAAGTTTTAACGGTGTATTCCTATAGCGAATAGCAAAAAGCGACATAAATAAAGGATTTTCATATTCCGTTTCTAATATGGTGAAAAGATAATCTTAAAGTTAGAGTTATGGAAGTTGATGTTTTGGGTTTCATTTCAAATGACGAAACGCGTATTTCAGAGTTTTTGATAACTAAACCTTAAAAAGGTGAACGAGAAGTGAAAGTTTATTTGACCATTTCGTTAGTTTTGAAATTATAGTCATGATAATTGGTATAATTTTGGCTATTTTCTTTTCAAATAAAGAAACAGGTGTTTCTAGGATTGCATGGGGATCGGGAAAACCTAGTACGAATCTGGTTGTCTAATCAAAAGCGGCACTTTTTCAAACACTACATAGGGTTCATGCATTTTCATTGATAGTTAAAATTAATTTACCACTGATTCTGAAATACAAGATCGAAAACAACAGAAAAAATGCTTCCTCAAGCTTATTTTTCTTATATCATAATGAAAATATTACTTATGTGGATGTCCAAGAGCTATGGTGATTTAAATATTCATCTCCATAATAAAAAACTTCTTTCATGAATTTAGCTTTGATAAATTATTTGAATTGATTTGTATTACTTAATTCTTATATTTTTTTTAGCTATTACATAAGACAAAAACGAAAACAGTCGCCCATAAAACAATTATCAACCGTTGAAAGTCTAAACCTAGAAGTAAATTGTATATTTCTATATCGACAGTGTAAGAATATTTTTTTAAATAAGTTTTTTTATTAGACCAAATGTCGTTTGAATGCTAGAAACAGCAAGTTATAATAATATGCCTGTGAAAATAGCCGAAATAATCCAATCTCGCGTTGCCACATCAGTTAAGCCTAATTGCTAAAATTATAGAACACGGCTTACTAACCTGATGCTATGTGCTCTGTGATGATAACAGGTAACAAGATAAATTTAGGGTTAACATTTTCAATCTAAAACTGATATTAACTTGCCGGGTGTTGGGAAAATAAAAATATTTCTTTTAGATTTCTATTGAGTTTTATATTAAATTGTTAGCGTTGAGAAAAATTAAAAATTTGGTCAATAAGGGCCATTACGCTGGTGAATTCCTCTTGATTTATCTGTTTGAAACACAAGGGAAGTAATGTGCCATCAGCAAATAATTCTGGGTCAGCCACTTTTTCCGCTAAATGTGGCAAATAGGTACAGGTACATTCTAAAGAAAAAACCGGTCAAGTGCGAGTCGGACTCGTACAGGAAGGGTTCTGTAGCTTCGTACAATGTTTTAAAAGAAGTTCAGTAACGGCCGGCTGCCCCAGCCGCTCTCTCCGCCTGCGCCGCGCGATTGTACCTATCACTTGAGTTTTATTTCACTGTACGAGTGCGATAATTTCATACGACTGCAATAAATTTATTCTGTCGTACGAGTGCAAATAGGTCACTTTACGAGCGCTAAAAAGCAGTGTCAATAGAGGACATTGCTTTAAAACTGACTACTGCCTACTCTGAATTGTACCTAATTGTAATTTAGGTGCCTACAATTTTTGGATTTATTACACAGGTACCTAACTAATCTAATTGGCATCTGTCATTTATGTCTAGGATACTATAGGAGGCGAGTGTGTTATAGGTACCTACTTATGTATCTAATTTATTTTTGCTGCGAAATAGGCAGGTAGGCAGGTAGCTACATACTTAAGTATTCTACTCAATAGGTAGGTACGTACTTATTCCACACTACCTATGCACCAAGGTCAGACAAATTTTGACGCTTTATGGCGTAAGAACAAATTAAAACTCGAGTCCGACTCACACTTGGCCAATTTTTTGTTGTTTTATTTTTAAGAGCAGGTATACACTATAGTCATTCAAGTTAGACGTTTGTTTGTACCTACAGCCATTATAAAGATCGAGCAAGAAATGCCGAAAAAACACGTTTCTTGTATGGGAACCCTTTTAATATTTTAAACTTTATTTTATTTTTGTTATTTGTTGTAATAGTGGCTATAGTAATACACATTTTGTGAAAATTTCAAGTATCTAAGTAATACCATAAATACGCAGAAAAATACGTTTTTTGTGCGATGTCCCTCTTTAATTTTTAAGTTTATTTTATTTTTAGTATTTCTTCTTATAGAGGCCACAGTAATACATGAAGTGTCTAGCTATTGCGGTTCAGAAGATAGAACCCTGTGATAGACAGATGGACAGACAGTGGAGTCTCAGTAATAGGGTCCCGTTGGCACCCTTTGGGTACGGAATCCTAAAAAGTAATTTAATATAGATAACTCGAAGTAGCCCCAATTTTACATTATTTACTCTTGGATCTAACACTACTGACTCATTTAACTTTTTACATTCTGTCAAATAGACAACGACGTTATTAAAATATTTGCATTACAGTATACACCAAGTGTTGGTTTCAATTTAACCTGTCACGTCTAGTAATCAACAGAATGTAGGTCCTTTTCGTAGAGTTTTCCCATATATGAGAAATATATTTTAAAATGAATAAAATTTTGGAAAATCCAAAAGTGCACGCCTCATAGCGGTCGTTCAATTTTTACAATATATATATATATATATATATATATATATATATATATTAGTATGAATGTTTTTTCTTGTCATAGTTGCATTTATATAAGTCTATAAGTACATTATGAGTAATATAAAAAATTAATTTAAAAAAACAGCTCGATTTTTAAGTAGAGCACTACCTCAACGCTCCGTTTATGAGGCGTGCAAAACGCTCCGGTTCATAGTGCCTTCAGTGAACTCAAATTTACTTACATGTAGTGAGTAATTTATAAATCTATGTAAGTATACGAAAAATGTGGCACAAAGTGCCTCACGCTTTTTCCACAATAATACTAGTATTTTTCGTCATTGTTTATTATTTTTTTCGGCTCATATTCAGAATTATTTTTCACTTTTCAGTTTGATATGCTTTAAAAGCGTGTTTTTTAGTTATTTTAAACTATATTTATTTTTCACTTTTTAGTTGGATTGATTGTTAAAAAATTGTCATTTTTAACAATACAACAATAGTTTAATTAACAATTATGCTTATTATTATTAATTAAACTATTAACTCAGTAACTAACTAACTATTAGTAACTCAGACTAATCCTTGTCATTTTCCCGTTAATTTCTTAAACCTTGCGTCGTTGACAAATACTTTCTAGGTGTTGTCTAGCAACAGGATACCGGAAAGCAGTGGTAGCTGTCTACAATTTGGTTATACTAAAAATATTTTATCAAGAAAGTTGGATGTAATTTGCTTTTCATGGCCGTGCTTGGTCATGTAAAGATTTACCCGTTGCTTAACAATATTCTGTCTGACTGTTTATTAAATTCATGACCGACAATGACGTTTGAGGGAAATAGAAACAATGGAAAATAGGAAAACAATGGATGTCGGGACGAAAACGGGGAATATAATTTCCGTTATTTAAACCAATAACTTAGTACAAGCGAGCGGAGCTGAGAGGAAAAAACGGTGTGATTGTATAAAGGTTTATTGTTGAATCTCAATCAAAGGTTTTTTAAAAATGGAAAATTAATTCACTTATAGGTCAATATGGGTTTTTTATTGCTCTATTTGGAGGCTGTTGAAGATCATTGTTATCAAAAAGGGAACAATATTCGAGACTAAAAGCTGGTCCTGCTCTCCGTAATATGGTGTTAGTGGTTTAGTTTTCAGTCACTTGAAAACTCATTGGAAAATTCTTTTTTCCCTAAGTATCTTTAGGAAAAGAACATGTTATGTTCCGGTTCGAATGCAACTGGCAGCTCGATCACGTTAATAAAATATTGTTAATGTTTACGCCATTTTCCCCCTTTTATATTATAGATAATCTCTCATAGATAAAAGACAACTGACAGACGCGGGGCCGGGAGAGAGATGCGTGAGACATCAGACGGACTCGCTTGCGAGCGGATTGGATGTACAAATAAAAGGAAAGACGCGGGCCGGTGCGGGATCAACTCAGTTTTATATATAAAAATAATTCGCGGGAGTTAACACATTAAAAACAACACAACAGTGCCACAAGACGAATGCAGTTCGAGCGCTTGGACACTTGGGATGCAGCGTCGGCGAAATCCCGGTGAGCCCCCGAACTGACTCATTCCCCAGGGTTGTCCCGACGGGTCCAATTAAAATTTACTTCTGCAACAGTGTAAGAAATATATCAATGCATGGCTGATATTTTTCTAGAAAAAAAAACTTTATAAGGCATGTACAAAGCAAAGTTTTTAGGTGCAATTTTACTATGCACCCCGCCTCGACAACCAAGTAAGCAAAAATACAGAAAAGGCCTGACTAACGCTGCTGTGAACCACTGCAGTATTATGCTGAGTCAAGTCTCCGTTTGATATCACATAATTTATTTCTATATATATATATATATATATATATATATATATATATATATATATATATGTTTATGTGCATACATAAATTGTAATGTACAATATAAAACTGTAATAATACATTATAAAAAGATGTTAAATGAAAATATTCCATTCCCATAGTTACGTTACACGTTACAAAACCTTGAATAGTGTTGTGTCTAATAATACTAACTAGAGTTTCTATATTTCATATATATAATAAACCTGCAAGTATTATTCAACAAATATAATGCAATACAAAGTATAAAAGCATACGTGCGTTGGCTGTATAATCCAAACTTCTGCGGGTACATTCGTATATTTGAAACAGCGCACATCATTCTGCTTTACAAATGAGAACATTCGCTGTTTTGTGCGCTCGAAACTATCTATTTGTCTGTTGAGGGGACGTTTAAAAGCGCGAACGTTAAGTTCGTGACGGCACCATATTTGTGGAAATTACGCGTACTTCACTATATTACTTACGTCACTGTATCGCAAGCTATATGATAGTGAGGTCGATTTTTATTTATGTAAGATTCACTCGTGCAAGATATTAATGCATATGTATCAAATGTATTATTCGCTCATAAAAATAAGCTTTAAATACAATCAAAAGAACAAATTACAAAGACGATAAATAAAGTGTCATTAAGTCTCTAGTTTATGAAAAATTCTGATTCATATTTCTTAAGAAGAATTTGAAATGTTTTGAATAAGCAATATAATTTTTCCTTCAAATGATTTGATACGAATTATGTGAATATAAATAAAAATAACGAAGACCGTGCTATGTAATCTAATACACTAAAAGGGAGTAGTATTTATATTTTAAGAGACAATCAAATTCCCAAAGAACAGAAAGATTTATTTGATTACATTTAGGTTTTTATATAAATTATTATTCTAGCTTTTTAGTGGACTATTAATTTACCTATACATAAAACGAAACAATAGCCACATAAATTAACATCTAAAGAACATTAGTAAGGAACCGCCGACGAGAAAATCCCACTTTTATTTGGGCTGGTTTAGGATAACATATATTTATAAAACTTATTGCCTATCTATGATATGCTTTAGCATCATTAATACAAACGTCTTTGTCGCTAGTAAAATCAAAAGTTTTAACACTCACTCCTTCTTAGTCTACATTCATACTCTTTCAAATTATACCAGTACATTCATACCCATACTAGTTAAATCATACCGATCACATCATATCAGTCCAGGGTTGAAATGCCACGGTGACGCTATGCATCTCTGTCTGAGATCTCTACGGATGTCGAATCAGTTATGTTGTATTTATTTTAACACAGTCATTTTAACCTCTTTTTACTAGATTGTAGTGCCTTTATCAGTCCGCTGCTAATACCATTTACACATAGGTCTTTGCAGAAATCATTTTTTGGAAATCTATTAAAAAACCTTTTCAAAGTTTTCGATGTCATCAATAGCATATTCACGTACTTACCGTCATTTTGTTATACCACTATGAACGTTTTTAAGCTATAGACAAATTGTATAGTTAAAAAAAAAAGATTTTACAATCAATCTGTCGATAGTGCATTATGGCAACGAAATATAGGATATCGAGTGGTTTCATACTCAACGATTCTGATAAGTCACGCATATTCGTCGTGGTTTAAGTGCTGAGACCGAATCTTCAAAATGCCACATGATAATACTTTTTAGGGTTCAGTAATGTTTTTGAATGGAAATTCATTCTGTTTTTCGCTATCTAAATCTCAAACAACTCTCTTCCTCTAAACGTTCGTACGTTCCTATGTTTTATGAGCGTTTTATATTATTACTTTAAGCGAGAAATTGTTGTTAAGAATCTATATATACAATAAAAGAGTAGAACTTAGTGTAGCTGTACATTGAAGATATGTAAAATATTTGGAGAAGGAATGACAAAGTGTAAGGTAAAATAATAGAAAAGACGATTTAAAATTTTTTTATCTGTTCGCGTACAAATCTAAAATTACTTAGTAGTGGAAAATGTAGCTTTCTAATTACTTATTCAGAAAGTTAAACTATTGCTAGAAATATAGGCTATATTTCAATTTGACACTAGCATTTTTTATAGATTCGTACAAACGGGAACGTGAGCATTATCGGAATTGAAATCCAGACGCGGAGTAGAATCGAGAGCCAGATCTGGACTGAAATTGAGACCGGAACGGGATTTGAAACCGAGTGTCGGATCAGAATAAGAATCAATCTGGGATCGAAATCAAGAACCGAACCGGAACCAAAATTGAAAGCGGGAACACAGCAAGGCATCTGAAAATGAAAATGAAGGAACACATTCTATGTCCACGCAGGTGAAACCGCGGGCGGAAAGTTAATTATGTTGGTCGGAGGAAAAGTTTTTCGTATGTTATAAGAAAAAAAAAACGTAGTAATATTTTTTTAGTTGTGCTGTTTGTATCTGGCTAGTTTTAATACCATTAGACGAGATTTAAAAAAAATAAAAATAAAATTAAAAACGGTGTCCCGCCAATTTTCTATTTTTTTTTCTTTCCACCAAAATAATTAATTCTAACGTAGAAATTCGATTCATTTTGAAGTTTTATTCCAAAAAGGGAAAAAAATGCGACACAAACTGCGAAAAAAATTTATAACGTTTATGGACTTAGTGCAGTGTCGGTAAAAGTAGCACAAAATTGGTTCAAGCATTTTCAGTCTGGTAATTTTGATATTGAAGATGAACATCGCTCTGATCTATCTGTTACGGATAAAGTTGATGCCATTTTGGAAAAAGTAGGCAAGATCTCACGACATAGCTGAAGAGTTGGGGATTGACCACAAAACAGTTTTGGGTCTCACACAAGCTCACCGAATGAAATCTAATGAATCGTATACTCATTTTCAATTATCTATTGAAACGTAATGAAATCGAACCGTTTATGAAAAGATTGATCACTGGTAATGAAAAATGGATAATTTATGATAAGAATGTGCTAAAAAGATCATGGTCAAATGGCAAGGTAGCTCCAGAGACTATAGCGAAACCCGGATATGTTATTGCTATGTGTATGGTGGGGTAGAAAGGCATTAAATTCTAAATAAAATTTGATAAAAAAATATTTTGAATTTGAATCAAAGAAAAAATTACATGGCTATCTCGGAAACGCTGTTAGACGTTTGTCATGTATATGTTGACTTTCATAATATATTGCTTTTTTTACTTTATCCATTGTATATAGGTGACAGCCCCAGAAAAATAAGATAAAAAAATGTTTTATTTAACACGCACAGTAAATGGCACTATATGACAATCTACAGATATCTGTAGCACACTATATAGTGTGCTACAGATATCTGTAATTATATACATAACACATATGTGTTATGTATATAATTATTTGTTATTGGAAATGAAAACAGTTATAATTTTTTCTTGGTAAGCATTTAGGACGTCGAGCGAAAGTCAGTTGTCTGGGTACTATTATCGGACATCTGTTACAATACATTTACATATTTAAAATAAGCATATTCGTATATATATACACAATACCTACATACATTGCTATTCCGAATTAGATTTTAATCCTCGTAGTTTTTTATTTGATTTGTAATACCAATATCGTTCTTGATTCCGTTCTGCATTCAGATCCCTTCCCGCTTTCGACTTGCTATATCACCCCTATACAAACTTTTCGCCAATACAGATTATTAAAGACATTGACTAAAGTTTTAAGTGATTTTTTTATTATTAAGTATTTCTTTATTTGCAAAAAATACAACAAAATCACTTTTTTAACACTAACTTAAAAAGTAGTGACAGCCTTACACAAATTTTTAACTTTATTTTTAACTTCTTTAAAGTAGAATTTTTCAATAATTCTCGAAGTTTTTTTATTTAAAAAGTAAAGGCCATATACCAATTTCCATAACTAGTAAGACCAAAAGTACTTACCATACTTTAATACAAAATTCATCTTTCTTTTCACCAGCTTAGGAATTTTGTTTCGAAAAAACCTATTCTTAATCTATATCACAAAAGTAAGTTTTATACAGAATTTCTTAAATAACAATATTTTTATACTTTACGGAGCCTTTTATTCGCGAATTATTTGCACTTGGATCGATTCTGAAAAAGAAACGAGCCCTCTTCCTCTCGCTATCTGCATTTTGATTGACACCGCATTGTAACCATATCTCTGCCAGTAGCCGTTTCCTCTGATAACGCACCTCCGAGTATAAATCGCCTTGTTTCATTGTATTGAGAATTTAGTCTGTCGTCGCGTATCACATCGGCGATATGAAAGCTTCTCCGCTATTGTTATTTTCGATTTGCATCAGCTGTGCGATAGCCCTGCCAAGCCCTTTGTGGAGTTACCCTCGTGAGGTGAGCGACAAATCAGTGGTTCGTGTTTGTTTTATGTTAGCTGTAAAAGGGTTGATTTGCTATTGAAAATAACGTTTCGATGGCGATTTCTTTGTGAGAACAATGCAAAGGAAAAGCGAATTTTCTTAGGAAATCACCTGTTTGCTTTATTACGAAAATTTTATACTGAAACTGTGAAGATGAAATACGCGTTTTGTTTTTAATTTTCATTGTATTTTTAAATCTTTCCGTCTAATATTAATTCTTGAAAAATCTTTGCATATCATAAACAAATTTTCGTTTCAGCCTATTGGAGATGGACTTCAGTATAATGACTATATTAACCATAAATGGTTTCGACCTGTAAGGCCTATTATATATGCATCAGTAATATCAGCACAAGCTACCCATGGATCTCATTCAACAGATGTTAATTACGAATCTGAAGATCAACAAACTTTAAGAACGAAACAAGGAAAAATACATGGAAATTATGCGAAAGATATTCTATATGATGAAGAAAATGATGGTCATCATCACAATCATCACGATCATCACGACGATCATCATCATCATCATCACCATCACCACGAACCGCATGATACTAACTACAAATTTAAAAACCATCCCAATCCGCTTATGCATATTTTTACTTCAGAACTTGTCGAAGGAAAACAGCAAGATTTGTCTTTAGATGATGTTAATGAAGGTGAACAAACAAAAGGCAATTATCAAAATCATCATGTATTCTACAAACCCGTGATAACCGAAGAAGGCAATTTAGAATTTATTCCATTTTACTTTTATCTTATAAATGGATATCGCTATCCATTACAGGATTCAATAACAGAGTATGTGGAAGAAAATGAAGAAGACGGCAAGCTAAGTGAAAAATTAATTTTGAAAAACAAAAAAGTTAAACAAGAAGAAAATAGTGAAGAAAATGATGAACAAAACGAAGAACCTAGTTCAGAAGACAGAAAAGTTAAACAAGAAGAAGTAGTTGAAGAAGACGATGAAGATGATGAACAAGACCAAGAATCTAATTCGGAAGACAGAAAAGTTAAACAAGAAGAAGTAGTCGATGAAAATGAAGAAGGTGACGAACAAGATGAAGAATCCGACACAGAAGACAGAAAAGTTAAACAAGAAGAAGTAGACGAAGAAAATGAAGAAGCTGACGAACAAGATGAAGAATTCGTCACAGAAGACAAAAAAGTTAAACAAGAAGAAGTAGACGAGGAAAATGACGAACAAGATGAAGAATCTGGCACAGAAGATAGAAAAGTTAAGCAAGAAGAAGTAGCTGAAGAAAATGAAGATGATGACGAACAAGATGACGAATCCGTCACAGAAGACAGAAAAGTTAAACAAGAAGAAGTAGTTGAAGAAAATGAGGAAGATGATGAACAAGAGCAAGAATCTAGTTCGGAAGACAAAAAAGTTAAACGAGAAGAAGTACTCGAAGAAAATGAAAAAGGTGACGAACAAGATGAAGAATTCGTCACAGAAGATAAAAAGATTAAACAAGAAGAAGTAGCTGAAGAAAATGAAGATGATGACGAACAAGATGACGAATCCGTCACAGAAGACAAAAAAGTTAAACAAGAAGAAGTAAGTGAAGAAAATGACGAACAAGATGAAGAATCTGGCACAGAAGACAGAAAAGTTAAACAAGAAGAAGTAGTCGACGAAAATGAAGAAGATGACGAACAAGATGGAGAATCTGGCACAGAAGACAGAAAAGTTAAACAAGAAGAAGTAGTTGAAGAAAATGAGGAAGATGATGAACAAGAGCAAGAATCTAGTTCGGAAGACAAAAAAGTTAAACAAGAAGAAGTACTCGAAGAAAATGAAGAAGGTGACGAACAAGATGAAGAATTCGTCACAGAAGATAAAAAGATTAAACAAGAAGAAGTAGCTGAAGAAAATGAAGATGATGACGAACAAGATGACGAATCCGACACAGAAGACAAAAAAGTTAAACAAGAAGAAGTAGGTGAAGAAAATGACGAACAAGATGAAGAATCTGGCACAGAAGACAGAAAAGTTAAACAAGAAGAAGTAGTCGACGAAAATGAAGAAGATGACGAACAAGATGGAGAACCCGGCACAGAAGACAGAAAAGTTAAACAAGACGAAGAAGTCGACGAAAATGAAGAAGATGACGAACAAGATGGAGAATCCGGCACAGAAGACAGAAAAGTTAAACAAGAAGAAGTAGCTGAAGAAAATGAAGATGATGACGAACAAGACCAAGAATCTAGTTCGGAAGACAGAAAAGTTAAACAAGAAGAAGTAGTCGACAAAAATGAAGAAGATGAAGCACAAGATGAAGAGTCCGACACAGAAGACAGAAAAGTTAAACAAGAAGAAGTAGTTGAAGAAAATGAGGAAGATGATGAACAAGGCCAAGATTCTAGTTCGGAAGACAGAAAAGTTAAACAAGAAGAAGTAGTCGAAGAAAATGAAGAAGGTGACGAACAAGATGAAGAATTCGTCACAGAAGACAAAAAAATTAAACAAGAAGAAGTAGGTGAAGAAAATGAAGATGATGACGAACAAAATGACGAATCCGTCACAGATGACAGAAAAGTTAAACAAGAAGAAGTAGTTGAAGACAATGAGGAAGATGATGAACAAGACCAAGAATCTAGTTCGGAAGACAAAAAAGTTAAATAAGAAGATCAAACTCAAGAAAATTACGAAATAGGTGACATGCTTGCATAAAATATCAATAAATGAAGGTATAACAAGGAAACGATAAATTAGCAACAATAAGGAAATGACGAGAAAACCCTAATGAAAATCTAAATAATTTGCGTATGATAATGAAATTATTTATATTTCGAAATAATGTAAGCATATACACATTGATGTAATTATTATTACTATTATTATCATAATTTTCAATAGATTCTTATAATAAAATATTTATTAATTTAACAAAAAGTTTTATTTCTTGAAATCTTCAGTTACTCTCTTGTTACCTTGAATTTAATTGTATCAAACGTTTAGGAACGAAATTATAAATATTTGAATTTTACGAAAGTTTACATATAATGATAAATGTTGTGTTTCTAAATAATGTGATATTGTAATAGAAAAAAGATATTCTTAATATTAATGAAAAAATCATTAAACTTGAAAAAAGAGTGGTGTTTTCTCTAAAAAATAATAAAGAGTATAGAAGTACATTTGTAATCACGAAAATGGTTAATTTTGGGATATTGGTAGAGCTGTTTTTTTTTTGTATCCATCGTGGATCCCTAAAAATAGCAGTTTCTAAGTATATATACCGTTTTTATTGAGGAGTTTAGTAAGTACATCAGGTACAGTTTTAGTAACATTGACGATAACGTACTAAAGAATCGCTTCGGTGTTTGTCCACATGTCTGTTTGATAGACACAGTAGATTTTCTCAGCAGCTATTCGACATGTAGAGTAGAGAATATTGAATAAACGTCTGGTTTTTCATTCATGTGAACTACATAGGGATTGCTATCGATTAAGGAATTTAAGAGTTTTCGAGTGATTCACCAAATAGGACTAGTTCAGATGACGAATTACTCTGGGCATAAAAAAAAAGTCTTATTTTACAAGAAAGTGTTAAGTGACTCTACAATATTTATTGTATTTTATTTGTAATTTATGTTTCGTTTTTTATGTCTAGCAATAATAATCATAGGGCATTCCAAGAAACCTGAGGGCAAACAAGCGTTTCTCTTTTAGAAATGGTTAAAATTTCTTTATCCGTATTTAGTCTGGATGCTTGGTTGGATTCTAAATGATATAAATGCCATGTTCATATGTTCGTATTTATTGGAGAGGGAAAAGAAAGGGAAGAGTATTGAGACAAATAAAGAGTGACAGAGAGAGGGAAATAGAAGACAAAAGTGGGAGCGAGATTGAGGCAGAGGGAGTAGATAGAGTGAGATTTGGATTGAAAATAAGACCATGATCAGAATTGGTATTGGAAGCAGAATCGGTTTTGGGATCATAGTTTATATAAAAGTAAAGATCAATTATTTATGCCGTTTTACCTCTTTAATATTGTAGTTTGTCTCCCATAGACAAAAGACAACTGATGCACGCGGGGTCGGGAGGGAGATGCGCGAGACGCCAAACAGACTCGTTTGCCGGCGCATCGAAGGTACTTTGCTCACGCGCGGACGCGTGTCAACTCAGTTTTATATAGAAAACATATTTGGGAGAGTGAACAATTAAAAACAGTGCCACCAGACGATCGTGGCCCAGAGTGCCTAGACATCTGAGACGCAGCATTGGTGGTCTAGGTGAGCCCCCAAACTGACTATTCCTCAGGGCTGTCCCGGAGCGTACATCAGTATTTCAATCGAGATTCTCTATTCACGCAAGTGGAGCTGCGAACGAAAGCTAGTGTATAATAATGAAATTTTTTGTTTGATCAAAATAGTTATAGAACTCACGAGAAAATGTAGCAAATTAAAAAGAAACTTCACTTGCAAAAGATTATAACTTTTTTAACCAAAAAGGAGGATAAAAGACAAATATTATTTTTATGGGAAAACTTGCACTTAAAAGTTTCTGTTGTTATTTCGCGTACAAATATAAATATATTAACAGGGTAGCTGCTAGTGACCTCGATTTATACGAAACACAAGACACTTGCCCCATTCGATTGAAGAGTCGCCTAGCAGACGTCTCGCGCAAAGCTCAAAGCTATCGCGGAATCTCTCGTCCACGCGTACATACACCGAGTCGGTCTCCCGCCTGGAAGAAATGAAAAGTCAACATGCGCACGCCAGATGTCCAGATAGGCAATAGCCCGCTTCTATTTGCCAGAGGAGATGGACGCTGCGACCCATACGGGCGATTCTAGAATATCCAAGTGTCTCCGGTTCGATTGCCGCGTTCGAGTGGGCAAATGTTTTTGTTTGGAAAAGCCTATGGATGTTTACGACTCTGTAGTGTTTACGACTCTGTAGTGCTTTCGACGGCGAAAGTGGCGGCGGAGCGAAATCGATGAAAGTATGTTGTTTCAGAGAAAAGGGCTATATCGTTAAAAAAATATTTACTGGCAAATTTTCGATGTATCCATATTCATTTAATTTTTGTATTGTTTCTTTGTTTGAAATTCTTATATGTAACAAAATCTCTGTTTTGCTATATTTTTATGGAAAATTATGACGTATTATGACGTTCTTCTAAATTCTAAACTTATGTTTCGAAAATCTACTTCATTTGTTCCCATGTGGTGATATCACTTGGAACAGATGGTTTAATGTGCTTCCCGAAGTACACAGTGATTGTCCAATACGTTCGCGGTAAGGTTTAGTCTCATTAGAAAGCAGAATTCAAATTACATGAACACGGCCGCTTCTCAATACATATCCATGTAGATTTTTGTAATGTTTAAAAGTTAGAGAACGTATTGAAAGGTACGTCTCTAGGCTTTTTATTGGAAAATTTTAATCCAATACTGATATTTCTAAAATGAAAAAAATATTTGCTTATTTTCCTTATTTTAAAAACTGTTATACTCAAGTTTACGTAAAATCACGTTGTTCGAGAGGAATTTATAAAAAAAAATACAAACAAATTCTTGCGATTTATAGACTTCTAACACCCTCAAATTAAAAAAAAAATTAATACTTCACTAAGGATGTGGTCAATTCAGTTGCAGCATGCAAGCGGGTTGAACCCACCGATGAGATACCACAATCCTATAGAATATAAACGGGAAGTAGCAATTTCCGCTGTTACATTTCTGGGAGTGGGTGAGAGTTCTGCTGCCTCGTCCTCTTCATCAGATATCATATTCTTCCTAAAAGTTTCGATGGTCCACTTCCTTCTCCATCCGATGCGTCATTCCTTCTTAAAAGGCCGGCTATTAATTTATTTGGGGTTGTAAGTGTCTATGGCCGGCGTTAATCATCTAATGTCTCTGGTAGCTCGCATATTTTTTGCCTCCTAAAACACCATAAAAAAAGAAATTGATAATATTCTTATATATTGGCAGCAGAAACCCGACCAGTAATTGACAAAATTTCCTGGATTTCAGTCATCAATCAAGGCATTTAGACGTTTCCTTTGGCGAACAAAGTAATTGCTGAAAAATTAACTGTTCTGCAGTTTGAAAGAATCACTAGAACGTTGCCGTCTTTTTGGCAAAGAATACGATATCTGAAATAAAACAACAGAAGCTGCTAATTTACGTCTATATTCTGTGAGAGTGTGGTCTCCCATCGTTGGAGCCGGTCCATTTTCTCGTTGTAGCGAAGTTGGTCACAGCATGCCTCTCCCATGTAGTGTATTATTATGATAACATTTTTTTTTAAAGTATTAATTATAACCGAGCTAATTCGTGATCTTGTAACACAAGGGTTTTAGGTCATTCTAAAGCTTCCCCATGGATCTTACGTTAAGGAATAATGTAAGATAAGCACGTAAAATCGTAGAATACTACTTTAATAATTCATTTCGCAAAAAAAGTCTCCACTTCGAATACCTTTTCATGTCATATGACTGCAGATGTCTTCCGATACCGATATGAGTCCATGTATATTATTAGAAATTTCTATAGCGGATAATTCGTTCACATGGCTTTTTTGCACTCTCTTATTCAAATCTCTATCTCTCATAATACTCTACGGATATTTTTCTCTTAAATTTAAAACTTAAACCTAAAAGTTTGTCCATAAATGCGCATACCCAGCGAAGACGTTACTTATATATCGTTAAACGTTTTACGCTGCACACGTGTGTCAGCATTCTGCAAGAGAGGATCTATTAACGTTGAGAGCTTAATGGAAATCTAAATTCAAACTTAACGAGAAGATTCGCAGTAACGCCGCTAGATCTCCGTCGAGATGTGCATATTTTATTTTACAACGCGCCGCCCGGAACTTCGCCGTCGCGGGCGCCGTCCGCGCCGCGCTCGCCTACAATCTGTTTAATAATGCAAATGAAGATCAGCGTTTCATACCTTGTTTTTCAAAGTTATGTGAAAAGTTTTAATTTATACCATCCCTTGTCTTATTCGCTCCCTTCTCTGTCTCTCTCTATGTCTTTTTCTCTCGCCACGCAGCGGTTAGTTTACGCTCGGTTTACACGCGTCGTACTTTGTTGACGATTAGTATTGGTTTAGTGTTCGAACTAAGCGAAATTAACTTGGCAATTAAATACTTGATTTGATTTGAATTCCATGAAACGTTAATTTTTAATGAATTCTTTAGCTACTGTTCCTGGTTCTAAAAGGATAATTAACAACGTTTCTATTATTGGATTAAAAATGATATTTTTTGCTCAATTTAAACTTAACGAAATCGTATTTGGAAGAATACGTAAACATATTAGAGTAAACTATTTATGATTATAGGGTTTCATAAAAAATATGTATTTATGTAACTAAATGTAAAATCAAATTCTTTTTCTATATCCATGTAATATACAAACTAAGGCATCTTTAGATTAGAATTTCTTGAATATTATTATTAAAACTGGTGATGATATTGTTTCTGACATCTTTTTATTGGCGGGGGTGTTTGTATTTTAAAAACAACGCCCGATGTAAAACATTACCAACTCATTTTATAATAGAAAATGTCGTACCAAATAACGAACCTCATATCCAAATGTAATTCACCAAGTCATTTGACGAATAAGGAATAATTAATGTGAGTAAAATTTAAGAAAGATGAGTAGGATTTATTTATGTTTCTAACAATCTAATTAAAATTATAATGTAAGGCCACTACAGACAGATGATGAGAAAGAAAAAATAAAGGAGCAATACAGCCTTGGACTTCAACATCGGATGACTTCGAAGTGGGCGAAACCGTGAGTGCCGTCGATCCCAAACATGCCAGCAGCGAGCAACGCTTCAAACGCCAAATCGAATTCTTGAAATGACAAAGAAGTGGAAGAGCTGTCGATGTACATTTAGAGTTGTAAAATTTTATCTTATCGCTGAAATCAGTGACCGGAGTTATCAGACGGGACGGTGACAGTAATACAATTGTAAAAACAAGAGGAAAATTTTGTGTAAGATCGATAAACGGCGTCGGTGAACTAAATCTGTCAAGGAGAGAAAGAGGCCTTACGGACAGCGGCCGTATTAAAAACGCGCTATTAGCATGCGCGTGCGTTTCGTAGGTACGTAATGAACTCTCTACTGATATATTTAAAATACGGTTTTACTACACCTTAATATACTTAGTGTGTTTACAGTTGATCAGTTTTGTGTTGCCGCTAATTTGATCACTGCAACCAAATAAATGGAGTTGTGAGTGCAATGACACCAGAATAAACTTGAGTAGATACATAGACGTTTCATCTTGTACATATGTTTGAATCTTATGTAACATTGATTATCTGATTTCGTTTTAAGAAACACTCATTCCCTTATCAAACACTTCTGATATGCCATATAGGCCCAGCGCAAAAACCTTATCATCTTATCCGATACTGTCAGTTGCAATAATGTGACGCCGATAGGCGTGAAATATAGAGCTGACAGAGAAATATGATGATAATCAAGGTGGTTTTCTGAAAGATTATGGTGACAGAAAAATGATACCTTCCCGTACATTAGGACGAGAGTTACTCTAGAAATATTATTTTATATCTAGAAATACTTATATCTAAATCTTAAATATTTATATCATCATCATCATCATCATCATCGCTCGACCTTCAGCCAGTCGCAATGACTGAAAGGGACAAGTCCCGATACACCGAAGGGAGCGTAAATATCGGGGGGAGTGTAGATTCTATTCTGGATTAGGAGTGACGGGAGTTTGTAGAGCCAGCCGGTATTCGTGCAACCTTTAGCCAGAAACTGGATTAAGGATGGGTAATAGATACTATAATGTGTCAATAAATACAGTAGGAAGGGGCAAGTTTCTTCCATTTGTCTTCCGTTCTCCGTTTTCTTCTAGAAATATTAATTTATTCCCTAATTTTATTTGTGGGTCTGTTTTAATTAGGTTTAAATTTGAATTTCGGTATGCCTGTTTTAAAATTAGAATTAAAATAAAACAAAAAAGATTTATTTAATAGTCTAGAATATTCTTGACTTACAAACATTTCAGAACATTAAATGCCAAAATTAGATGTACAACATTTATACAAGCAGTTAAATTACACAAAAAAAATGTGAATTAATCTCATTAATTATGAAACTTTCATTTGGTTCTAATATTCGTTAAAAATGTTTTACAAAACGATAATAAGAACAACAATACAAGTATTGTTTGCCTAAATCAAATAAATAATAATAATTAAAGGTAGGAAAGGATTTTAAATATGACTAATAATTTATTACCCATTGCAGACGATTATATTACTTTAATACGAACTCAAAGTTTCGCTTTATTATTCTTATGTGCAGGTCGAAATGTTAATTATCATTTAACAGCAAACGAAAACATTTTGGTCAAACCTGCATTAACTACGTGACGTGGGTTTGATAGAATATTTCAAGAAGTTCCCGACAAGGATTGGGCCAACGTGGGAATAAGGGCTAATACCATTTGCCTAGATACCTTTCTTCTTCAATACGACGTTATATTAGTACAAATACGGCCGAATACTAAGTAAGCAGTTGGACTAAATTCTCTGTCGTGGTCGCGGACGTTAAGTGTATAGAAATTTGAGAGATACATTCCTGATTTTATATCATTTTGAAAAATTCAGATTTATAAACTTATATCTCTTGTCCTTGGAATATTCACAAATTTTGTAGCGATAAAATATTTATAAATCTGAGACCAAACTTTGTGGTTGGAAGGTTTGATACAACGACGGTTTGCTTTTATTTAAGAACGTATTCATATTTATAATGCAAATATTTTCTTACTCTTACCGGTCATAATTATTCGAAGTCTGATCGCGTTTTAAAATCAGTAACTAAGTTATTGAAAATTGAGATTAAATAGAACTATTATATAACGCTTAAATAAAATCTGTAAAAATTTATATAATCTCTAATAAATATTAACATATAGAAAAAAAGCTAAACATAATAGCTATTGCAGATTCTATATCGCGAAGCCGACGGAGTCAGGTCTGTCGTGTAATATTTTAATACAAATTGTTAGATTATACGTGGTAGGTACATCGCAAAGTGGTTTAGTTGGAGTGTCTGCGGATCGGGCGCCGCCTCGCGCGCGTGACGTATCAGCGCGCCATCGCCCGCTGTCACCTGCTACGCTCATTACGCCGCCCAGACCACCGCCCAGAGAGGGCACTCGGCGGAGCGGTTTGTAGGCCTTGAGATAGAAGAAGAGAAATAAGTTACTCATATAAATAGCGAAATAAACTCATACAGCACATACAAAAAAAAAAAGGTCTTAAAAACCTGTTAGTTATAGTTGTTTTCGTAGTTAATGCTAAGCTTTATGCCATTTAACTTTATGCCACAAGCAGTTGTGGGACAATTTTCATGATTTAATACACTGACTGAAAGTGTCAAGTTTTATGTTCATGTTTATAGATTCCAGTCTGGAGTTAGTTATTTCTCATTAATTTTCTGTTCTTAATTTTCATTAGGGTATTTTTTTTCACTTGCCTAGCTTTAGCTGGCACCGTCTCTAAACGCAACTGATTAACTAATAGATTTATTGATTTTATTGATTAAGTTATTAAGCATTTATTACAGCTTTTGCACCTGCAGTTGGTCAAGTCGTTGGCTTACTTCTGTACAGAGAAAGTAAAAAAACTAGGAAACCAATGCTCTAAACTTAAAAATATTGAGTCTGTATAGTTGTGATATCAAAATTATGTCCATATGCGAAGGCACTTTTCACTCTGACGTAATTTTGACGTAATAACGACACTAACTCAATGGTTTTCAGTTTACATAATTCATTTGTAAAATTAAAACTCTTTTTAGTCATTTTTTTTTCAAATTGTTATTCAAATTTTGGGTATCGTTGATAATCGTTCCAGAGCCTCTGAATTTTCATTAGCAATACACTTACACTTACACAACAATACACTTGAACTTACATGTCCATAAGGCCGTCGATGAGGTCGGTCATTTTCCAAGATGCTAAACTTTTGCAATTTAAACCTTAATCCAGGTGAAATTGGGAGAATTTTACTAAAAGTTAACATGAGATGCATTGCTATATAACTAATAAAATTCTCAACCGATTTAAATTAAAAAAATAGCGATTAATAGACGACCCTTGGTGCTCCGCAACATTTCGTTGATAATATAATTAAAAAATAACGCTTTTATATGATGAGTGATTGTAACCTAACTTTGTTCATCTTAAGTTAGGTTTTAGGGGATAAAAATCATATGAACATGATAGAATCATCTATTTATTATTATTGATTTCACAGTACTTCTTTTCAAACAATATTGGCTGTGCATCGACCCTTAAGTATAATCTCTACCTTTATATTTTTGAACGTTTTTCTTTGCAGTAGGGCTACATACAACTGACCATGACTGAAAACATGGATGAAGTCGATATAGGTAAGTAGATTCGTTTAATGGTTTGACCATGCACCTTGTTGATTGTCATAAAGAATGTCACTTTCATACGAAACTTTCTTCGCTTATATGTGGCTAAAAGTACACTCAACCAATTTCAGTGTTTTTTTCGTCAAAATTAACCACGCACCTCGATCAGAAACTGAGATAGAGAGAAAAAATACTTGAGAAGAATGAAAGAGGTAATATCCAATAAGTGGTGACAAATCTGTGCATCAATATCTTTAATGAAAAAGAAATAAGCAAATCAGTTGGATAGAACGACCAGTCGTATTTGTAATGGACACCATACATATGTTTTTTAAAAATATGGATTCTCAAATTTCTGTAAATATAACGAAATATGAATAAGCGAAATCAGTTATCACGTTTTTAAGGAATGAAACAAAATCTCTCAAATAATTATATCGTTTTTCGTACATTTATACGAATAAGGTAAAGGTATTTTTATCCAATTTTTTGAACAACGATGTTTCATTTCACAAAATAATTATATAGGACTATATAGAGATTTATATTAACAGTAATTGTCCTTTGTCGTTGTTTAAAGTATTGAATTTTAAAAATAAAGAATTTTCTAACATTTAATGCGTTTGCAAATTAATAATCCCAATCCTAAATATTCTGTGTCAACAATTGGTAATGTATTTTCCCAAAGACGAAATTGAGGTAATTACTTGAAACAACAAATCGGCATAATGTCTCTACCCAACTTTTTGCAATAAATATTAATTAGAAAGCACAACAACGTGTACTCTCTTCATTATTGTCTATGTTGACTGTCGCACCCCACTTGACGTTAAATATCCCGTCTACTGATAAATGTAAACGCCACGTTTTAATGGGAGGCACCGGCGCAGCAGCTGCCGGCGCCGATAAGACGCTACGCGTGTCCCCGCAGCCCGCGGGCCATTCAACGTGCTTTTTGCGGTTAAGGGGTTGGAGTTTTAAGCCAAAGGTAAAATCGGAGATGACGAACGAAGTTGAAAGAAATTTTTATGCGACGCGCGGCGGTTATAATTAACTAAAAGCGTTTAGGCTTCGATAAGCATTTTTGTTAGTATTTGAAAAAGATCCGCAGTAACATCGCCATTATCAAATTTCTTCCTGTACTTTTGCATCTCCATGTAATAATGCTTAAAATTTTTAATCAGATTTTTAAACCGTAAAAATAAAATAACTTCTGCAAAATATTCGTTGTATTATTAAGTTCTGACCTCACAGCTTAACAATAGAACGGTAAAGTAATTCCTTTATAAAAAATTATATCTGAGAATAGAATTCTGTAAATAAACAAGCACCCGCGCGCCGCTCGTGCGCCGTGTAGCGACTTTTGTCCCGGTCGGCGCCTTTGATGATTGTTTAAATCTTATTTTTAAATGGATTTATTTTGTGGGGTGAAATTTTTGAGAGGTTGAAGATAAATATTGTTTTTTGTGTCAGACGTGACATGCTTACATCTTATTTTTCTGAACAATTCGAAGATTTTCTAGAGGCCAGTCGACAAGTACAACTAGTGAAGTGTGGCGCGCAAGAGCTTGAGTTTTATTTCTGCGATCAAAGAGACAACAAGTCAAGTGCGTGGCCAACAAGCGACTAACTGGTTCTGTAGCGATTTATTGTGACTTTGTATTTCTGAATATATGCTTTCTGCTGTTCTATGTGTTTCCTTTCATCAGTCTCAATTTGCGAAACCCCGACAGGGTCATTTTGTAAGAATACTATATTAATTGCTGAAAAAAAACCCGACAAATAAAAGTTAGACTTGCATATCAAAGATTCCGTTTTTAATGCTCTATTTAATGTATGATTAACATTGTATTGACTTTTTACGTAAAAAAAAAAAATGTTTAATGTTTAATTAAAATAAAATAAATGTTGAAATAAAATAATAAATAATATTACTTTCATTAAAAAGATACCTCAATAACTAGCTAATATGAAAATTTTGTTAATTTATCTCTATTTGCACATATTGAACAAGAAGTTTTATTTATATTGTAGTTATATTCTAATGCTGTAATATTAAATTCAAATATCTCTTCTATATACGTGATCTCCACGCACAAACAATTTTTTTTCCTTTACACATTTCTGTCATTACGAACATTTCATTTTATACATTTCAACATTTTCACCTTTTATTTAAACATTCAAACAAGCTATAACACTAGGGACTTGTTAATTTAATCGATTATTATCTCACTATCAGACGGAACTCAGCTCATACTTAGTAGTTGTTGAGACGAAAACGGGAGGTTGCGAACAACAAAGGCCCGAGTACAGCGTACGAAATGTTCTGTACTAGACGCGAACTGTGTGTATCGAGGCTACGCCGGCGGGGCGCGGCCGCTGAGCTCTCGCGTAACTACTTGCCAACTGCGCCGGACTGGCTTAACGACTCCTGTTAACTGGCAATGAATACGAGCTTGGCAAAGTGATAAAATTTTGAATTTCGGAGAGGGCTTGAAATAAACGAACAAACTTGTGTTTAAAATGATAGTCGATATAGACTTTCTGTCTGTCGGTTATCTTTCTACGAAGTAACTATCCGATCGACTTCGGTGTAATCTACCGCAATGAATAGCTTAGGTCCGGTAAATATTGTCATAAGGCGTCCCACGATCTTTTCATTTAATACCGAGGGGCTCGGACCTTCAAAGCCTTACACGGGGCAAGCGCGAGTCGGAGGCTGTCAACGATTGTTGACATTAATGCCATTAAAAATTTTGAGACAAGTTTCTACTAGGCAAGGAGCGATTGCTTTAATTAGATTTAAGTTAAAAATGCTTACAAAAGAAATAACAATACTTCGCTTGTGGTCATGACGGAACCCGATAATTCACGATTCGAACGTAAAGCGCTTGACCACTGAACTGTAAAGGTACAACAATACATTTTGTTCCGAAAAAACTAATTAATATCGTAGGTAATCGAATCGGATCCAGATCTAAATAAAGTACGGATCGCGAGTGGGATTTGAGTAGGTTAAGTTAGTATCCGTGTCAAGGAAATCGTTATTACATCAGTGTAAGTATTTTGCTTTATACTTTGAATGTGTGGCGAACGCATGTGTAACGTGTAACGTTAAGCGTTTTTGGTTTTGCTGATCGCTTGACTATTTCGCCGGAGCGGCGCCTCGCCAACTTAGGTTGTCGAAATAATACCTCTGAACACTAGGCGTATATAGAAGTGCAGAGCTTCACTTCCAATATACCGACACGTATACTGTGTGTTATAGTGGACTGTGACTAGGTGTATTAGTGCAGGGCAGTGCAGTACTGCAGTGGTGTAGGCTAAATGCAGCATGCAGCTGCATTTTTGTATTATTTTTCACTATTCTCGGATGCGTTCTACAAAGAGCGACCAATTAGAATTTAGACCAATTAAATCAACTTCGATTTGGCCCGGATCTCTAAATCTGTCCTCGATTGGAAGCCGTACAGACAGAAATTTCGTCTAGCCACAAAGCTTATTGAGGACTAGCTAAAGCTTTTAAAACGGAAGGAACTGTCCCCACTTCCGCTTTGAAAAGACCAGATAAATCTATCGCGTTCGTCGATCAGGACAAAGCTGAGTGTTTGGCTGATAGCATTGGGCACCAATGCTCACAAAAACCCCCTTACGACTTGAAACATGTTAGCAGGGTGGAAAAGGAAATTTGTCACAGAGTCTCCTTTCCGTCCAAAGACGATCTTCATCTAATTACGCATGATGAAGTTAGTAAACACATCAAAGGTCTAAAACTTAGAAAAGTACCCTGTATGGACCCCGTTAGCTTGGCTTTAGATCTAACCATTCTTGCCCACAATAAGCCCTCCGTCTTATAAAATACATTTCGGAAAGGTTTAAAATAAAAAGAAAGACAGTGGTGGTCTTCTTTGACGTAGCAAAGGCCTTTGATAGGGCTTGGCACGCAGGTTTTATACATAAGCTCTATCAGTTAGAGCTCCCAGATTGTCTTGTTTTAATTACCCACAATACGTATTCCTCAATGAGACCTATCAGAGCTGGAGTACCTCAAGGCTCCACGCTCTCTCTATTGCTGTATTCTGCGTGCGTTAACGACATACCGCGACCGTTAACAGGCGTAACTCGCGCTTTTTGCAGATGACACTGCACTTTATCTTAGGTCTAAAAGTATAGGGAACATTCTCCCGAGATTACAGGGAGCCATTGATGAGCTGATACAATGGCTCCGCCTCTGGACAATCGACATCAATCCAGAAAAGTCAACATCAATCTATTTTGATTATAGTCCACATAAGGTGCAGTATCTGGTACTTTTTATAGCTCCAATTTACGTATATTAAATCAACCAGTTCGGTGGCAACATCACTATAAATATTTAGGCATCACGATCAATAAGCATCTTCATTTTAAAGATCATATCGCACGTGTTAGAAAATTAGCATTATTTTACCTTTCCCGCTTATACGGAATGATAGGTAGAAAAAGTAAAATATCGTTACATAATAAACGTACGATATACACGACGTGTATCAGACCTGTCATGAGATAACCGAGTCCAATTTTTGTTCATGCAAATAGTTCAAAATAAATTTACGATCTGCAAATAGTGCAAAATAAATTCTGTAGAATAGCAGTTGACGCACCATGGTACGTCAAAAACTCTGTGCTTCACCGGAACCTAGAGCTATCAACTATTTCCAAATTTATGAAGGATGCATCAGAGTGTTTCTTCGATATAAAGAGTAGCCATCCGGATCCATTAATCGTTTCGGCCGTATCATACGAGCCACTTCCTCCGTATCATTTCTGTAGAAGACCACTGAATGTCATGATAGATCCGCCCGACGATCTCACAGTCGAGGTGGAAAATTTTTTAGAATTAAATAAGATGGCTATTGATTAGGAGTAGGGATTACCCAAGTCATTACGACCTTTAAAGGTCATCAATCCGGTGCGCTCCCCGCGCCTCACGGAACCCCCCTCTGAAGTTTCAGTCAGTTCTGTAAACTTCATGTGACCTCCTATGCCTAGGTGTCTGCTTAAAGGACACCCATAGGGCAGTCGTGCGCCGACGGCATCCCTATGCCGAAACGGCCGTGTTCCTGATGAAGTAGTCAAAGCCTTTGACTTTCTACATTGCAGCCATAAGTTGTTCAGAAAGTTTTTAGTCCGTGTAAGTCAGACACACTCATGCGCCCGGGCACACGGACGACCAATAATGGGTTTTTCTCCTCCTTCCCCCCCTTTGGCACGGGGAGAACTACAAAAAAAATGTACAAAACTATATGAAAAATGTACATTTCACTATAAATTGCACCAAAAAGCTATGTTTTCCTATTTACCAATGACACGTACGTAATTCGTTTATACGAACTTTATGGACCAAAATAAAATAGTGAGTATGTTCACGCCGTTGTACGTCGGGGTGCGCTGGAACGTTTTCGTATCGAACAGAATAAGTCACAAATCTTTCCTAAATTTATACTGTTTTAAGTCATGATTGTATGCAAAACAGAAATTGTAGTAAACAGATATATTATTGAATTAGTAATCACTTATCATCTATTAAATTATGTTATAGGTTTAAAAATTTTAAATTATCTCGTAATAAATAAATTAACATGTACATTTTACAGAATTGTTAAAAATTCGATCTTCCGTTTTGTGGAGTCCAAAAGGGATCGTTCATTGTCACAGAAAATTGAACTTACGACTTATTCAGAAAATAAAAACCGCAGTTTCCTATACAATAGAGCAGATCGAGGGGCCAAAAATTGAATATTACGAGGGGACGAGCGGCTTCATTATGGCTCCAGATGAAATCGTCTCGCCCCATTGCGTCTCTCTACCTTACGGCTTTGCGGGGAAGAAATTATAAAAAAAACGCACGTTTAAACTTGTAATATTTAATCACGGATTAAAGCAATATACAATACCAATTATTTCTTATCTTGATTTATAATATTATAAACAACAATAATAATATAAATTTGCCCAGAAGGCTATTGAAATATTAATTTCTACATACTATGTTTTATAAAAGTTTTTGGAGTAACGACACTAGTTTTAAATGAAAAAAAAAACAACAAAAAAAAGATAGCATCTATTGACGTTTTCACTTTAAAAGGGTGAAAATAAGGTAGTGTAAAATATTGGTATATCCAAAGTTCGAGGATTGAAAGAAATATTGTTCAATTGTCTTTATTGTAAGCCCATTTACGACTTATTTTTGTATATTAGGCTTTTTTTACACAGAGTTTCATACGATTTAATTATAATTTAATTGTTGTGAGATAAAAATTACTTATTTTAGAACTACATGCACAATTCGCATAGAATTATAATTAGACATTATCCATTTTGCTAACCTAAAACCTAAAGTTTTGAATATTTGCTACATTTTTTAAAATACAATTATTCTCCAGAAAAATATCTATAATATTCCAGTCGTTTTCAATCGATGTTTGGTGTAAACGATAAGTTATAATTACTTCTAGCGAATGTATTTCATTATGAAAATGTTCAAACCATTCAGGAAATTTATTAAGAAAGCACTCATTGGCCTTGTCACTATATCATGGGACGGACTCTCGTCTATCGGTCGCAGGCTGTCATCACGATATTAATGACTTTTAACACAATCGTACCACGACCATTCGATAGTCGATTGAGTCGTTTCTTTAGTCTGTGTAGTTATGCTATCCGCGTCTAATGTGGCGCCACCGGCATCGAAACTTCATAGGACTACCACAACTGTTTCAAGCAGTATTTTTAATTTTTGTGAACTAGTAGTTTATTAATACATTTTCGGGCGAAGGGGTCACGGAAACCGATATCGGTTTCTAAGCTACAATTTCGGACAAAATTAATTCAGTGTTAATCACGTGATTGCCGCGTGACTAATGCGATTTCTAAACATTATCCACGGCACGTGTCGATGGGTGTCTGTGTCTCAATTATATCGTTTAATATCTAATATACACTCAGTTCATACCTTACTTTCAAAAAATTTAACGCTTCTCAATATTGTCAATCGTTATTTTATTAGAGTTTAGTTTATTGAATGACGGGATTCATTTTTGGTCATAAAGATTGTGAGTTTTGAATCACGTCCGTCCGTCACATTTCAAACGTTGACAATCATTCAAGAAAGTTTTGTTTGAAAGAATTAAAAAAAAACCGTAAGACGTAATTATAAACATTTCACGAAAGCTATTTACATTTCAACAGATCCGTCATTGTTTGTTGTGAACCTCGGCCGCCGTTATAATAAATTTTCTACCTGTCGGCCGGGGAGCTGAGGGAAATCGTTTAGTGGGAAGGCGAGGGTGGCGGACACGGGGGTGCGGCGGTGCGGTGTGTACGGGGGGAGGGGCGCTTTGGTGGCGCGACTTTATCGCGACTTCCGCCCGACCTGAGCCGATGCTGTACGGCCACACTGTACGTGCACTGGCCACTTATTGTTGTGCATTTACCGAATTAAAACGAAAGTTGAAAAACTAAAAACTGACTACGGATTAAAAGGATTGAAAAGTGTAAATAAGCTAGGTTTAACTGTGAGGTAATGAATTTTTGAACTGCGGTACCATAGCATTGTCATACGCAGAGCCAGTTTTTCAGGGGGGCCGGTCCATGTAAAAAAAAAAACCGCTTAACAGAAAAAATAATTTTATTTTATTATTATAGTTTATTAATAATTTCTTGTACATCAAAGATATAGAAAGGACAGAATAGTAACTTTATTTTGGTGGGGAAGGGGGTCGAACCCCAAATTATCCCCCGGGTACACCTGTGTACCGTGGTGTCAATTTGTGAGATGTTAGATTTTTATTTAGGTAATATTTCTTTTTTATATTCTTGCAGTATACTAATATTTACCTCTCAATGAAACATCAAAAACATATCTTGTTTATAAAATATAGTTGTTTATTCCACAGTCCGCTTTTAGTTTTTTGATTTTAGTTATTTTAAATTTTTGATTTTTTGAGACATTCCAGACACATGTATGTATACTAAACGGCTATGTGCCTATGCCACGCGGAATTCTGAGACGCAACTAAAGGTAGCTCATTTGCTGAAATGTCATTAATTGATTTAAAAAATACACGGAAACAGATGAACATATACCTACATAGCTTACTAAAATCAATCCGTAGTTGGGTAAATATTCACGACATACGGTTGGAGGTCAATGCGATGGTGGTACCAGAATACAGAGACGACATGCGATGACACCATGGAGTATATTGCAGTTGGTGGGTATTACAAACCATCAGTTTAAACATTTTTATGGTGCAATTTTATAGTACTAAGCTGCATTAGCTTAATATTGTAAAGTGATTACAATACATTACTAAATATAGTGACTATTGAAGTCAAATAAAGCAAAGGAAGATCTGCAAGTATAGTTTCGTTGTCACTATCGTTGAAGCTGTAGAGTTTTTATGAAATGGAAACTGGAAATACATAGAATAAAAGTATTAATGTCGATGGAAGTAAAATATCGGGTTTAAAAATGCATAGAACTATGTTTGTGGGGTTTATTTTGGATGAGTGACGTAAAATAGGATAGAATCGATAATTTTTGAAAATTGTGCTAGTTTTATTTTGTTTACAATGCTAATGTTTGATAAAATAATTTCAAAGCTCCATAAATATTTTTATATGGGTTTTAGAGTCAAAGTCCTATAGAAATTAGAAAAAAGATAACATAACACTCGGTAAATTAGATTTATTCTTAAAACGACATAGTTGTATTAAAGCGCTAAGAGATTATAAAATTATTTTTGCTATAATAAAAACTAGATAAGTTTCTAACAAGAGTGCGTGATACTATTTGAAAAGGAATGTTAAAAAATATATATAACATTCATTTTTTTTATTTAAGTCGATGAATCTGTAAGGGTCTTTCTCTACGAGTGTGGTGTTGTTGAATTGATGATTATGGAAGAATATTATAAAGAATATGCTAAATGAAATCTTTTTACGAAGAATTTATCTGGTATTTATTCATTTATTTTTCAGACTCGGGGATAGCACGAAGTGGGCCGGCCCGACCTGTGATACATCACCTGTGGATGTCACAGTCTTATAGAAAATACATGTGAAACAACAGTTTTTTCTGACTGGACTTTGACTCTTGACAAATATGACAAAAACACGTCAATGTTCTAGCGACTACTTCAAGGTTGTGAGCGTCCAAGGGAGGCGATGATCACCTTCTGTTGGCTCGCATGGCTTGTTTGTCCCTTGAAATGCTACAAAACACCTTGTTTAGAGACCACATGATCTAATATTTATAACAGCAAAAACGTGTATTTATTTATCATTAATTTCATCGATATATCTAAGAATATTAAGCTTGTTGGTAGACGACATTGTACATCTTAGCAAATTGCGGTTTATGTATTTTTTAATCTTACACGAAAATGACTACTCCTCTCAATTAACGTTACGGCATTGCGTATTTTTTTATTTAAAATAAAAATTCACTCAAAAAAGACTATGGTCAAGCTATTTATACTAGTTCATGACAAACATGCAAGAATGAGAGCAGTAATAAATATGATTTGTCATACGTATAATATAGCGTGACTTCATCAAGATTTGTAATAAAAATTGTGATTTCATTGAACAACATAAGCATTTTAATGATATGTCTTTCTATTGGTAATTTTTTTTATTTCATAAAGTCGGAAATGGAATTGCAGAGAATACAAAAAATATTAAAATATCAATTAAAAGAGAATTTTGATTATATACTGACGTTTTGTAATTGTAAAAACTGTTAGGAATATTGAAACTATAACTTTTACCACATTAATCAATATTTATTCGCAACTTTACAAATTACATTTCCATTCAATTAGATTTGTCAAACACAATCAAGTTATTTTATGAAGGAAAACAAAAAAATGTATAACCTATTGACCCAAATGGATGTTCCTTAATGTTAAGTCAAAAACTCTACAAAAATTAATAGAAAAAGTGTGAGTACATATAATGTATATTGACATAGTTTTTTTTTGTTTTGGAATACTACAATAACATTTATTTGCCCACGGTCTATAGTAAGAGCTGCAGATGCGTACGAGCACCGGCCTCCCGCAATAAAACATCCTCCCCGCTTTGGTCTTATCGAAAAACTGTTGCATTCGCTCATTGCTCCGTTGTGCAGTCGTTCGGATAAAATTAGATCCTTAACGGTTTCTAGGGTCCTGCGAGACGTCGTTACGGCCGCGGCTCCGTTCGCCGTGCCCCCTTCCGCGGCATTCGTCCGCGACCATAGAGCTGGGATGTGGGTTGTTTACGGACGTGACTCCGGTTAGGAGTAAATTGTCTATGAGATTGTGTTCGGAAAGCGAAAACTGTCGATTGACATTTATACATGGATGAATGGATTGTTGTATCCAGGATATGTTTACATGTTATCATTACCTGTAGTTTGTGATGGCCCATATTTTGTTTATTAGCCTAGCTCAGTGTTCAGATTGATAAATGAAGAATATCTGTATATTATTCCCTGCTTAGTTCAATTAATACATCTCTTCAAAAGTTAAACTGTGACGTAATCAACTTTAAAGATATATTCGTTTAATAACGTTACCGAAAAACGGTAATAGTTTTTAAATTATAAAAAGTTTATTTGACGTAGATGCAGATAATATTGAAAAAGAATGGATTAGTTTCTTTAATGATGTACTTTAATAAAGAAAATTGACCACCAGTTTTTTATCTTCATTGTGAATTCGTCCACTGTCCGAAAAAAAAGTAAAGAAAACGTAATGAACGATGAAACTTTAAAATAATTAGTTTTTAAATACATGTCTTTATTGTCTTTATCAGAAGTAAAGATGTCCGGTTTTTTTTTCCACTTGCCAAAAATGGCATCGTGATGGCTGGCATTCTGCCACAGTAACACGCGTCGTGTTCAATTTTCTGTCACTTACGGCAAAATTTAGAATTGATCTACCATAAGCGGTTTTCCATATGTCCTACGACAAGGACGAAAAACAAAAGAGTCTGTTTCTCTCTAAAAGGCCGGCAACGGTACTAATGATACCCTGTGGGTTGCAGGGGTCATGGGCGGCAGCATCGCCTATTCTCCGGGGATCGTATGTCCGTGTAACGATCGAGGTCTTCTTCGTTAAAAGAAAACCTCGTACCTCGAAAAGAGTACCTCAGAAAAACTTTTACAATTTTCAAATACAATGAACTGATCAACAATTCGGTTTAAACCCATACAAGAGAGAATCGAGATATATACGTAGGGTGCAATGAGAATTTGTGGAATGAATGACAAAAAATTACTATGAATTGTTTAATATGAATTTGTTGTTTCTCAAAATATACTCAGCATAAATGCACTTTTTCACACGAATAAATCGATTTTGAAAACATTTATGCCACTCCTCCCTTGTGACCTCGGAAACATGTTTTTCATACTCTTCGACAGTTTCTTCTGGTGATGCAAGGCATTGACCGTGGAATGGGTTTTTAATTTTACCAACGAAAAAAAATTCACAAGTTGCCAGGTCGGGACTGTATGCAGGATTGCTCATAAGTTATACCTTTTTTTGCTTTAAAAAAATATTTATCTGTTTACCCGGGTGAGAATTGACATTGTCTTGTTGCAACATAATACGATATTCACGGATATTTTTACGAAGTTCGTCAATAACTTCCGGCAAAAAAATGGTCGTGTACCAATAACTAATCACGACACGACCATTCTCCAAAGCAATAATAGCGATGTGTCCAGTTTCATTAAAAAAGAAGCAATCATCCGTTTGGAGGAACTTCGTTCGCGTGCCACCATGGTTGATTTAGTCTCATACAGCGATGAGTTGGGAACGTCGATGGGCTTGCAACTCAATCGTTGCTTAGTCGGGAAAAATATATTAAACATTTGTACGCCGGGAGCCTCACATGACAGTACACTGGAAAAAATTGTTAATACAAATTTCCAATCTAATAGCATAGTAATAATTTTGATTGACAGAAGGGAAAAGACTAACAAAAAAGTTATTGTTAACTGCTTCTCAAAACTACGTTATATGAAAAATATAAATAGAATAATTTTGTTCGCTTTTCCATTCAGCCAAAGCTTGTCAGAAAATGAAAATAATTATAGATATAAATTAAATATCAATTTACATACATTGACACTCAAATAAATTTCATTTTATTAACACCAATAAAATTATTGACAAACATTTTTTCTTGACAAGAAGGAAGTACTTTCCTTCAAAATTTATTATACAAAAATAAGAGGAGTCGCTAAGTTATTATAATATTAATATGTCTTGTTATATGGACAAAAAGCATTGTGCATTCGTTGAGGAATTTAACATTGAAAATTTAAATTAGTTCATAAAACAATAGAGAGTACCCTCGGACACAAGTAAAAACAATAATATTGCATCAGTACCTGAGAGTCAACTCATAATGCTTGAGAAAAAAATGTAATTATAAAAAAAAGTATAATTATGACATTAATGGTGAGAGGTCGTCAGGATCTGCAGTTAACATGGGCGTGAGCACGGCTCTTTAACACCTAAATGTTTGAGTATGATTGATTGTTTTTGACTCATGCCTAAGTCTAAGGATGCCCGTATCTCGTAGTAGGTTACATCACTGTCTGTTTCGAACATACGGCGCACATCATCGATGTTTTTGTTGTTCACAGCGAAGGGCAGCCGACCATCACGGAAATCGTCACTGAGATTGACACAACTGCGTTGGAATTCTGTAAACCAGTTATAAATATTTTGTCGTGTATGATGTTTTATCATCAATAGTTTGAAGCCGAGCGCGCAATTTTAAATGACGCCACAATTTTAATTTTAATTCTAATATATCTTTATTTCATAGCATGAACAACACTCGAAATATGTCACAATACATCAAGAATTTACATTTTACTACCTAGCTTTACCATTGTACCATTCATCCGGAAGGCAGTTTTCTCTCAAGAAGAATGAGCAAGAAACTTGAGGGTAGCTCTTTTTAACTTTAAATATATTAAGTCACAATTAAACATATATAATTTTATAACATAAGGAAACAAACCCGCTAGAAGTCGAGCTTTTATGGTCATGAATATATGTCGTCTAAATATTAACAAATTGTGTAATACCCTTTTTTTAAAAGCAATTTCTTAGTAATTATTTTAAATTTATATAAGGGTAGTACACATAGCCTCCTATTTGAATTCGTGACTTTATGTAGTCGACTTACATGCCAACACAGTTCATTTTTATTTCTTGTATTGAATTTATGACTATCACCATTTTTCGTAAAAACTTCTAAATTATTTTTTAAAAGTAATAAATCTTCGTATATAAATTGAGATGCCACAGTTAAGATTTTAATTTCTTTGATCTTAGTTCTAAGAGATACTCTGGATTATGGAGGTTAGAGGTAAGGAAAACTTTCTCTGTGTATGAAAAAGTGTTCGTCGTAAAGCGTTAAATAAGGGTGGCGCCACGATAGCAAGATTACAAATTTTAGGTTATCTTTACAAAATTATTTTAAAATTTCGGACTACGCAAAGAGTTGAAGTTTTGTAAACTGTGGTTTTGTTATAACTACTCTAGCCATTAAAAATATTAATTAATTATTAATATTGAATATAATTTATAGTGAATAATTATTCACTCCGTCAATAACTACTAAGTTCATTTCATACTCTCCTGTTACTTTAGCGCCACTATGGAAGGATTTGGAATTGTTATTTACAACTTACATCTGTACACTTTTGCAACTATTCCCCCATATGAGAGAGTTCTCCTTACCTCGATCCTCCATGCTCTAGGTGCCAGCCTGTAAATAGCGCGAACTGCCCGCTTTTGTAAAATGTAAAACAATTGACAGTTAGATGAAACAAACTGTATTCTACAGATCAAAGAGTTCCATTTTCAAATGTAGTAGTTACTTTTTAAATATTGTTTATGTACGTGGCCAGTTCCAGAAACTTATAGTGCGCCCCACGTATATAAAACTATAAAGTAAGCTTTATAACCTGATTAATGTAAAATTAAATGTATTTGGTATTATATACAAAAATGTAGGAATCCATATATCAATATTAAGTCAAATACTGCGTATAGTGATCTATATGTTTTATATTTATAAATATATATATCTAAAAAGCTTCTAAAATCGTGGTGTGATCGAACATTTATTTTTGTTTTAAAAATAAATTTTGAGATGCTTTGATTTGCTATCAGCATCTTCAAAACCATCGGGAATAATTATTTTTGCGTTATAAATTAATTTAAATTTTAGGTAATCTTAATTTGTTTACAAACACTTCTTTTGTCAACTTGTCAAAAAATATCTCGCTAAGTACTACTTAGCGAGATATTTCCTTATATCCAGAGAACGTCAGCTAAACTTTCTGTTCCCTGTTCGGCATTAGTAAACGAAACAAAATCGAAATTGAATTTAATCAAAACTTCGAAATTAGCTCTTGGCTTATTGTGCATGTATAATTTACGAGAAGTGATAAATAAAACGGAAATCGTTCTGTCATTTAATAACTAAAATAAAAAGCATTGTAAATAACACGTTATTTAAAAAGAAAACATGCACAGTTCAGTTTATCATTAAAGGGCATTTCATTAATAATAATAAATATAATATTATAATTACATACTAATTACATCAATGTAATAATCATTTCATAAGTTATAATAAATTAGATATACGATCGAATAATTATTTCATACAAATATACAACAAAAATATACATATATATCGGAGCGACTATTAATTTAAAGGAGCCAATAAATTTCTTACTCTTTTAAAAATCCTTTTTATTGTTGTACAACAATAAGCATCGGACACGTCTACGCTTACCTGGTAAAAAGAGCTTTTATGCGGTCTTTTGTCCGACGAAGATCACGCCAGTCGCCGCTGAGGAGGGTCCCAGGGTTGTCAGTGTAACGAGGGTGCGTGGTGGCGTCTCCAAGACGTCTCTCGGTATGATCGGGGATTAGCGCTGGCCGGCCCGCCAGTAATTAAATGTCATTCATCTATTATCTGGATAGATTAAGCGCTTGTTGCGCATCCCTGAAAGATAATAATCTCAACAGGTAAAAATGTGATAAATATTTTTATTTATTGGTATGAAAAGCGATAGGATGGCCGATATATTCGATTTGGCGAATAAGTAGATTAAGTTTTTAAAATTATTCATATTTATACAATCGTCAATGGACTCATTTAGGAATTTAATACTAGTTGGACGATGTGTAGCAGAGTTCGCAAAAAAAATTCTAATTAAAAAAATCGCATCAGAGAGCGGACTCTTCATATTGTTAAATAACAATTTGGGTCTCCTTTTTAATGTAGCACAGTAAAAAGCTTAATTATTTTAAAGAGAAATTAGTGATTAATTTTTTTGTGTATCATGATGGAAGTGCTTGAATGAATCAAACCCAATTATATTGAAATGATTGCATATGATCGACATAATGCATTGCGAGTCGGAATTGTGCATCGACGCTTTCATACTACAATATAATATATATTTATTTTATGTATTTACAGAATAAATTATTTTCTTGATTTTTGTTTGTTAGGCATTTACCACAACAGCACACGTTCTGTGAAAGTTTCAATTGAATAGCTATTACGGTTGAAAAGATATAACATTTTAAGTTTACCTCAAACAGGCGGACAGACGGTGAAGGCTTAGTGATTGTGTCTCGTTGTAACGCCTTGGGTACAGAACCCTAAAATTTGAGATAATGAAGAGAAGGAAGAAATTTGTTTACCCTGATAAATATAATACAGAGGAAAGGTGACATCGCGTATTGTTATGGATTTTATTGGATTTTGTTAATTGTTGAGTGAGTTATCATGTTAAGTGACGTGACATCGTTATCGTGTGATATCGAAATGAATTAGCATTTGAAAGGGGTTACGTTAACGTTAATGAAAAAAAAAATGCAATGATGACGTAATTAAGTGTAATTCTAATATCAACGAAATAAAGACAATTCTGATTTGATTTAGTGATTGAACATAAAGATTAAATTAATTAATTAGCATACTATATTTATGATCTAGTCTCAGCGGAATCCTTTTTTATAGGATTTATAGGGGGAAAAACGAGCATTATTAAGTTATTGCAAAGTCCGCAACTCCAGGAAAGTCACTAGAGCATATCCGGCATTTTAAAAATGAGTACACTCTTTTAAAATCTGTCAAGGATTTTTAATTTATAACAATTACTTTTAACGCATAATTATTGTGAAATTTTACTAGTGGCATTCGAAAACCACGACAAAGGTTGTCGAAGAAGGGCTGAGTCGAAAATGTATATGTTTTACGGTTGTTGACAACCCTTAAATTCATTAGACAACTATCTAGAGGAATATTGTTAGAGAAACAATTATTTTTACGTCAAGATTGAACTTTCAAGAATATGGGGTTGCAAGTTGTTTACTTATACGTAAAATGGAACCAATTTTGGACCATTTAAGTGTCTACATCGATGGATACGACTCGATTTAACAGTTTCACTCGTTTTATAACTCGGTTTTGTAGTTACATACCCGGATAATTCGTAATATGGTAATGGAACAGGCGTGCCGTTTAGGTTTCCACGGTGTAATCCCTGTTAAGGCCATGCAAAATACTCTAAGCGATGAAATTTTCCACGGCCCGGCCCAATACGAGTGGTAAGAGACCCTTTGTGATTTGGGACCCGAGACGAGAGAGATAGCGCGGGAGTTAACGCGGTCGCGGCCCCGCGGGCCCGGCGACTGGATTGCGGCGGTGCGCGTGCTCTGAAACGTGTAAAACGTTTAATGCAATGAAAACACAAGAAAAAAAAATGAAATAAGCTAGTGTGAGTTTTACGCGACTGCCGTTTGTAACGAAGTTTGACATGCCATGGTCGCTCCATACCATTAAGTCAATCCATTATGCTAATCTAAAATGAACTCAGTGTCATGCTGTGTCCGCTTTGACGTTTCATATCGTAATGATGTTATAATGTTACTCATTATGTCACGCTTTTTGACGTTTGAAAAGTATGGAAAATTCAATATCCGCTAAATTTTTATATTGCAGTTGATGTACGTATTATATTCACATTTAGTTTAAAATTTTACTGTACACGTATCAACTGAATATATTTTGTGAACTGAAATTGCTTTCCATAATTTAAAGCGACGGGCGATAAGCTATTTCAAGCCTATTGTTTGGTTGTAAATAACAATCAGTCAGAATACGGCAAGCGTTCTGATATATTGTAGTATAGACAGAGTGACCATAACCTTAGTGTGGGGATTAAATTTTATATAACGGCTATCGATATCGACTTGGGTATGCTCGTCTTCCACAACCGTATTTTACTGTGACAATATTGGCATAAACTTAAAATTCAGTATAAATACATGAAATAATTTATGGCGAATTTTTTATTTTTCTATTAATTATTTATAAAAACATATAGTGATATGCCGCTTCTGCTCTCATTTCTGCAGTTTGCAAACCAAATAGTCTGAAATAAAACTAGTATATTAAACATGTTTATTTAATTGATTGGTGGAGCTGTTTCATTAAATTGATATATTAAATTGATATACAGGTTTATGAGATGAGTTAACTCAAATTGTGAATACAATTCGAGGATAAAATTGTATGTAGATAGAGTTCGTTGAATGAATTGGAAAATTGAATTGAACTATTGAACTGGCAGATTGAATTAATGAATCGAAAGTGTAGTTTCAATTTATAGATCGAATTGTATATGGAATTCGCAAATTGAATTACAGAATTATTTTTGTGGTTAGAAATTGCACATGGTTTTGGTCAAAAAATTTTCGTTGATAATCGCAAAATGATTCCCAATGAAATTAAAAAAAAAATTTTTGATATTTAAACACAGCTAAAATTAAAAATAATTAAATCATATTTACACACAATGGTAAAGAACGAAATAAACAACACGATATTTATATTCACTATCATTGATATAAAATGAATGCTAAACAGCCCTTATTATACGACGTATATTTAATCGTGGCTGTCAGTAAGTGTAACTTGTTAGTGTTGCTACACCAATCGATAATGCAGAAAACTAAAATTCAATTGTTTATTTGTAATATTTGAGATATTTATTTGTAATATTAGAGACAGATTTGAGAAGAATAAGTCGACACAACAGAAATATGCGTTTAAAAACTCGACCAAAGCGATTGAAGTACCGAATATGCTAATGTGTTTTTAATTTCGGTTACTATTCGCATATATTTTATAGCCTTTTACTATATTTACAATTAATTATTTTGAGTGATAGAACCATACTGTGGTCAACTTAACTGCAGCATAAAAATTAACCGGTACACACACACACAGATGTGGTATCTGGAGATGAAGCAACTTTCGCTGTTGCCTTTCGTCCAGTGAGTGATAATTTCAATTATCGACTCCTCTTCCATCTGACATCCTCTCCCTTACTAGAAGTTGTCGGGGCCTATTCCTTTCTCCGTTAAATATTCTCTTTCTTCCTAAAAGGTCGGAAGCACATTATTGATTTCTCGGGATTACAACTGTCCAGGGATGACGGTAGTCACCCACTCTCTGGTGACTCGCATATTCGTTTCCTGCTTAACATTTTATATAAAAAAATATTAACAAAATCGAGTGAGATGGAACATGATAGTAATCACTGACGTCTTATAAGATAATATTTTTAGGGATCCATAGTCACCGAGGAAAATTTATGACGTCTGTCTGTCTGTCTATCTGTCTGTCTTTCTGTATGCGGCTTAGCTTAAAGACTATTATGACTAGAAAACTGCGATATGGTATCAATGTCCATATTAATCACGCCGACAAAATGGAAAAATGAAATTGTGAGCTAATTCTTCCAATATGTTGGGACACTTTTAGTTGGAATTTCATTTTATCCGTATATGTGTTGAAAATATGATTTATTTTGTAACTGAATAACGAACTATAGTTGTTTCCATAACATATTTGACCGGATCAAAGTTTATATACACTATTTCAGGTAGAGTTGTATGCCTAATTATAAAAGAAAAATATAATTTTAAATTAAAGATACATATTTCTCCCTTTTTATTCTTGAATTTAATTTAATTATATAATAGTCACTAATACAGTTTCAACATATAATAGTCACTTTCGATGTTAATTATGCTCTAGCAGGAATTCGTATCTCATTGCATTTTTTGTTATTGACTGTCAGTGTTCTGAAATAAAGTTAAATCCGATGTCAACTTATGCTGTACTAAACAAAGGTAAACAATTAAGAAAATGTTTTCCGCAGTCGAGAAAAAATGGCAAAAATAAATAAAAAATGATGTTTGAATAATCGACAATATCTGAAGTTAGTAGAGCAGCACTAGACGATTCGTCTCAGCAAAATCATCAAAAATGTTTCTAAACTAAGCATTAAAATTGCTTGCGATGGTGTTCCAGATTTAACAAGTTACTTCATTAGGAAAAACTTCTAAGTCGCAAGAAACGATGTTTTATTATTAACTTAAGTATTTACGTTCGTGTAAGGGAATATGCGACATGCTAATTTCTTATAGAAAACCAATTTAATGAAATTATGTTTTATCATAATTAAATGTTAAACGACTGCCATCCTTACATTGAGTAAAACCTTATATTCATGTAAGCCCAAGCTCACATATTTTGTTTGTAGTTTTGATTGTAGACAATATATCTCTATAGATATCTAAATATCTGTTGACAATTATTTTCGTGTTCTCCGTTTACGTTAATTTGATAAATATCAGACATATTTGTTTGGCGTTACTACACGCGATAAATAGCAGAAGTTGTTAAGTATTGAGTCGGCAGATGTTTTAAGGCTGACAGCTGACTAAGCGTTTTTTTCAATTTATGTTTAAGTATCGTTCTATTGGAAATAAATACATTAAAAGCGTGAATATGGTCACACCCGGGTGGCGTTTGTACGACGGCGGCGTTTGTCTATGCCGAGGGGGTTTCCCGTATACGCGAGCTGTAACTGCCGTTAATCAGTTTTCTAACTATCACTGTTACGATCTCGATTCCGGGCCAGTTGCTGTTGACGAGTCGCTGGGAAGACAAATTATAAGTGAATATTAGTACGGGTCTGAAGAATGTAGAACATTAGCGAACATTGGATAAATGAAGTAGTTAAGAGTAATGAAATGGATTTGACTCACATTTTGCTGTATTTCAGAGAACAGCGCCCGTTTGCGCTTGGACTCTGGAAAATTATTTATTAAAACTTATGTATTATATGCATGACTTCCTCGCAAGACAAAAACATGTGTGCGTACGCGATGTACAGCTTTATATGATTTGGACCTATAGAATTAAAATTATTTTGCTTCAAATGCCAAGTAAATGTGAAACTAGATTTTTTTTATATTAAACTAGCTTTTCACCCGCGGCCTGGCCGCCTCACTATGTGGGGCATATTGTGTATTCCTTTAACCGTCCATCAAGTTGTTTATCCCAATAACGGTTTCGTTTTCGATTCCGAATACTAATTTTTATATTGAATATCGGTACTGTACTGCTTACTATGACACCGCACTGTACTAACGCGGCACTGCTCCTGATTCCTATCCTAGTTATATTTTTGACTCTGGTCCCAGCTCCACGCCCACTTCCGACCTCAGTCCTGTTATCAATATCGCTTCCGGTCCTACACTCTATTTTAATTTGGTTCTTTTTGCCTCCCTTCCCGCTTTTAATCTCAATTCCGCTATTAGTTAATTATTCCGATTTAAACAAAACCCGGGAAAATTATAGTGTCAAAATAGAATATAACGTCAACACGGAGAGAGTCAAGTTTTCTATAAGTGAAATTTTTATTTAAATAATTTGATAGTATAAATATGCGGATGAAACTGAGGTCAAACGATAGTATTTTTTTCTCAGAAACCTTTCTGAATTACCTGAGCGCGTGTAAAACATAGCACTAAAATCTATTGTCCAAGGACAGTAAACCTGGGTATTTGATATGAATTTCAGCTTGATACCTCTACGCGTTCCTGAGAAAAAGGGTCTTGACAGACAGAAGGACGGACAACAAAGTGATCCTATAAGGGTTCTGTTTTTTACTTATGAGGTATGGAACCCTAAGAATAACGAAAGTAACGCTTAATAAATACTTTCAAAGAAAATTATTTTAACAGGGTCGCATATACTGTATTTAGTTATTGCCGAAAAACTGCGCTTCTCAACAAAAGGACATAAGTGCCATGAAGATACTCTCTTTTGCTGATACGATTTGGTTTAATACTAATAGTTTAACACTAGTTTAATAGTAATAGTCGACATACCTACTTATTTTTCTAGTTATAGGCGGCTAAGGTGCTTATGATTATTCTGTGCGGATAACAGAAAAGTATAACAACGTAGTTTTCATCTGTAGCGCATTTCTTGGTAATAATGGCTTCGGAACTCTATAATTAACATGGTCCGATATTCGATTCTTGGCCAGTTTTTTATATTTTAAGTATTTTAATTAACTTCTATCACTGTTTTCCTTTTAAGTTACATAAGTTCATTTTTTAGGGAACTATATTCTAAATTGTTTTCAAGATTAAAAAAAAATAGTAGTAGCATTATCAATTGCTATAAGTACTTCGTTATTTTTAGATGAGGACGCGTCTTGAGGTCAGTCCAAACCTCTCTACTACATACTACACTATAATGTAGCATAATCCTATCGTTTTGTTAAACTCATGATTTCCTGGTACGATGCGCTAGCAAAGCAGCTCAAAACTGTTTGTCGATTGAAAAAACATCAAGGTCAAGTGATTTGATTTGAAACAATCGAATTAGACGAACGTGTTCTTCGATTTTGTCAGCACCGCTTACAAAACACTGGTTTCGTTCCAGAGAGAAACGACTATACATTTGTAAATAGGCCTTGAAAAAATGTAAAATGATAATCACCCTTTCTCCTTAAAAATTAAAGACGTTGCATGTTTGTTTATAAAAATGAGTGTATACAAATAAACAAGTATAATGAAGGGAAAAAAATATCCTCCCCGGCGGGGAATCGAACCCCGGTCTCCCGCGTGACAGGCGGGGATACTTACCACTATACTACCGAGGACTATATGGAAGTGATTCAAAATCCAAGTCAGTACATCAATACACGTCAAATATTCAATTAGATAATATTATTTTATTACAATACATACATAGTTATCAAATTATTGTAATTACGATTAATTACGTACTTATAATGACAAATTAAATCATATCTTTGGAATGCAAACAGCAAAAATTCTTGTAACAATAATGATATCACAAGTTTTGTTATATTTCATTTCACCATTAAATAGTTACTTCTGACAAGTCGTCGTCGGTGTAGATACCATTGTAATACCAATTTCATTCGAGTGCCAATTTATACAAATACATGCCGGTGTATTACGTACGTGATTTATCAAAGCGGTGTTAACACTTGGTGACTAATATCGTTGGACTTGCGTCATAAAGCGTTCGGTTGCTACCTACGTTTTACGCAGTTCAAGGTCATACATTGACAGAATAAGCGTTCAAGGTGAAAAATATATAATGAAGTGTAGGTATGTAAGTATGTAAAATAGGTGTAAGATAAAAATTCAAAGGCGTAGAACGGAGCGCCGCCCAGAGTCGCTCGGCTGAAAGAAGTCAAACTATTGGTTTAAGGTTATCGTTGCCGTATACAAGTATCGAAAATGAAACGGGACATTTTGTTGTATAGCGAAAGCGTTTAAAATATCCAAATTACGAACTAAACGTTACGATAAAAAGTAAATACTAGACTATTTAGATATTCAATTAATATATACAGTGGAATCTCAATAACTCGAGCCTCGTTAAGTCGAAATCCTCAGTAAGTCGAAAAAAATTGTTATTCCCTTCCGATGAACCCCTAAATACGCGGTATCTCGAATTGTTTAGACTTTGTAACTCGAACAAAATGTTATTTCCCTACGAAGTATTGTTAATACATATTTATACTCTATAACTCGAATTACAAAAAGGAGACTCCGTAAGTCGTAGTTGGTAAAATATAATGACGTCTTACTTGGAATTCCCTGAAATAATAGCAATAAATTCCAAAATGAATGTTCGGGTTCGGGGCTTCTAATCTATTGTTTTTGTCTTGTACACGTGCAATAAATGAATACATTCATGAAACTTTCTAAGTACCACAGATGTGAACGTTATGTTTGTTCCTTGTCGACACAGTCATATGTATCTCGAAGTTCTTGTTAAGTCGAAAACTCGTTAGCTCGAATTTTTTGCATTTCCCTTGACATTCGAGTTATTGAGATTCCACTGTACTAGCCTTCCGCCCGCAGTTTAAGCTGCCTGGACTAAATCGATTTATATCGATTACTACATTAGTATGGATTTAATTTTTGTTATTTTCTTAATACCTATACTTTCTGACAGCATTTTCTGTTATAAAAAGCAATACATACCTTTCCTCGGGATTTAAGGTACCTTATGACAAATTTCGTATATTGCGTCAGAGTTTTAGACTTGAAAATATAACAAAAAAACAGACACAAGGCACACCTTTTATTCCTTTGAATTTTTCCCTTGGTTCCACTCTCTTGAACAGGTTTATATTAGTAGTAGCTAGCGCATCGCGGCTCTCGCGCACGTACATACCTACAATGCGCCTCCGGCCACAATCCTCATTTGTTCTAGTCTCGATTTATTTTAAATGGACTAAACTATAATAGTTCTTAAGAAGTGTTTCAGATCCCTCGACGATTAACTTAACTAATTATATAGTTAGTCACAGAACACCGCTATAGAACTGTAAGCCACTCTAAACACTTTGTTTGTGCTAATTAAAACAACTTGCGAAGATTCCAAGGAATCGGCTAAAATATAAGAAAAGGACTAAGAAGTGATACTCAAGGAACCTTTAACGAAAGGGTATATAGGATTTAGTATGGTAATAGTAGAAACCAAAAATTTTGTCGAAATCGTTTGAGCTATTAGTTTTCTTAGTAAATGTCACGGAACAATTAAGCGAAACATTTCGCCCGTGGCTGTATCCGAGTGAACATAAAATTAATTTCAATTGCTCTACATCGATTCGCCATGATCCCGATCACAGTCTTGCTTTAGATCTTAAACCCAGTTCCACTTTTGATACAATATCGATTAAATTATCCCACTTTTAAGTTTTTCTATATACAGGCGAGAACCCTAAATATTTTTGGGAAAAAAAGGACCCTAAAGTAGGTGGTCCTGCAAGCTTTACTATCGTGCAGTGATAATCTCATGGTGATCGGTTCAGCCGTTTCGTAGATTAATCCGGACAAATAGACAGACAGATAAAAAATTTGAAAAGGGTTGTTCGGGTGTTTGATTGAATGATTCAACTTAAAAAATACTAATATTTTAAAGTATTAGGCGGATCCTTGAATTCTATATATATAGATTGTATACATTTCATAACAATGTTGATATTTATATATTTTTGCATAGGTTCTCAAAGACCCAAACCTTACTCATATTAATTATTAATTCCCATTTTTTTTATAAGATCTTATGCTTGCTTTATTCATTAATTAATATTGTGGATTTTATTTCTGATATTTTACAATTTTCAATTTATTTTTAATATAAAAAACGTTATTGCGGCTTAACTATAAAAAATAGGAGTATATCACGTTGCTGACTTATTTTGAAATCTATCGATGCCTAATATTTTTGTAGCACATTATTTTTACGAGCGAAGATGAGAATAAAGCAACCAGAGAGCGCTTTTTATTTCTACCTGAGCGCTTTTTATTTACAAGTAATATGATTTCTAGTTGAACAGTTACGTTATCAAAATAAAAAGTAGCAACGGCTTATACTAATCACAGATAGTATAGCTTTTCACAAGCAAAGAATTTTTGAATCGATACAGTAATTACAAAGATTACAAACAAACCAAAAAATATTACATCTTTGTAACATTAGTGTAGAGGCAGGTAGACGGAGAAAAATATATAATGACACATAAAAAAAAACTTGGAAAGTTCAAAAGTGCACGCCGCTATATTTTTATATTATTAAAACGCTCAAATTATAGAATAGTAATATATGACCAAATCAAAAAAATAAATGAAAAAGTAAATTAAGCAGTTTACAATCCAAAATTATCGCTCAATTTATTTGCGGCGACACGAGAGATCTTAACAGAAGCAGAAAAAAATCTAAAGAAAAATATTGTTAAATACCAGACTAAGTTTACTCATACAGTTAAGGTCTCTTGACACTCTTGTCCAAAACTCTTCGTTTCCATAGATAAATTACATTAGTTGATTTTAGATTTGTTATATTAAATATTGACAAACGTCAAAGAGCTCATTATCAATAAGCTTCCATTCGTGAATCCGGTCATACAAAAAAATAATCTTGTGAATTAATAAAGCCAATCGAGCTAAACCGTGACCTTAGGCCTCGACTGCAGGCTAATTGACGACCCAAACAATATTTTTACAACAAGAAAATTACAACAATTTATTGTTATAATTATATCTTATGAGAGACTTAAAATGATATAAAGTTTGAAGAATAAAAATGCAATGATGACGTAATTCAAGTGTAATTCTAACATCAACGAAATAAAGACATTTCTGATTTGATTTAGTGATTGAACATAAAGATTCAATTAATTAATTAGCACACTCTATTTATGATCTAGTCTCAGCGGAATCCTTTTTATAGGATTTATAGGGGAAAAACGAGCATTATAAAGCTATTGCAAAGTCCGCAACTCCAGGAGAGTCACTAGAGCATAGCCGGCATTTTAAAAATGAGTACACTCTTTTAAAATCTGTCAAGGATTTTTAATTTTTAACAATTACTTTTAACGCATAATTATAGTGAAATTTTACTAGTGGCATTCGAAAACCACGACAAAGGTTGTCGAAGAAGGGCGGAGTCGAAAATGTATATGCTTTACGGTTGTTGACAACCCTTAAATTCATTAGACAACTATCTAGAGGAATATTGTTAGAGAAACAATTATTTTTACGTCAAGATTGAACTTTCAAGAATATGGGGTTGCAAGTTGTTTACTTATACGTAAAATGGAACCAATTTTGGACCATTTAAGTGTCTACATCGATGGATACGACTCGATTTAACAGTTTCACTCGTTTTATAACTCGGTTTTGTAGTTACATACCCGGATAATTCGTAATATGGTAATGAACAGGCGTGCCGTTTAGGTTTCCACGGTGTAATCCCTGTTAAGGCCATGCAAAATACTCTAAGCGATGAAATTTTCCACGGCCCGGCCCAATACGAGTGGTAAGAGACCCTTTGTGATTTGGGACCCGAGACGAGAGAGATAGCGCGGGAGTTAACGCGGTCGCGGCCCCGCGGGCCCGGCGACTGGATTGCGGCGGTGCGCGTGCTCTGAAACGTGCAAAACGTTTAATGCAATGAAAACACAAGAAAAAAAAATGAAATAAGCTAGTGTGAGTTTTACGCGACTGCCGTTTGTAACGAAGTTTGACATGCCATGGTCGCTCCATACCATTAAGTCAATCCATTATGCTAATCTAAAATGAACTCAGTGTCATGCTGTGTCCGCTTTGACGTTTCATATCGTAATGATGTTATAATGTTACTCATTATGTCACGCTTTTTGACGTTTGAAAAGTATGGAAAATTCAATGTCCGCTAAATTTTTATATTGCAGTTGATGTACGTATTATATTCACATTTAGTTTAAAATTTTACGAATACAGCTGGTTTTGAGTAATTTACGGATTAAGCCTTTGGTCTTTGAAGTTTCATTTTATACAAGGTCAATATGACTTGAAAATGGTCTTATCTAATATCAAGATTGCATTTAAAAGTTATATAGCGTTCTATTATATAATGTTGAATTTAAAATTCTTCGCGAAAAGGATAATTGACTACCATTATACTGTATTTGATTTTATATCTAATGTTTAGGAACATGACGCGTCGACATGGCAGCTGCCCTGTACACGTATCAACTGAATATATTTTGTGAACTGAAATTGCTTTCCATAATTTAAAGCGACGGGCGATAAGCTATTTCAAGCCTATTGTTTGGTTGTAAATAACAATCAGTCAGAATACGGCAAGCGTTCTGATATATTGTAGTATAGACAGAGTGACCATAACCTTAGTGTGGGGATTAAATTTTATATAACGGCTATCGATATCGACTTGGGTATGCTCGTCTTCCACAACCGTATTTTACTGTGACAATATTGGCATAAACTTAAAATTCAGTATAAATACATGAAATAATTTATGGCGAATTTTTAATTTTTCTATTAATTATTTATAAAAACATATAGTGATATGCCGCTTCTGCTCTCATTTCTGCAGTTTGCAAACCAAATAGTCTGAAATAAAACTAGTATATTAAACATGTTTATTTAATTGATTGGTGGAGCTGTTTCATTAAATTGATATATTAAATTGATATACAGGTTTATGAGATGAGTTAACTCAAATTGTGAATACAATTCGAGGATAAAATTGTATGTAGATAGAGTTCGTTGAATGAATTGGAAAATTGAATTGAACTATTGAACTGGCAGATTGAATTAATGAATCGAAAGTGTAGTTTCAATTTATAGATCGAATTGTATATGGAATTCGCAAATTGAATTACAGAATTATTTTTGTGGTTAGAAATTGCACATGGTTTTGGTCAAAAAATTTTCGTTGATAATCGCAAAATGATTCCCAATGAAATTAAAAAAAAAATTTTTGATATTTAAACACAGCTAAAATTAAAAATAATTAAATCATATTTACACACAATGGTAAAGAACGAAATAAACAACACGATATTTATATTCACTATCGTTGATATAAAATGAATGCTAAATATCCCTTATTATACGACGTATATTTAATCGTGGCTGTCAGTAAGTGTAACTTGTTAGTGTTGCTACACCGATCGATAATGCAGAAAACTAAAATTCAATTGTTTATTTGTAATATTTGAGATATTTATTTGTAATATTAGAGACAGATTTGAGAAGAATAAGTCGACACAACAGAAATATGCGTTTAAAAACTCAACCAAAGCGATTGAAGTACCGAATATGCTAATGTGTTTTTAATTTCGGTTACTATTCGCATATATTTTATAGCCTTTTACTATATTTACAATTAATTATTTTGAGTGGTAGAACCATACTGTGGTCAACTTAACTGCAGCATAAAAATTAACCGGTACACACACACACAGATGTGGTATCTGGAGATGAAGCAACTTTCGCTGTTGCCTTTCGTCCAGTGAGTGATAATTTCAATTATCGACTCCCTCTTCCATCTGACATCCTCTCCCTTACTAGAAGTTGTCGGGGCCTATTCCTTTCTCCGTTAAATATTCTCTTTCTTCCTAAAAGGTCGGAAGCACATTATTGATTTCTCGGGATTACAACTGTCCAGGGATGACGGTAGTCACCCACTCTCTGGTGACTCGCATATTCGTTTCCTGCTTAACATTTTATATAAAAAAATATTAACAAAATCGAGTGAGATGGAACATGATAGTAATCACTGACGTCTTATAAGATAATATATTTAGGGATCCATAGTCACCGAGGAAAATTTATGACGTCTGTCTGTCTGTCTATCTGTCTGTCTTTCTGTATGCGGCTTAGCTTAAAGACTATTATGACTAGAAAACTGCGATATGGTATCAATGTCCATATTAATCACGCCGACAAAATGGAAAAATGAAATTGTGAGCTAATTCTTCCAATATGTTGGGACACTTTTAGTTGGAATTTCATTTTATCCGTATATGTGTTGAAAATATGATTTATTTTGTAACTGAATAACGAACTATAGTTGTTTGCATAACATATTTGACCGGATCAAAGTTTATATACACTATTTCAGGTAGAGTTGTATGCCTAATTATAAAAGAAAATATAATTTTAAATTAAAGATACATATTTCTCCTTTTATTCTTGAATTTAATTTAATTATATAATAGTCACTAATACAGTTTCAACATATAATAGTCACTTTCGATGTTAATTATGCTCTAGCAGGAATTCGTATCTCATTGCATTTTGTTATTGACTGTCAGTGTTCTGAAATAAAGTTAAATCCGATGTCAACTTATGCTGTACTAAACAAAGGTAAACAATTAAGAAAATGTTTTCCGCAGTCGAGAAAAATGGCAAAATAAATAAAAATGATGTTTGAATAATCGACAATATCTGAAGTTAGTAGAGCAGCACTAGACGATTCGTCTCAGCAAAATCATCAAAATGTTTCTAAACTAAGCATTAAAATTGCTTGCGATGGTGTTCCAGATTTAACAAGTTACTTCATTAGGAAAAACTTCTAAGTCGCAAGAAACGATGTTTTATTATTAACTTAAGTATTTACGTTCGTGTAGGGAATATGCGACATGCTAATTTCTTATAGAAAACCAATTTAATGAAATTATGTTTTATCATAATTAAATGTTAAACGACTGCCATCCTTACATTGAGTAAAACCTTATATTCATGTAAGCCCAAGCTCACATATTTTGTTTGTAGTTTTGATTGTAGACAATATATCTCTATAGATATCTAAATATCTGTTGACAATTATTTTCGTGTTCTCCGTTTACGTTAATTTGATAAATATCAGACATATTTGTTTGGCGTTACTACACGCGATAAATAGCAGAAGTTGTTAAGTATTGAGTCGGCAGATGTTTTAAGGCTGACAGCTGACTAAGCGTTTTTTCAATTTATGTTTAAGTATCGTTCTATTGGAAATAAATACATTAAAAGCGTGAATATGGTCACACCCGGGTGGCGTTTGTCTATGCCGAGGGGTTTCCCGTATACGCGAGCTGTAACTGCCGTTAATCAGTTTTCTAACTATCACTGTTACGATCTCGATTCCGGGCCAGTTGCTGTTGACGAGTCGCTGGGAAGACAAATTATAAGTGAATATTAGTACGGGTCTGAAGAATGTAGAACATTAGCGAACATTGGATAAATGAAGTAGTTAAGAGTAATGAAATGGATTTGACTCACATTTTGCTGTATTTCAGAGAACAGCGCCCGTTTGCGCTTGGACTCTGGAAAATTATTTATTAAAACTTATGTATTATATGCATGACTTCCTCGCAAGACAAAAACATGTGTGCGTACGCGATGTACAGCTTTATATGATTTGGACCTATAGAATTAAAATTATTTTGCTTCAAATGCCAAGTAAATGTGAAACTAGATTTTTTTTATATTAAACTAGCTTTTCACCCGCGGCCTGGCCGCCTCACTATGTGGGGCATATTGTGTATTCCTTTAACCGTCCATCATGTTGTTTATCCCAATAACGGTTTCGTTTTCGATTCCGAATACTAATTTTTATATTGAATATCGGTACTGTACTGCTTACTATGACACCGCACTGTACTAACGCGGCACTGCTCCTGATTCCTATCCTAGTTATATTTTTGACTCTGGTCCCAGCTCCACGCCCACTTCCGACCTCAGTCCTGTTATCAATATCGCTTCCGGTCCTACACTCTATTTTAATTTGGTTCTTTTTGCCTCCCTTCCCGCTTTTAATCTCAATTCCGCTATTAGTTAATTATTCCGATTTAAACAAAACCCGGGAAAATTATAGTGTCAAAATAGAATATAACGTCAACACGGAGAGAGTCAAGTTTTCTATAAGTGAAATTTTTATTTAAATAATTTGATAGTATAAATATGCGGATGAAACTGAGGTCAAACGATAGTATTTTTTTCTCAGAAACCTTTCTGAATTACCTGAGCGCGTGTACAACATAGCACTAAAATCTATTGTCCAAGGACAGTAAACCTGGGTATTTGATATGAATTTCAGCTTGATACCTCTACGCGTTCCTGAGAAAAAGGGTCTTGACAGACAGAAGGACGGACAACAAAGTGATCCTATAAGGGTTCTGTTTTTTTCTTATGAGGTATGGAACCCTAAGAATAACGAAAGTAACGCTTAATAAATACTTTCAAAGAAAATTATTTTTAACAGGGTCGCATATACTGTATTTAGTTATTGCCGAAAAACTGCGCTTCTCAACAAAAGGACATAAGTGCCATGAAGATACTCTCTTTTGCTGATACGATTTGGTTTAATACTAATAGTTTAACACTAGTTTAATAGTAATAGTCGACATACCTACTTATTTTTCTAGTTATAGGCGGCTAAGGTGCTTATGATTATTCTGTGCGGATAACAGAAAAGTATAACAACGTAGTTTTTTCATCTGTAGCGCATTTCTTGGTAATAATGGCTTCGGAACTCTATAATTAACATGGTCCGATATTCGATTCTTGGCCAGTTTTTTATATTTTAAGTATTTTAATTAACTTCTATCACTGTTTTCCTTTTAAGTTACATAAGTTCATTTTTAAGGGAACTATATTCTAAATTGTTTTCAAGATTTAAAAAAAAAAATAGTAGTAGCATTATCAATTGCTATAAGTACTTCGTTATTTTTAGATGAGGACGCGTCTTGAGGTCAGTCCAAACCTCTCTACTACATACTACACTATAATGTAGCATAATCCTATCGTTTTGTTAAACTCATGATTTCCTGGTACGATGCGCTAGCAAAGCAGCTCAAAACTGTTTGTCGATTGAAAAAAACATCAAGGTCAAGTGATTTGATTTGAAACAATCGAATTAGACGAACGTGTTCTTCGATTTTGTCAGCACCGCTTACAAAACACTGGTTTCGTTCCAGAGAGAAACGACTATACATTTGTAAATAGGCCTTAAAAAAATGTAAAATGATAATCACCCTTTCTCCTTAAAAATTAAAGACGTTGCATATTTGTTTATAAAAATGAGTGTATACAAATAAACAAGTATAATGAAGGGAAAAAAATATCCTCCCCGGCGGGGAATCGAACCCCCGGTCTCCCGCGTGACAGGCGGGGATACTTACCACTATACTACCGAGGACTATATGGAAGTGATTCAAAATCCAAGTCAGTACATCAATACACGTCAAATATTCAATTAGATAATATTATTTTATTACAATACATACATAGTTATCAAATTATTGTAATTACGATTAATTACGTACTTATAATGACAAATTAAATCATATCTTTGGAATGCAAACAGCAAAAATTCTTGTAACAATAATGATATCACAAGTTTTGTTATATTTCATTTCACCATTAAATAGTTACTTCTGACAAGTCGTCGTCGGTGTAGATACCATTGTAATACCAATTTCATTCGAGTGCCAATTTATACAAATACATGCCGGTGTATTACGTACGTGATTTATCAAAGCGGTGTTAACACTTGGTGACTAATATCGTTGGACTTGCGTCATAAAGCGTTCGGTTGCTACTACGTTTTACGCAGTTCAAGGTCATACATTGACAGAATAAGCGTTCAAGGTGAAAAATATATAATGAAGTGTAGGTATGTAAGTATGTAAAATAGGTGTAAGATAAAAATTCAAAGGCGTAGAACGGAGCGCCGCCCAGAGTCGCTCGGCTGAAAGAAGTCAAACTATTGGTTTAAGGTTATCGTTGCCGTATACAAGTATCGAAAATGAAACGGGACATTTTGTTGTATAGCGAAAGCGTTTAAAATATCCAAATTACGAACTAAACGTTACGATAAAAAGTAAATACTAGACTATTTAGATATTCAATTAATATATACAGTGGAATCTCAATAACTCGAGCCTCGTTAAGTCGAAATCCTCAGTAAGTCGAAAAAAATTGTTATTCCCTTCCGATGAACCCCTAAATACGCGGTATCTCGAATTGTTTAGACTTTGTAACTCGAACAAAATGTTATTTCCCTACGAAGTATTGTTAATACATATTTATACTCTATAACTCGAATTACAAAAAGGAGACTCCGTAAGTCGTAGTTGGTAAAATATAATGACGTCTTACTTGGAATTCCCTGAAATAATAGCAATAAATTCCAAAATGAATGTTCGGGTTCGGGGCTTCTAATCTATTGTTTTTGTCTTGTACACGTGCAATAAATGAATACATTCATGAAACTTTCTAAGTACCACAGATGTGAACGTTATGTTTGTTCCTTGTCGACACAGTCATATGTATCTCGAAGTTCTTGTTAAGTCGAAAACTCGTTAGCTCGAATTTTTTGCATTTCCCTTGACATTCGAGTTATTGAGATTCCACTGTACTAGCCTTCCGCCCGCAGTTTAAGCTGCCTGGACTAAATCGATTTATATCGATTACTACATTAGTATGGATTTAATTTTGTTATTTTCTTAATACCTATACTTTCTGACAGCATTTTCTGTTATAAAAGCAATACATACCTTTCCTCGGGATTTAAGGTACCTTATGACAAATTTCGTATATTGCGTCAGAGTTTTAGACTTGAAAATATAACAAAAACAGACACAAGGCACCTTTTATTCCTTTGAATTTTTCCCTTGGTTCCACTCTCTTGAACAGGTTTATATTAGTAGTAGCTAGCGCATCGCGGCTCTCGCGCACGTACATACCTACAATGCGCCTCCGGCCACAATCCTCATTTGTTCTAGTCTCGATTTATTTTAAATGGACTAAACTATAATAGTTCTTAAGAAGTGTTTCAGATCCCTCGACGATTAACTTAACTAATTATATAGTTAGTCACAGAACACCGCTATAGAACTGTAAGCCACTCTAAACACTTTGTTTGTGCTAATTAAAACAACTTGCGAAGATTCCAAGGAATCGGCTAAAATATAAGAAAAGGACTAAGAAGTGATACTCAAGGAACCTTTAACGAAAGGGTATATAGGATTTAGTATGGTAATAGTAGAAACCAAAAATTTTGTCGAAATCGTTTGAGCTATTAGTTTTCTTAGTAAATGTCACGGAACAATTAAGCGAAACATTTCGCCCGTGGCTGTATCCGAGTGAACATAAAATTAATTTCAATTGCTCTACATCGATTCGCCATGATCCCGATCACAGTCTTGCTTTAGATCTTAAACCCAGTTCCACTTTTGATACAATATCGATTAAATTATCCCACTTTTAAGTTTTTCTATATACAGGCGAGAACCCTAAATATTTTTGGGAAAAAGGACCCTAAAGTAGGTGGTCCTGCAAGCTTTACTATCGTGCAGTGATAATCTCATGGTGATCGGTTCAGCCGTTTCGTAGATTAATCCGGACAAATAGACAGACAGATAAAAAATTTGAAAAGGTTGTTCGGGTGTTTGATTGAATGATTCAACAAAAATACTAATATTTTAAAGTATTAGGCGGATCCTGAATTCTATATATATAGATTGTATACATTTCATAACAATGTTGATATTTATATATTTTGCATAGGTTCTCAAAGACCCAAACCTTACTCATATTAATTATTAATTCCCATTTTTTTATAAGATCTTATGCTTGCTTTATTCATTAATTAATATTGTGGATTTTATTTCTGATATTTTACAATTTTCAATTTATTTTTAATATAAAAACGTTATTGCGGCTTAACTATAAAAATAGGAGTATATCACGTTGCTGACTTATTTTGAAATCTATCGATGCCTAATATTTTTGTAGCACATTATTTTACGAGCGAAGATGAGAATAAAGCAACCAGAGAGCGCTTTTATTTCTACCTGAGCGCTTTTATTTACAAGTAATATGATTTCTAGTTGAACAGTTACGTTATCAAAATAAAAAGTAGCAACGGCTTATACTAATCACAGATAGTATAGCTTTTCACAAACAAAGAATTTTGAATCGATACAGTAATTACAAAGATTACAAACAAACCAAAAATATTACATCTTTGTAACATTAGTGTAGAGGCAGGTAGACGGAGAAAAATATATAATGACACATAAAAAACTTGGAAAGTTCAAAGTGCACGCCGCTATATTTTATATTATTAAAACGCTCAAATTATAGAATAGTAATATATGACCAAATCAAAAAATAAATGAAAAAGTAAATTAAGCAGTTTACAATCCAAAATTATCGCTCAATTTATTTGCGGCGACACGAGATCTTAACAGAAGCAGAAAAATCTAAAGAAAAATATTGTTAAATACCAGACTAAGTTTACTCATACAGTTAAGGTCTCTTGACACTCTTGTCCAAAACTCTTCGTTTCCATAGATAAATTACATTAGTTGATTTTAGATTTGTTATATTAAATATTGACAAACGTCAAAGAGCTCATTATCAATAAGCTTCCATTCGTGAATCCGGTCATACAAAAAAATAATCTTGTGAATTAATAAAGCCAATCGAGCTAAACCGTGACCTTAGGCCTCGACTGCAGGCTAATTGACGACCCAAACAATATTTTTACAACAAGAAAATTACAACAATTTATTGTTATAATTATATCTTATGAGAGACTTAAAATGATATAAAGTTTGAAGAATAAAAAAATGCAATGATGACGTAATTCAAGTGTAATTCTAACATCAACGAAATAAAGACATTTCTGATTTGATTTAGTGATTGAACATAAAGATTCAATTAATTAATTAGCACACTCTATTTATGATCTAGTCTCAGCGGAATCCTTTTTTATAGGATTTATAGGGGGAAAAACGAGCATTATAAAGCTATTGCAAAGTCCGCAACTCCAGGAGAGTCACTAGAGCATAGCCGGCATTTTAAAAATGAGTACACTCTTTTAAAATCTGTCAAGGATTTTTAATTTTTAACAATTACTTTTAACGCATAATTATAGTGAAATTTTACTAGTGGCATTCGAAAACCACGACAAAGGTTGTCGAAGAAGGGCGGAGTCGAAAATGTATATGCTTTACGGTTGTTGACAACCCTTAAATTCATTAGACAACTATCTAGAGGAATATTGTTAGAGAAACAATTATTTTTACGTCAAGATTGAACTTTCAAGAATATGGGGTTGCAAGTTGTTTACTTATACGTAAAATAGAACCAATTTTGGACCATTTAAGTGTCTACATCGATGGATATGATTCGATTTAACAGTTTCACTCGTTTTATAACTCGGTTTTGTAGTTACGTACACGGATAATTCGTAATATGGTAATGAACAGGCATGCCGTTTAGGTTTCCACGGTGTAATCCCTGTTAAGGCCATGCAAAATACTCTAAGCGATGAAATTTTCACGGCCCGGCCCAATACGAGTGGTAAGAGACCCTTTGTGATTTGGGACCCGAGACGAGAGAGATAGCGCGGAGTTAACGCGGTCGCGGCCCGCAGATCCGGCGACTGGATTGCGGCAGTGCGCGTGCTCTGAAACGTGCAAAACGTTTAATGCAATGAAAACACAAGAAAAAAATGAAATAAGCTAGTGTGAGTTTTACGCGACTGCCGTTTGTAACGAAGTTTGACATACCATGGTCGCTCCATACCATTAAGTCAATCCATTATGCTAATCTAAATGAACTCAGTGTCATGCTGTGTCCGCTTTGACGTTTCATATCGTAATGATGTTATAATGTTACTCATTATGTCACGCTTTTTGACGTTTGAAAAGTATGGAAAATTCAATGTCCGCTAAATTTTTATATTGCAGTTGATGTACGTATTATATTCATATTTAGTTTAAAATTTTACGAACACAGCTGGTTTTGAGTTATTTACGGATTAAGCGTTTGGTCTATGAAGTTTCATTTTATACAAGGTCAATATGACTTGAAAATGGTCTTATCTAACATCAAGATTGCATTTAAAAGTTATATAGCGTTCTATTATATAATGTTGATTTTAAAATTCTTCGTGAAAAGGATAATTGACTACCATTATATTGTATTTGATTTTATATCTAATGTTTAGGAACATGACGCGTCGACATGGCAGCTGCGAACTGAATATATTTTGTGAACTGAAATTGCTTTCCATAATTTAAAGCGACGGGCGATAAGCTATTTCAAGCCTATTGTTTGGTTGTAAATAACAATCAGTCAGAATACGGCAAGCGTTCTGATATATTGTAGTATAGACAGAGTGACCATAACCTTAGTGTGGGGATTAAATTTTATATAACGGCTATCGATATCGACTTGGGTATGCTCGTCTTCCACAACCGTATTTTACTGTGACAATATTGGCATAAACTTAAAATTCAGTATAAATACATAAAATAATTTATGGCGATTTTTATTTTTCTTTAATTATTTTTAATTATATATAAACAAACCAAATAGTCTGAAACAAAACTAGTATATTAAATATGTTTATTTAATTGATTGGTGGAGCTGTTTCATTAAATTGATATACAGGTTTATGAGATGACTTAACTCAATTTGTGAATACAATTCGAGGATAAAATTGTATGTAGATAGAGTTCGTTGAATGAATTGGAAAATTGAATTGATCTATTGAACTGGCAGATTGAATTAATGAATCGAAAGTGTAGTTTCAATTTATAGATCGAATTGTATATGGGAGAATTATTTTGTGGTTAGAAATTTGAAATTTCGCATTGATTCCTATTCCTTATTTTATTCCTTCTTACATTAGAACCATACTACTTAACTGCAGCATCTGTTCACACACACACACACACACACACACACACACACACACACACACACACACACACACACACACAGATGTGGTATCTGGAGATGAAGCAATTTTCGCTGTTGCCTTTCGTCCAGTGGTGAAAATTTCAATTGTCGACTCCTCTTCCATCTGATATCCTCTCCCTTACTAGTTGTCGGGGCCTATTCCTTTCTCCGTTAAATATCTCTTCTCTTCCTAAGGTGAAGCACATTATTGATTCTCGGGATTACAACTGTCCATGGATGACGGTAATCACCCACTCTCTGGTGACTCGCATATTCGTTTCCTGCTTAACATTTTATATAAAAAATATTAACAAAATCGAGTGAGACGGGACATGATAGTAATCACTGACGTCTTTTAAGATAATATTTTTAGGGTTCATTAGTCACCGAGGAAAACTTATGACGTCTGTCTGTCTGTCTATTTGTCTGTCTTTTTGTATGCGGCTTAGCTTAAAGACTAGAAAACTGCGATATGGTATCAATGTTCATATTAATTACGCCGACAAAATGGAAAAATAAAATATTGAAAGAAAATTAAGTCATCTCCCTTACACATAAGTTTAAAAATGATTATTTTTCCTCATTTATCGTATTGGCTATGTGCACGACGGTGGCGACGCGTAGCGTTTACAACATTTGCGGAAGCTGTCAAATAATAACAATGTAAACACTGTCAGTTTTCTTTGCAAATATAAATAAAACCAAAGATTAAAATAGTATGGTTGACATTATTTAAGTGCAATTTATTCAATAGTTTTACTGTAAAATTAATATAATAATAAAAACCGGGTTTGAAACTATTACACATAATATTAGTTTCCAACCACAAACTGAGATAAAAGGCAATAAATAAGTATTAGCCGAGCATGTAAGAAATGTGGAAGAACTGCGCTATAACGGCCAGAGCTACTTAATACGAGTCCACGTAATTCGTCAGACATCTGTGACACTAATACCATACAAAACCAGTTTAAACGTAAGTAATGTTTATGTGATGCCAGAATGCTATTACATGTAAGTCATCTCCAATTTACTAATTGTAAGCTTCTTATCCTTCTTATTATTTTTTACAGATCAATAGTGCTCGTGTCGTCACTGGTGTAAAATGTGACTGTGTCTATAATCAAATATCGTAGAACGTAGCTTGGACTTAATTGTTCCTCTGATTTTTTTCTCCAATAAAATGTTCACTACAAATTTTGTCGCGAGGTTTGGAGACCATTGTGTACCATCAACACTAAAATGATAAAATAAAACATGTTAGTGGTCACTTAAAATATTATAAACACAAACTGTTCCAGTAATATTGTAATTTATGTCATGAGCCGTGAATGACACTACTTCTTTTCACAGCAGCAATCCATTTTTTCGTTGTTCTATTTTGTAGGACGCTCTTGGGAAAATATAAAATTTACATTTGCTATTGAGGCCGTTATTTTGCAGTTAACAACGCAACAACAGTCATGGCCCATTTCTTTGCTTTGATTTTGTACTGCAATCAACACTTTTGAGAGCTGATCATCCGCATTTGTTTCCAATTTCTGCCGTGTTGTGCGCTGCGGTCGTTATCTATCTGCCACTACTCGCTTTGCACATAGCCAATAGGGTGACGTATCGTTGCGTAGATCATTCAAAAATATAGCGGGTTTATAATAAACTATTTTCAGAGTCGTGTCGCCGCGTGCCAGTCAAATATTTATACCAGGGTATGAGAAAAACTTCACCGCAATAGTACATATAATGAAGTCAAGAGGTAAACTATCACAATTAAATAGGCTAACTTATAAAATGTATTTGGAGAAGTAAAAAGCAAAATTTGTATGTTCACTGAAAATTACTTAATGACGTTGTTTGTTGTATAAAACAGATAGTAAACATAAGTTTAGAACCATGTATAATTATTTAAACATAAAATACAACCTTAATAACCGTACTACGTGGCCTCGCTTAAGAGGTTATTAGCCGTTTAACCGTGAACTCAATTACTAGGTTCATAATATGAAACAAAAGGCCCTTCAAGTCTGTATACTGTGGTGGGCAATTACTGAACCCTCAATTGCGCGTGGCTGTTTTTTGTGTTAATTCTTGGTTTTAATGATAAAATTGTGAGCTAATTCTTCCAATATGTTGGGACACTTTTAGTTGGAATTTCATTTTATCCGTATACGTGTTGAAAATATGATTTTTTGTGTAACTGAATAACGAACTATAGTTGTTTGCATAACATATTTGACCGGATCAAAGTTTATATACACTATTTCAGGTAGAGTTGTATGCCTAATTATAAAAGAAAAATATAATTTAAATTAAAGATACATATTTCTCCCTTTTTGTTCTTGAATTTAATTTAATTATATAATAGTCACTAATACAGTTTCAACATGTAATAGTCACTTTCGATGTTAATTATGCTCTAGCAGGAATTCGTATCTCATTGCATTTTTTGTTGTTGACTGTCAGTGTTCCGAAATAAAGTTGAATCCGATGTCAACTTATGCTGTACTAAACAAAGGTAAACAATTAAGAAAATGTTTTCCGCAGTCGAGAAAAAATGGCAAAAATAAATAAAAAATGATGTTTGAATAATCGACAATATCTGAAGTTAGTAAAACAGCACTAGACGATTCGTCTCAGCAAAATCATCAAAAATGTTTCTAAACTAAGCATTAAAATTGCTTGCGATGGTGTTCCAGATTTAACAAGTTACTTCATTAGGAAAAACTTCTAAGTCGCAAGAAACGATGTTTTATTATTAACTTAAGTATTTACGTTCGTGTAAGGGAATATGCGACATGCTAATTTCTTATAGAAAACCAATTTAATGAAATTATGTTTTATCATAATTAAATGTTAAACGACTGCCATCCTTACATTGAGTAAAACCTTATATTCATGTAAGCCCAAGCTCATATATTTTGTTTGTAGTTTTGATTGTAGACAATATATCTCTATAGATATCTAAATATCTGTTGACAATTATTTTCGTGTTCTCCGTTTACGTTAATTTGATAAATATCAGACATATTTGTTTGGCGTTACTACACGCGATAAATAGCAGAAGTTGTTAAGTATTGAGTCGGCAGATGTTTTAAGGCTGACAGCTGACTAAGCGTTTTTTCAATTTATGTTTAAGTATCGTTCTATTGGAAATAAATACATTAAAAGCGTGAATATGGTCACACCCGGGTGGCGTTTGTACGACGGCGGCGTTTGTCTATGCCGAGGGGCTTCCCGTATACGCGAGCCGTAACTGTTCCAGTTTTGCAACGTCGTTAATCAATTCTCTAAATATCTCTGTTTTTATCTCAATAATTAATATCAGAGATGCTGTTGACGAGCCGCTGGAAGACAAATTATAAGCTAATATAGGTATGGGTCTGAGGAATGTAGAACATTAGCGAACATTGGCTAAATGGAATAGTTAAGAGTAATGTAAAGGGTGTCATTCACATTTTGCCGTATTACAGAGAACAGCGCCCGTTTGCGCTTGGACTATGGAAAATTATTTATTAAAACTTATGTATTATATGCATGACTTCATCACAAAACAAAAACATGTGTGCGTACGCGATGTACAGCTTTATATGATTTGGACCTATAGAATTAAAATTATTTTGCTTCAAATGCCAAGTAAATGTGAAACTAGATTTTTTTTATATTAAACTAGCTTTTCACCCGCGGCCTGGCCGCCTTGCTATGTGGGACAAACTCTGTAATCCTTTAACTATTCATAATGTTCTTTATCCCAATAACGGTTTCGTTTTCGATTCCGAATATTAATTTTCATATTGAATCTCGGTACTGTACTGCTTACTATGACACCGCACTGTTCTAACGCGGCACTGCTCCTCAGTCCTATCTTAGACAAATTTCTGACTCTGGTCCCAGCTCCACACCCACTTCCGACCTCAGTCCTGTTATCAATATCGCTTCCGGTCCTACACTCTATTTTAATTTGGTTCTTTTTGCCTCCCTTCTCTCTTTTAATCTCAATTCCGCTATTAGTTCCGATTCCGATTTAAACAAAACCTAAACAAAATTCTAGTGTCAAAATAGAATATAACGTCAACACGGAGAGAGTCAAGTTATCTATAAGTGAAATTTTTATTTGAATAATTTGATAGTACAAATATGCGGTTGAAACTCAGATCAAACGATAGTATTTTTTTCTCAGAAACCTTTCTGAAGTACCTGAGCGCGTGTACGACATAGCACTAAAGTCAGGCGAATAGCTTAGACACGAATAGACGACAGGCAATATATGTAAACAAGTTTTCATATTAGATAATTAGATATAATACGGTAAATTAATGTATAAACCCAGGATTGAAGCAAAGATACATTAAGTCAAAGTATAAAATACAATAACCTCACTACAATAAGAAAAATATGTAAAATGGTTGACCCTGCGCATGCCACCCTTAAAACTTCCTGCTATGATATTTATCGATATATCTTTGGGCTTCTCGAGTTATAAATACTGTTTATAAGCTTTTGAGCTTTTCCAGCTCAAAAATTTGAAAGACGGTTGACCTTTCAGGCCAACCCTGAAACTTCTTACAACTTTTGAGCTCAAAGTTTTCAAAAATGAAAAAACAATAAATTATTGAGGCCATCACGCTCAAAAGATCAATTTTAATGCGTTTTCAAGCTCTCTGAGCTCAAAATAAAGTTCTAAAAGTTCTGAGATTCTCAAGTCCAAACATCTAGATTTTTTGAAAAGATTTTTTTTTATAATATCGTAATCAAACAACTACGAAATTCTTCAAACACATCAATCGATTTTGTTCTGCTTTACGGTATTCAATGCAGTTTTCTAAGCAGAAAGAAGTGGCCGAGTATCAAACATCAATCCACAAATAATTTTACAAGTTACTTAGAACAAACAGTTTTGTTTTAGAATATTTCATCAACGGTATCTCTCGAAGGAGCCAACCGATTTTGATGCAGTTTGTGACGATCGACATATTTTCTTTAAAAAAAAAAGCACTGATTAGATTTTATAATTTATTGTTAGTATGATTTAAAAATAAAAAAAACATTCCTTGAATAATTTTCCTCCAACAATATTTCTTGGAAAAATGATCGATTTTGATACACTTAGCAACGGCCAACGTGGGTCTTTTTAGGGCAAACAACGGATAGAGTTTGGAATTTATCAGTAGAGTAGCTTATCAAATTTTGTAAAAGCAAGCTTTTTGTAAAATTGTTTTACGACGCTGTCTCGAATAGATCACCCGATTTTTACATAGCTTACAGGAATCAATGTTACTGACTGGGGAAAAGTGCTGCTTAGATTTTGACATCGTAAAGTAGTCTAAGAGTTATTCCAAAACAACGTCTTTTAAAACACTTATTTTTAAGGCTTCTTAAAATATACCGAGTGAAATCGGTTCATATTGTCATGAAATCTAAGTTGAGTAGACTCCTTTTAAATGCCTTAAACCGCGTTTCGATCGGGTAGTCGAAATGCACACACACACACGCACGCACGGACGCACGCGCTCACATGTACACACAGATATACAGACATCGCTCGTAAATGATTCCTAGAACTTTAAAATGTCAAGCTCTGATGAAAACTTGAATTTCGAAAATCGACTTCAAAGTAGTAATCATCCATTTTTTTATTATGGTAATTAAATAAAGAAAATTAATATAGAAGTGATACTTCACACATTTCCTTAAAAATTGTGAATTTTCTTAATCATTACACTTTGATGGCGTATTATACTAAGTAATTTTTCCTTCTAGTTGAATTATAGTTATGTCGTTGGTTAACAATACATTAATATCAGTTAGGGTGTTGGCGGAGATTCGTTGGGACCGGTTTGATGGATAGCGCCACCTGTTGGCACAAATGTAAAGGAACGTTTGCAATGGAAAACTTGCAATCCTGATAAAATACGAACGCGATACAATATTCCTTTAATCAGAGGAAACGAAATAGGTTAAATTATACATATAAGCTAGAATTTAAATGTACGTTTTTATTTAGTGGTTTCCGAATAGAGCAGTGTTCCCCGACCTTTTTTGTCCATGGCCTACCTTAACATTTTTAAAATTTTTATGCCCCCCATACATCATTTTTAACCTTTAAACGAACCGTAAAACGAAATTATACCTAATAATTATTTATGGCATTTTTTAAGAATCTGCTATTTTTGGTAAATTTGTCATCGATATCTAGCATTGTATTTAAATAACCCAAAGCGAAAGGGTTAAAGTCGTGTCTAGTCCATTTTTTAATTGCCTCCCTTAACTATCAAATTACCCCCCTGTGGGGCGTGGGCCCCACGTTGGGAAATACTGGAATAAATCAACTTACGTCGTACAGCTTTTGTTTCGTGGGGTATGCCAAAATCAAAAATACTCAAAAATTATATTATAATATGTATTATTTATTACTAATATCTATCTTTTCAAAGTATTTACTCTGAGCATACATTTTTTTTCATGGGTTTACACTACTTGAAAAATATCTTTGACCATATTTTTTCAGATACCTCAGGAATTGCGAAATTATAGGCAATCGGTACATCTTCCTTAGTCTCAAATTACTTGCTTTTTCATTTTTCTTTGATTACAGAAACAAGTAAAATCGTATAGTGCTAAGTCAGGGCAATACGGTGAGTGAGGTAGGATAGACCAATTTTTTGAATTAAAAAAATCAAGTGTTCTGGCGGACGTTTGCGGCGCGGCATTTTCTTGGTGCCATGATGTTGGTAGTGCTACGGTACCGTGTCACATCAAGCTGATGATACCGCCGGGGCTCAAACTGCCACATACCACCTCAAAATTAACATTTTTTAGTACCTCTAGTACCTCCGAAGCCATATTATTGGACTTAGAAAAAACGTGGCGACCATTCGTTTCTGTGTGTTTCTTTTAGCCGTGTTGGTTCGTATTCAAAGCACAATAAGGTCGATTATCGCTTTCGGTGTCGTAGTTTTACAGCCATGTTTCTTTACCGGTAAGTATATGGTATACGTTTTCCTTTTCGCCTCCATCGAATTTCGCTATCATGAATGGACTCCAATCTACCCGGCGGTCTTTCTGCATGTCGGCCAGTTTGTGCGGCACCCATTTTAAGCAACCTTTAAGGAGGAAACAGTGATCGTGAAATGGCTTGCATAGCTGCCGATCCAATACCTAATCTTCGCTTAAATTCCACATATGTAATTCTTCGGTATTCTCGGAGTAATTTTTAACTGCTTGAACATTTTATTGAGTGACCGCGGTTGGCGACCGAAGTGTCCTCGCTTCATCTTCAAAGCTTTTCCGTCGTTTTTGAAACTCAGCGAAACATCTAATATCTGTTGCTCGACAATAAGAAGACTCACCAAAAGTAGTAACTAAAAGTTTAAAACATTTTCGCGGCTTTATAACCTTTTTTATAATCGTAATAAATCATAGCGTCAAAAACCACTTCGACCGAGTTCCGTTACTGCAAGATAATTCCCGCCATATTCTAATAAAAATAAAAGCTTTAAAGAACAATAAATAAATTTAAATCTATTCCATTATTGAACTTATCGCTAAATAATCAGTATATGCGATGGTTTATAACTTGCCAGTATCAATATATGGAGTAAAAAGTATCTAATTGCTTTTAGCAAATCTCCTGTATACCCTTGCTCGCGGCTCACACGGTTATTTCAGCTGTACTTCAACTAAGGAAGGAAGCAAGGAAGGAAGTATGGGAGTTCTTCCAACTGTACAATGGTTGGAAGAGATTCCAGTTCACGTGAGTTTAAGTGAGCGTGAACGATCTAGACGAATCGAAATAATGTCATACAAACACTGTCCTTTACGTTTAAAATATATATATTTCAAAATCCTTATTTGAAATATATATATCATCCCAGTCGAACAGGATTGTAATTCGTTTCAAATTGAGTGTCTTTTCATAAATGTTTGCTAAACTCGTTTCTCCCTTGTGAATTTGGTTCTAATGTTTGTCGGTTCTCAGTTGAAATCGAGGTATACAAGTTATAAAGCGCTTAATAACCCCACTTTAGTTTGCGTAATTACTACAAATGAATTTAGTTAGAGACCATGCTTCCAGCGATTTAAAAAAAAATCCCTAAAGTGAGGGATTATCGCGATATCAATACTTTTAACGGATTTGGACAATTAACGGTTATTTATTTTTCTATTGCTTCGTTTTTGTGTTCCTTTTTTATTACGGAATTCCTAAGACAATAATACAACTGAATTCAATTTCAATTGTTTTCATGATTTTGTTTAATAATAGATATGACAAAGTTAGTAATTAATGCTACGAAACTATTTAACATTTTTTACCTCGTTTTATTCGTTTCACGAACATTTTACTTTTATCACGTACCTGATACGTGATCAACCGGTACAACGGTTGGCTGTTAAAATGTTAAGTGTTAAATTAAAATGCTATAATATTATAATTGTTATACTATGTTCGTTAAAATAGTCCTAAGTTTTGAAATAAGCGAGAAATCATAAAACGAAAAGAGACAATCCAGAATATATACTGAGTGAGCCCTCCATTAATAGATTCATGCACAATGATTTTGGCAGAGATGTCAAATAGGTACTCGACACAAAAACAAAACCTGCCAAGTGCGTGTCGGGCCACGCGGTACAGGTTCCGTAGTTGCCCGTCACTGTATACGAACATAAAATGTAGTTTTTTTGTTTGGTACTATAAACATATTCACGGTTCACGGTTTAACGGCTAAATAGAATTTGTACTAAATATTTCTTTATACTCCTTCAAGCACATTGGTCGACTATTATTTGTTGATTGATACTCGATTATGAGCCTACTTAGCTGTGACAGTTTTCCTTTTTAACTTCGTTAAATATGCTACTGTCGTTAATTTTTTCATATATACAAGAATAACCATTGAACTGGTAGGGGGGAGGATGTTTGACTCTAATAAAACTTAGGAATTTAAAGCTCAACATTTGGCATACGGATCCCTAAATCGAAAAATCCTTTTGACAGATCCACAATATTTTTGAATGAGACACCGCACACTTCAGGACAGACGAGAAAAAAATTCATCCTCAATTTAGTTTAAGGAAGGTACCCTATAATTTTTTTTTTAATTTTATAATACTACAAATGTCATCGTGACTAATATCCGTACCAAACTACAGCTTTATAGTATTAAGAGCATCCGAGCTAAGACAGACAGACGGACGGTTGGACATGGCGAAACTATAAAGGGTTACTTGTTGACTTAGGAATCCAAAAAAATGTAAAGTTTCTTGAGAAATAATCTAATCAATGCGATATCTTTGAAAGCACCGGGTTTATTGTTGGCCAATGGAGTTTTTTTTTTTTTGAACATGGCGAGTTTTGAACAAAAATTAAATTAAACCACTTGTTTTACGCTTCAGAGAGCGTGTTATGCCGTTCGTCTCTTGAAGTTACAATGAATAGTTAGCACTTTCAGACACAAATTAGGCCAGCATGAAACGTTGGCGGTCTAAGCCTTCAATATGAAATGAAGAGGTTTCAAGAGGCATTAGCAGTAGCATGGTTAAGGGCTAAAGCATCGATGTAGTTGAATACGATCCTACAATTTAAATTAAACAATTTCGGGTCACGCAGCCTTTTAAAAGCGATTGCAACTTTCTTACCTTAAGCGAACGATCCAGCAGAGCGAACACAAAAGAACTCATACACAACGTGTTGTAATGAAATATTTTATTGCCGGCAATGTAACGAAAACCGGCCAATTTCACCGCGTTCGACAATGTAAGAGGGGATTTCATAATGCAACTCGGCGGCTTTATAAAACTTTAGATTAAAAAGTGCGAAATGCTGTTTTCGGATGCAGTTCTGTGAATGCGGTCGTGGTAAATTTGAACCGATTGTATAGGAAAGTGATAATATAATTGTGTAAAAGATGTCACTTTTGGAGTATTCATTTTTACTTTTTAATCTTAACAAATGTTTTTACAGCAGTTACTCGATTTCACTCCAATTGGTAGTGAAATCGAGTGAGCTATCGATGGATGTGATTTTATATTGGCATACACGACGAAAAATCTATAGATTTTGCTATTAATCTTATAAGATTAATAGCAAATTTTGAACTAATCAAAAACTGGAAGAGTGGGAAAAATCGGGTTAAAAAAATGACAATAAAAGCTTTGTCAACATTTTGTTGTTACTATAGCGATGTACTTTGCTTACGCACCCGAGCGAGTTTTCTGCCTGCAACAAGTCTTTAATTGTCAAATGTTTTATTGTCCCAGGAGCCACGGGAAATAATTTCTGTGACAATGTTTAAAACGATTTGATGAAGCGACGACGCCACTTTATCAGCATATCATTGTATGATATGTTTTATAACAATATTATGTCAAACAAAATGAAAATTGGCAATGTCACAAAGTATTTTTCTGAAAATGACAATGTGAGGGTGGCAGGCTTGGCGCAAGCGCGACCGTGCTCTAATTTGCCCGTGTACATTTGTTGTGCTGGAACGCGTTCCTTTTTATTTCTTATTCAAAGTGTTTAATAGTTAAATAAGGATGTTACTGGTTTTGTCGAAGCACCGACTATAGGTGTATTGTGACGTTTTTAAAGTTCTAGTGTTTGAAAGATACGCTATGTTATATTTTTAAAATTTCGTGTTTGTTTTTTATATCGAGAAAAGTTAATATAAACACAAGTTAACTAGGTGTTTTTACTTTAAATAAAAAGTAAATCTTGGCTGTACATGTTTTTTCAGGTGAACTTAACACTTCCTGCTTCAAATGCAGCGTTATTACAAGCTTTTGTCTGCACGTTTCTCGCTGATGAGATAAATACAATATATTCATTGTCTAAGCGCGTCTAGTGAATGAATTTCCAAAAATAATTTATTATGAACTTGATCAATACTTCGAGCTTGTGTAACAATATACTTCTTAATGAAATTTATACGCAGTTTACAAGAATAATATATATATATATATATATATATATATATATATATATATATATATATATATATATTCATGTATCAATGTTATAGACGTTTGTGGGTGTAAGAGTTTTGATTTCTGAATTCGAGCATTTACATTTTAATATTCATTATTAGTCATTAATATTATTCAGTATTAGCAAATAATTTTTGAGTACATGGACATTACACAACAAAAATTGATGTTACTTTAAAAAAAAGTTTGCTACGATTTATTGATTATTTTTCAATTTCAGGCAAGCTATTAATTTTTCATTATAATTTATAAACATAGACAGGAGTGAAATTAAAAAAAAAACAATGCATTTTCTTTACTTTAACTACAAGGTAAGGTAATATATATTACATACCAGGCAAAAATTTTAAATAGCATTTTTACACTTAAGTTATTTTTTATCTCAGTCTTTTTTTATATAAAAGTTCAACAAATGTATAAAAAATACCTATACTCTTTTCTTCATTTGATTTTAGCCCCGTGATTCACTTTCTTTCAGTCAGTGTACTAGTGATTTACGTAATCTGTCTTTACTATTATGAAATCGCAAAAATTCTTGTAAACAAGTTTGGGGACTGGTAACTTAGTTATGTACTTACGCCTTCGCCTATAATTCTCCGGACTTTTATTTTTTTGGCATGTTTTTTGTGCGCCATGATTTTCAACATTTTCATATTTTCTCGACGATGTACTTTAAGGTATCGATATTTCTCACAGACTAATAAACTGGCACCTCTCTAGTGGTCCTAAAACAATACGTACATGCTACAAGGAATACCAATACCTCCATTGTACACTCTCAAGAAAATATAAGTGTTAAGATCGGCAATATAACTATTCTGAGGTATTGCTATAGACACGAAGTATATTCGCTACCGGAACTGAGGAAAGTAAATTCAAAGACAATGTACATTTGATTTTATACCAAAAAAACCTTCGTCATGGGTTACAAAGAGTTACAAATCTTTTATTATGGGGGGGTACAGTGTGACGCTGTTACTGAAGCGAAATTAAAATCATCTACCTACTCCGTGTGACAACTCAATATTGCCACTTTGGCATAGTCTACAACTACCGGTACATTGACAAAACAAAAATTGACAATGAAAACCTAGCGCTAGAGGCTACGTGCTATAAAAGGCTCGCTAATGGTAACGTTTTATTTGCATCGTAGCTATATTTTTTCTCAGTGAAGGCGAAATGTTCCCAATTCTGTTACTTTCATATTCACACGGCTTTGGGCAAAGATAGCTACGCCTCGTCCACATAAGAAAATAGCTATAGATATTTTAATGGAAATATTTTGATACTGTAATCTTACTACAGTCTTAGCCAACAAATGATGTTGCATGTCTTAGTTTAGTTAGTTTACTTAGAAACATTTTCAGGTATTAAATTTTACTAAATAAATATGTGTCTTCACTCCAGGAGTGCGCGTTAGGACGATTGTACAAGCAAAAATTGGACACTTGGAGATAATTAAAGTCACATCCACAAATTGATACTGTCGATACTTGTACAGATTAGTTAAAAATTCTAAGTGGGAAAAATAAAATATAGAGAATCATAAAAAAAATGTATGTAAAATAAGTGTGCAGTGTTACATGAACTATTAAATATATACATTACTTACATAAAATCGTTTATTGTTATGTTGATAACAAAAATATTAAAATTTGTTAACAACATAACAATGGCTCTTTATTGTCGTTAGATTCACTTTAGATTCAGAGCTCGTATAAAGGTCGACACAAATAAGAGAAAAAATCGACGGGTTGTCGGTATTTAAATTTAGCAATTGTTTTAGTTTATCGCTATTGGCGTGACTTAATCACCAAATTTAACATAAAAATGATAATTGTAATATTTTGTAAAGGAAATAAATATCAAAGTAAAATACACATAATCCTTAAGTATTTTTAATTATCTACACATAAATACACATGTACCATAAGTATTTTTAATTATCTACATTCAAATAAATTTTACTAATAATCGGTGCAGTCGCTACCGCGTATATATATTTAGCGTATATTATTACCGTATATTACATTACATTAGCAACATTTCTTTCAATTATGGTTCCGATTCTCGTTCCAAATTCGATTCCGATGCACATCCTGTTCTCCGTCCCTATAATTCATTATATCGATTATAAGTCCCGCGATATCATAAGAAGAGAGACTGTTTTTCTGAATCTGTAATAGAAAGATTAGAAGTGGGAGGTGGTGGCCTCAACAGCGTAGGGATCGACAACGACACAAAAGAAACATGCAATGGTTTAAATTTGTTGGTTAGTTTTTTTTTTGGGGATCTTGTCTAAATGCCAGTTTTCGATTCATTAAAACTATAGGCGGTTCATTTGAAAGTGAGACTGCTACCTTGCGCCGTTCATCGAAAGCCTGCGCGTTCGTCTCTCCGTCGTAACCGTCCCCGTCGGCCTCTTTGATGGAAAAGCCACTGAGGTGTCCTCAATAAAGCCCTTTGACGATTCCGCCTGGCATGTAATTAACCGCTATCCCTTTTCCGTGGACACTGCTGAAGATAAAGCCTCAGTTTTGTCAGTCGAATGTATGTATTGAAACAGAATGGATTTACTTTAAGGTGAGTTTTATCTGTGTGGACGCTTTAAGTTCTATTAAAGTTTTTTTTTATCGAGGACAGAGACAATCCTATTTAGTAATTTTTTGATTTTGTCGAATATTTTAAGAGAACATCTAATTTTTGGTGTAGCAATGTAACGAAAAGTTTTGGCTTCAAATTCATTCGTTTTTTCGCAGGGAATTCGATCGTTTATTTAAAGGTGGATATTCTAACACTAGCTTTCACCTGCAGCTCCACCCGCGTGGACATAAAAGGCATTCCAGTACCTTTCATGTGGACTGATGACGTCATGTTCACGGTCATTTCGATTCCGGTCTCGTTCTCGGTGTGTTTATATCAAGCGGAAATGAGTATGCAGTTACCGCTATGACCAGTTATTAAACTACGAAGTATGAAGAATATTAGTAATGTAAAAAAATAGCAGCGAAACGGGATAAAACTCCCACATTTTATTCCGGGGTATAAAGTATTACCATATCAAATTCATCAAGTTCTTTCCAGTACTTTTTATTGAGTTGGCAACGAAATCTACACGTTTTGCCAATGTTTCGAATAACCGCAGAGTAGTTTTTCACAAAAAGTGTCAAACACTTTTAATTTTTAAGCAGAAATTTTCTTTCTGCACTGTTTCGTTATATGTATAAACGTTAACGATTTTGGCGTCGCTTTGCAGCATTGATGTCAAATTGGTCGAACCTTGTTATGGTTTTTGATTTATTTTCTCGTATGTGGTGATTATTGAAGCAGGAATTGCTTATACCTAGAAATAAAGGCGATACGATCATGTGATTGCGGTTAAAAGAATTCGCCATTTTTGATTGATTTTGACATTCAAAATGGTGTCGACATCGAATTAGAAATTCTCTTGTTTGCTTTTTGGACATACTTTTTTTTGTGCGGTCAAAGAAATGATCGGTTTGGCATTTTAATGAAACAAATCGGCTTTGTAGAATGTTCGACGAAATGAAAAATGATAATACGGTGGAAGACTACGTATTTATAAGGTGGTTTGATGAAGCAACTGTTAGACGTCTGTCAATAAATGGCTTTTATAACCTTGTCTTTGAAGGTGTAGAACACAATTAAAAATTACGAACTCAATAGAAATTTGTTATAAATAATAAGCGTATTTATTGCACAAGAATATTAAATAGTGATAATTAAATATGCACAAGTTTATAAATATTTCTAGTTAACATATGAAAGCGATCGTATGGTTGTAAAAAAATGACACTAGTACTGCTTGAACCAAAAGCCTTTCAGTAGATTTCACTTGTTTCCTTATGCTACTTACAATAAAATAAAACCAAATGACGTTCTTAATAAAATGAAGTCTGATTGAACAAACAATAGCTACCGCTTTTTCGATTTATTCTACAAAAAATTTGAAGAATAATCGATTTTACAAAGTATCGAATAAGCTAATTTACAAGCACAGCTTTCAATGTTACAAAAAATGTTGTCCTTATGCTCATATATTGGAATAGTTGTATATTCAGCGATATTATTCTGTACTATATTCACTACCAAATGGGATTCTTATTATTACATACGATGGCCCAGCCTTTAGTCGTAAGTCCAGGAATTCGCGAAAAACGTATTAATCCCTGCGTTATTACATTGCCCTTGCAGGTTCACACGGGGGAATACGAAAGCCCTTCAAGTGTTCAGAAGCAGACGAATTACTGTACGAACAACCGGCCTTTAGAATGTACGGCTTAATATTCCATGCGCAGGCGCAATAATACTACGTATGCGGGCGCGAATCTTCGATTTTCAATGTAACGCGGCGGGTACGAACGGACAAAATATTTGATTGTATTCCGCGCGGACATTTTATGGGGCCTTTATGTTTGTTTTGCGTCACGTACCACGATAAAGCTCGACTTCAGAGAGCTGCCGCATACAGTCGAGGTGCCGCCCGCCGCGCGCACGAGGTGATAAAATATTTTGTCTTCGGATATATTTCTGCAATAGTCAATGATGTTCACAGCTCAAATCTGACGGGACTGCTAGGAGTCAACAGTGTTGTAGGATTGCGTTCAAACGATGTTTCCTTTTATTATTAAATTCTTGATGAATTTTAATGCAACAAAATATGCCAACATCGTTCTTGAAAACCATAGTTCATTCTCGCAAGCTACGAGCCTCTCAAAGAGCATTTTATTATTATTGAGTATATCGATATTAATACTGCATTAGATATATGCGATGCCACTTTAAAATATATATAATGTGTTTTAAAGTGGCATCGCATGGTCGACGCGTGTTTCGGTAATGATGGTATATATTAAGAAATAGGCTGTATCGAACAAATGATATCTCTATGCTATAAGTAAAGCATGCACACAGTAGAAGTGTAAACCGACTACCATATTCAGACAGAAGTGGGAATAATGATGGTCTGCCAAGAGATTGTACCATTGCATAGGAAACGGGGCAATTTAGATCCGATGAAATAGAACGCTCCGTAGAGTGTCCCTAATTTCATGATCTAAGGTCAAGCAGAAACACAGTATCAGAGTTGTCAGATCTATTGCTCATCAAAGGCTTAAGAAATCTAAGGCTTTATCGTACGATACTTATTTTAATGTTGTTTGCCGTTCGTAACAATTTTTGATAGTTCCTTTGTCGCTCATGTGTAGTATATCGAATAAAATGATTCTTATTAATGTTAAGTGACCCATAATAAACTGTTATCCCAACGTATGGGATTGGTGATGAATTTAATATCAAATCAATTTGAAAATTATGAGAAATAGTTGGTTGGGAACGAAAAAAATATAACTGAAATTGTGTTTATTCCAGACAGTTGAAGGAACTAAATGATAGTGTCACCAGAAAATATATTGTGCTGTAATCATTTTGTGTCCGTCCAAAAAAAAGGCTACATATAAAAATGACTGGGTATTTTTACTACTATCCTACTATTACCTACTATATATCCTACTAATAATAGTATACTATACTACTATTATCCATTAAGTAATGAAGATTTGCAGAATACCTTGCAAATGAAGATACAATGGTCGTCTTGAATAATTGGAACAGACCATAAACGAAAGTAGGTTTCATTTTTACGTAGCAGGCTCTGCAAATACTTGTTCACTTAAATAAACATCTATGATATGATCAATGTCTGAGTGTTTGTATGTATTGTATATGTATATTTACAAATGTAAATGTATATATGTATTATATCAACTATCTGTTAGCCATAGCACAAGCCTTGTTGCTTTTTTTTAAAATTTATTTTACATGTATAGACTCGTAGTCCACACCTTTTTTGATCGAAGTTTTTTATTTTTATACATTGCTGTTTAACAGTCAATAGGAGTATTATTCGCTCAGCACCACCTATTTACAATATATATGCCTTGTTGCTTAGTTTGGGACAAGACGATGCTGTGTATATATGCCCGAAGATATTATTATTATTATTGTATTTATTATAATTAATACTAAGACTCCGCTTTAATAATACGAATTCGATCTAAATCAATGGTATTCACTCGCTATAAAGCCTCACTGAACTTTATACATCTTGGCTACACTCGGTACAATATTAGCCTAAAGAGGACATATACAAAATTAACTAGGTATCAAACGAAACCGTCAACAGACACTTGTACATTTGAAGTATTTCGACAGCGAGTAAAAGTATTTTGACGAACGCCTGATCGCTCATATTTCCTCACGACTTTACCTCTACGCCGGGATGTCTCACGGAAAGCTTTGAAAAAGCTCGAAGCCAAAAAAAAAAGGAATATTCAAGTTGTTAACATATTCCGGCGGCGGGGCCCGCCGGCGTTCCCTCCGCTCCGATATGCACTTATTTTTCCAGCAATTTATTTCGTAGCGGCACGCGCCCGCTCGAAATTGCATTAGGCAAATAGACCTGGGAGCGGGCTAATTCCATAGTCGGATTTATTCATAGACGCCGTAACACCGCCTCGGGACGTACCGCAATAATTTCTTTTTTTCGAAATAAAATATGCATGAAAGGTGTGCTGTTTGGATGCGGGTCCGCTCGGTTTTCGGCGGTTCATAAGCTTGGCTTCGTGTAATCCGTATCGTATCACAGTCGAGGGTCACAGGTCATCATAGTTCAGGAACGTCACCCGAAGTCACTTCTTGTTGGCGCGTCGGCGGCGGACGTCTCGACCTAGATGCGGTGTTCGCTACCGTAAAGAGCTTCGAGCGTCGACCGATCGCTGTTTCACGAGGAACGTATTGTCGGAAGCGAATTAAATTAAAAAACTCTTTGGTTGATATTTGTCCTGATCAGTATTCGAATCTGGCACTTTCTTCCAAAGACATCCTTTTGACCACATGACCGTCATCGCTCTATAGTGACTTGTAATGTATTCATGTATTACAATTATATAAACTAGTATTTATTTAACTCATCGTAAACTTTTGCTACATCAGTCAGTACCATGTTTTCGTGTTCTGATGAAAATAAATGACGTTAGCAAATATTTCGAAAAGAAACTACATTGAAAATATTTAACATTAAGGTCGTAAGTGTCAAAGACAACCATACGTAGCTAGTAGCAACAGCGTAAAAATACAGTAAATTATTAATAAAACTTTTTAGCAACGATTAACTCGGTATATAAGTGAAGGAAAAATAAAAAAAATAATAAACACGTTTTAAATGTTCGACGTTTTAAACAAAATCACGACTGATGTAATCGTAGAGATGGTGAAGAGCAGCTTCGAACTCAAAGACATCGGTTCAAAACAGACATTTAACGAATACGCCACCCTGAGCTTGGTCGTTGTACAGTGAATTCAGGGTGTACCATCATGAAAATTACCAACTTTTTGCTACGAATTTCCAAAATATGGTGTTGTTTATTATTCAACAATTTTTATTGTTAGTTCTAGAATTGCAGCACTCTGATACCGTATGATGGATAAAAAAAACTAGCATTTAAGATATAACATTAAAAAAAAATTGTGGTTCGACAAATAGATGAAGGAGCTAAAACAATTTCATATTTATTGAGATTTATCAACTGTCAACGTTTAATCAGAGTGATGCCTTCATAAATTGTGAAATGTTTTTAAATTTTTATTCCAAATAAACTACAATAACATACTAAATTAATTAAATTTTATAAAAAAAATATTTTTTTGCTTTAACTGGCACAGACTCCGAAAACAACTAATTATATTAATACATTTTTGAAGGCCGCTTAAATTATTACTTTATAATATTTGTGTATAGTAATATAACGATTAAGTAATTACATTTTATGATTGGCCCAAATTTAGTTCGTGTATTAAGCCAATTGTTAACAATCCGCCAGGCGTCCCGTTAATCCAAAAATTAAATTATGCAATTATAAAAGATTAGCTGTAGCTTTCCATACATAAGAAATGATCTAAGTTGGAAGCTCTATAAAAGTGCATGAAAGGCTTTTTTATAGCGTATTCGAGAGGCAAACGAGCAAGCGGCTCATCAGAGAGTAGACGGTCACAGCTGCTAGTGGGCGCTAGCAACCCCAGAAAAGACATCAGTGCGTTGTTGGCGTTTTAGGAGAGAATAGGATATCTAGTGGCGGTGATTGGGCTGATGAAGGGAGAGAGGGGGCGTGGGCCACCGGAACTCTCGTTCACTGGAAGAAATGCATCAACAGAATTGGTTATTTCGTGTCTGTATTGTGCGAGTGTGGTATTTCGCCGGTCGTGTCGGCCCATTTTTGTGTTTCAGCCAAGTTGGCTTCAGTAGGCTACACCACAGCTTCCGTGACTCTTTCGGTTGGATATATATTTTACGGTTTATTAGTTTCCAATTTAGATATCCATAATTTTAGTTTTGAATTTTAATTTCATCAACTATTCAAACAGACACACTTGTCAAATTTAGTACAAGTATCAGCAACTTTATCAAAATTTGTGCCGATACTTCTCAATCTCATCAAATCGTTGGTGTGGTAACTTAATAAGTGAAGGAGTTGACTTCCACCCTGACTGATTTTATAAAATATTATTAATTATATGCTAACTAAACGCGTATAAGGAATGTCATAATATTAAATAATATTGCTAAATTAATGTCATTATCGGCTTTAAAAACGTCCAATAATCTGTTTTGTAAATAATATTATTATATTAATCTGAGATAAAATTTATAGTAACATCTGTAATGTGCATATTAAATAATGCATTCAATTCATAATATATCGGTCGAGCATCATCGATGCGTACAGCAGTAACCATGAAAATGTATTATAAATCCATGTCGTTTTTTTCACTGAGCCATAATTAACACTCGTCTAAACCGACACGTAGTGTAAGCAAAACAACGATAGCACTGAACATCTATACGGCAAACCAGAAGTCCCATCACTTGCTACGAAATAGAGACCTCTATTTGTTTACTAGCTTTTGCTTGCGGCTCTGCCCGCGTGGACACAAAACGAACTTCTCCATCTTTTATATCGATCGATCGCGTTGTCGACCACGATCCTAATTCCGATCTCGCTTTCTCGATGTACCTACATCCCGATTTTGACTCTGCTCTAAGTTCTGGTTCTACCTTCCGTTGAATTGTAACCAAAAGCACCGCATATTTTTACAGCAAAAATAAACGTACTTATATATTATGTTATTTTTGCCGATTAAGTCCCCCCACCACCTCAATGCCTAAAACATACCTTGGTTACCCTAGCACGGCGGCAATTGTGAGGGTTTATAGCTAGATTTTTATTTGAAACGAAAGCCTTTCTTTTAAAATAAGTTAAGTGTTAACTGTTAAAGCTAAAAAACAAACAAGACAAAATATCGATAATCCTAGAAATATTGGCATTTGTGACATTAATGTAATGTCTCAAATGTAATATCTTTGAGACTGACTTAGTCAACTGCTAATTGTGAAGTTAAAATAAACGTACATCCTTTGCTTCTCCAGATAAATTTTATATATTGTTTCTTTTATATCTTTTATTTGATTATTAATAATAAAAGTTTTTTACTGAAATCTTTAATGTACATTTATATTATATAGTTTACGGACAATATCATTAATGCTATATTTACCAAATAATGACTAATTATTAACATAAATTATCAAGTAATAATCATTATTCTAATAGGTACTTAGTTTTTAGTATGTAGTTCTTTTAATGACTATTAAATTAAGTGTTTAGTTTTATCAGTATTAATACGAATTTTCCATCGAAAACTAATGTATTTACCTTTATAGATTTACTACGTTATACTACGATTTTTAATTTTTTCCAACAAGCCCTCGAATTTCCGACATTTTAGCCTAGGCACAAGCTTAAAGCGATGTTAAGTCTTGATAAAGCTTTTAAAAGTATGAGAGCTTGTTCATTGGATTCAGACGTTTAGAAAAATGATTTTACAACAGAATAAAACTTATAAAGTTACTGATTACCCATAAATTGTAAAATAATAAGAAAAAACCTTGTAAAACATTCAAAGAAAAGTATCCCCCTAAATTGGTTCATTCACTTTAAAATCATATTTAATTAATCATTATAAATAACATGTATTTTTTGCAGAACGACAATACAGAATGAAAAAGATTAGATTTTATATCTAATCTTTGTACAGAATCGGGTAACGTGAAAATTCGCTTCATTATGACCGCTCATATACGAGCTGCGAAATGTGTCTCGGCTGCAAAATGCAACCGTCGCGTTGCAGTTGCAGTTTTCTGCACTACATTTTGCGCTTGACACAACCGAACGTTGCTCTTTTTATATTTCCTTTTTCCCCACTACTTATCCCCACTGACGACTTACTTGAAAATGTGTCTTGTTATTTCGTAGAATTAAGCTTAGAAGTGCCTTTGTGAAATAAACTCCTGTATGGAGTTTAATCTAGAGATAGCTATTTTTGCAAGAAGGGGTACTCAATTGAAATAGTACGTGTATGATATTCTTTAGTAAAAGTTTGGCGCCACCATTTTGTAAAAAAATTGTAAAAGATTGTAATGTATAGCTTTCTCGGAAGATTCAATTGCTCTCAGGGGAAATTGAAGTGGGTTGTATTAAAAATTAAAAAGAAAAAAAATATTTAACCCATTTTATGAATTGCTATTTATTTTCCTTTAATTCTCGCAAATATAAAATTTATTGTAATTTTTATTTCTATTTGCTGTGTATGTGCGTTCGTGACGACAACCTATATACAAGTAAATGACTGGAGAAATTTAGAGAGGGTGTTGATTTTATTTTGTAATTTTTTGTTTAAGAAGGTAATTTTTACAATTAAACACCTGAGAGGAGAAAGAGTGGTGAAGTTAGTATGAGATACGATTATTAAACATTTTTCTGTCCATATTCAATCAACGCTTGGTACTGATGAAAGAATTGTTTCGGGTTTTTCAAATTGTAATATTTTAGAACTAAAGACGATTGCAAAATATGTAGAAGAAATAGTTACTCGGTTTCGAACGGCTTCACAACCAATATCGGAACCGGAAACGGAATTAAGAACTGAACCGAAAGTAAAATCAGAATCAGAACTTAGATACAGATTATGTTACATACGAAGTACATTTTAAAAATGATTTTTAAAGAATAATGTTGAACAATGTAGTGCCGTCAACGTGGTTGAAGGGTTTCTTAGATATTCTAAAAAAGTCCCTAACCACCAAACACAAAAGCACAGTCTTATAAGTGTTGCACTTAAGCGACAGATCCGTACACCGACAAGCTGCCGCTTGTACGTGCCACAACAAGCTCTGTCGTCGACGTTGTCAAGCTTAAAGTAGACGCTAGAGTTACTTCCATTAGCAGCACTATGCAGTAAAGCTCCCTTTGACGCACTGAACTCAGTTAGGACTCGAAATAGGCACGTTTCTACAGCAATTTGACATTCACTTTAAGTATTAAAAAAATATGTTTAAGGGCGCGATAGAAAGAAATCTTTTTGCATAGAATCTATTAAGTGGATATGATATACTTTTCCTTATTATACTTCGCTAACAATGGCGTTTTCACTCGTAATGCTAAAAACATCTCGTAACTCATATATACTCGATTTCTAAACTACATTTTTTTAATTTTTATTTTATAAATTTTTGCGTGTTTTCGTTTTAATTATAGTCGTTGATAATATTGTAGCACGGATGTATCCTACGTCGGGTTTTGCGTATCAGGGATCTCGAATTAAAGTCAACAGCAGGACGGCTACATTCATTTGAACAGTTCTTCAAATTGTCTGAATCGCTTGTCATGAATTTTGCATATACTCAATTTCACACATTCAGGTTTTATGGCTATCGAGGTCTTTGTACGTGGGCAGAAGCCCTGATCAACTTTTTTACTGTACTTCCCTTATTTCTAGCCCTGACTATTCTTCTCATATATTGAAATTTAAATTGATGTTTCGAATGGATAGACAGATTATATAGATAGATTATAGATTTCTCTCTTGCATCACCATATTCATAATGTAAGTTTGTCAGTTTCGTGTGCTTAAAATTCAGCATCGGTGGTACACTGGTGGAATTCTAATATTGCATCATAGAAAAACCTTTTCAGAAACTTAAAAAAAAAAACCTAATTAGGGCGTTCGCATACGTATAATATTGATATTAATATCTTGCAGTAGTATCCACGCGCCCATTACGGTCATATCTGCAAATAAACATCGGCAATGCACGTCGGCGGATTGTAATGGATAGGTAAATACTTAAGGTTCTACCCATGGGAGCATGTTTGTTTGCCGAATTTCGTCCCGTCATAATTAGGAATGCTTTAGGATATAATAATTAGGAATGAGCCTAGGCGAATTTTTTAGCGATTGAGAATCAAAAGATGGCTTATTTAATAAGGAGAATAACACTTCGTTCAGTTTTGTTTATTTTTTAAACACTTGTTTATTTGTTTTGAAAGTTGCGCGAGAAAAAAATCGAATATGCACATTAACTGTTCCAAGTAAATGAAAGGCGAGAAGAGATCGTTAAAAAGTATGACTTCTTTTTTGCAAGTCAGAAGTACATCTGGCTAGACATGCACTTTTTCTAGTTTTCGGCATGTCTAGTCGATATCTTTCATGCCTAGATTTATGATATGATTCCTCATTACAACTTATTTAAGCGGTACCGTCTAAGAGAAAAGGATTTACAGTTAGCGGAAGGCACAACCGAATGCTTCCACGCGCGATCGTAGCTGACATGAAATAATAAACGACAAAAGCCACGGCGCTGAGTTAGCGAATAGTTTTCATACGTTCAGCGAAACGTGCGATATGAAGCGGCGCGTCAATATCTATCAGGGCGTATTTCCTTAATATCAGAATGAAAGGTGTGAGCCTGTCGAACTATTTTGAAATTTAAAGCCTCGAACTTAAGGTCCATTTCCGAGACGGGATACGGAAGCTGTTCGCGGGCCCCTGAAGGAATATTGAGATGATCACTTTATTATATTTGGGGAGTAGAAAATAGGACGTTGTTAAGGTTATGGCGGCGATTGTTGTATCATCTTATATAAATTTATTATTACACGTGTTTCATGACTTAATGAACGCTTGCGGTATAATTTAAAATTATAATTGTGAATAAGTGAAAGTTTACCTGGTGGTTTTTCGATGGATGTAGATTTCGTATGAAATATAGACATAAGTTTATATTAGTGCTCTATATTGGAAAGTAGCTTTGTTCGTCGGTCTGTTTGGAACTACTTCGTGAAAAAGTTACAAAATCGTTAAGGAAGTAAATCTTTTATCATGAAGACAGGATAATTATCATCTCATAAAGAGCATTTTTTCGACGAATATATACCGATTAATAATATATTTAAATACGGAAAACGTTGGTAGAAATACAGACTTCAATCGCGATTACAACTTAGAGCAGATAAACAAATGTATTCTATGTCCGGGCGGGCGAAACCATGTGAGGAGTGTTAATAAAATAATTTTTTTAAGAGAAAAAAGATTATTTTCATTAATTTCTATAATTTCATTGTGAATGCGTAAAAAAATTTGGAAGCTTCTGTTTTTGTAATAGTACAGTTGTCTTGTATATGGTACAATTTCTCTTAAATAGTACATATATTCAGTGTTATAATTATTTTTTCAATTTATTTGCATTTTTTTCACACAGCAATTGAGCAATTCATCAATATAATTTCATACATTGAAATAGTGGCATAACATAGTTTAATTTTCATTCCTGAAAAGTGGACAGCTCCCGTAGAAAAATAATTATAACTAAATACGAAATTATTCTACCGACCTCATCATTTGGTATCTGGTTCAAATTAATGTTGAAGTGACCCCTAAAATGCTTTTTGTTTCGTCGAAATGCATAGTTCCGGTGAGATTCAAACTTAGCCTTGATTTGTAACCCATGAACGAATTTTATTTAAAATACGTTTACGGGTGTGTCTGTGCGTATGCGCGTACGAGCGCGCGCTCGCGTGCGTGTTTGATTGTGTACCAATTTATTGTACGTGTTTTTCGTTGTAAACGTAATTGTTTTATTGTATATTGTTTTATTGTGTTGATGACAATGCAATCGAATAGTCTTTTGTAATACTTATATTATAGAGGGTTATGTGTCACTTAGGAGTTTGTTAGAGTGTTCGAACGGCATTGAAACAACATACTCGTATTTACAATACGAAATTTATAATCAGTACTATAAAGATTTTGATATTTTAGTATATTAATAGTTTGCTGTGGCCAAAACTTAAAAGAAGACAGTCATTCGATAAGGAGGGTGGTATTGCTATAGGTATCGAGAGCAGGACTTAGATCGCTACGGGGGTCAGAAGCGGTATTGAAATCGAAGCCAAGGCCGTGACCAGGTTCGGAAGCAAAACCAGAACAGGAATCGTAGAACTTTAAGAGGACCTCGATCAAAATTAACAGCTAGTTCCTGAACTAAAACAAAAGATGAAGAATAAATATTCATGCAGTAAGAGTTGTGGGAAAAAACTATGTAAATAATAATATCATTACTTAATTACATAAAGGCGTCACTATGTTAGAAATAGTTCATTTTGAAAGTTGAACATGCTACTTCCGTAAATCAAAAGGATTTCTTCGAAACATGAAGTAATCAAAGAGGCATGATGGCGATTTAACACGAGCAATCGTGGCTGTACGTAGGTACTTATAAAATTGAAAGCATCAATTCAAAGCGAGTGAGTTGCTACCGGAGCCGTGAGACGAACGTTGCAAAAGACTTCCAGAATTGTAATTTAAGTAATAAACCGCAATTTCGAGTTTTGCGGTTAGCAATGCTTTCGAGATAGCTCGAGTAAAGGTTAAAGATCTTCAGAATGATTCAAGTATTTACCCGCCGCCGCTTAAATCCTTAAGTTGCTTAAGTCGAGTGGTCCAACCGAAGAAACTTCATTAAGTTTTTCTGGAGAATTCAAAGATCACCGAGTCACGAGATTTGCACTCAATCAAATGTAAAGGCGAAGCGGAACTCGTTATTAATATTGAACGTTGATGTACTTTCTTGGAACAAATTAAATTTCCGAGCATTTTCGAATTCATAAGAAATGTGTCAGAGGATTTGTTGAAACTTACGAGTTTAATTTCTTGCGAAATCCGGTTGGCCACTATTTAAAACTGCATTAAATGAATAGTCTCTTCTTATTGATTAATTAGGAAGTTGAGGATCGTTTGTGTGGAAAATTGGCTTTAGAGTCGGAAAACATTAGTTTTTCAGCATATTTTCTTGATGCTATCGTAAAATGCAAGAAATGCTGTGCGTTGTGCTCATTATATTATAGTTATGAAAGTGTGTTGTGTATTTACAGTATAATGTTTACGTGCATAATTTACACAAATTTAAAATCGCTTTTTACACAGTTTTACGAAACGAACCAAATAAAAATTCATGTGAAATGCCGTTTCACGATCGACGTTAACGTGCACTTAATTCCGCGTGACGGCTAGCAAAAAAAAAACGAAAAAAATAAATACGAACATTAGTACTGCAAGAAGATCCCATTTTTATCGTCCAGCCCTTATGCAATATTTACGGCCGGGGAGAATTACAGGGCGAATCAATAGAGACCATCTGCATTCCGTCAGACGGTTTTTTCATATCGTGTTATTGAGAAACATGATCGCATCGGGGCGATATTGCTTTCATAAATCGAGCCGGAGCGCCCAGGACGCGGCCTCGGCCGCGCGTTTGTATCGTAACTCGATAGCCGAACGGCAGTGATGCATCAGGAACTGTTCGGCTAGGTGGTTTCGATTTATGTCATTAAGACTAGGTACTCCAGGTTCTAGGTAGTACGTACGAGGTAGGGATTAGGTACTAGGTTAAAAGAGTAAGACATACATGATTGTAAGACGTTAGTATAGTGTTTATTAATGGACGGACTATTAAGTCATTAAAAAGAAACGTGTTTTTATATCGATGCCTTTGTCTTTATAAAAAGTTTATTTTATATTGTTAATTCGTTTATTATTATCTAAGAACATGTATCATTATCTAATTTTATTGAGATATTCATTTGATTTAATATAAATAAGTAATAAAAATGTCAAAAATATAATAGTATTTATAAGATTAAATCTTTAATATACAAGATCGTATCCATTGAAACTGAAATCTTTCTGCCCCTCATGCATGATTTCTTGAAAACATTTTTAATTTATTATAGTACAGATTTTTAAGGATTTTAATAATATTTTCTGCTACATCTAAAGATGTGTTTATATTATGCATTATTTATTAGGCATTAAGCTTAATGTACGGATACAGCTTTTCGAACTATTAGGTTGTAGAGGCATTTCGTAATAAAATTCCACATCAATTAAAAAAATAACTTCAAATAGGTATTCATCCAGCGACGTCAAGAGGCTAAACGGTGTACAATTTCTTGTAAAGTATGAAAATCCAACTCAAACAATAGTGATGAACAAAACTGCAATTCTGAACAATGCTATTAATGGCTAAACAATACCTTTCTCAGAATACGCGTTCCATAAGGCTTCGCTTGCGGTATGGCTTACATGTGTATCGAAAGGATTATGTTTCAATGATCTGGGGAAGCATCAGACTCCATCTGAAAGAATACGAGGATGGGTTTTTTATTGACAAAATAGCACATCATCAGCTCATCTTCTGTCGCCCTTCTTTGCGTACCTATCTCCTCTGATTTAATGAGGTATTTAATTTTATGGTAGTGCTAAGCGCTCGTCAGATTCTACGAGAGATTGGGAACTCATATCGTTTCACGTGCATTGGAAAGTTAAATAATCGCTTTTGTTATATTAATGTTTTGTCCAATATAGTATGGTCATTGATGTACAACTTGACTAATGTCAGTTTTTTGTAAGGGTGCCTTACTAAATACTGTAACGGTAGCAGAGAATTTTTTCGCTTCCATTGAAATTAAATGGTCCCATGAGCCTATATATTTCCTATGCAATATATAGGCCCATGAAAGGGCACTTTTAGTCATTAAAATATATATTCAAGGAAGTACTGTATCATGTAGTGAGTATTTTAAGTGCAAGGGCTTACAGTTTTAACTATTCAGTATTATCTTATACCCTCTCAGCACTAATAATCAATTTGCACACAACAGTTAATCAATGCAGTTTTAATTTACCGAGTGAGCTGGTAAGTGTTCACTTCTAAACAGCCACGTCATTCAAATAACACCGAGCAATGAACTTTTTAATACTGTAATGAGTTTTTTTTTAATGTTAAAATATTATATTTATATATATTTGATTTTTTAGTCTATAATTTAAGAAATTTGAAAAAAGTACACTTTTTGGTAGAAAATAAGACTAAAAGTAGACCTAACATTGAAAATCTTGTTTGTATCTACGAAGTATTTCAATAAGAACTAATTACTCATACTTTGAAATAAATTGTGCATAGTACCCTTGATATTAATTAAAAATTTACATACTTATTAAATTCTATCCCTCGCAGGATAAAGGCGAATGCGTTATAGATTGGCCGATGAGCTGAACTTGCTGAAGCTAAAAATCGAATTTTCAACAATAGGCTTTGGCGGTGATCAGATCATCCGACTTGACGAGACATTTGAAAATTCGTTCTCTGAAAAAGAAATTCGAAGGTGAGCCCTTTCGATAGGTTTTGGTTTTATGTGAAGAATGATCTAGCTTCGAGTTTTGGACTCTGAAACATTGGTTTTAATAAAGTGAGGACACGTAGCCCTGTGTAGACCCTACAATTTATTCTGATATTCCTTTCCAACAAAGAAATGTAACCCTTAACGCAGGCATACATTAAACTATTTTTATGGTATTTAAAAAGTCAAACTCTTATTTTTTTCTTAATTTCGACACCTAAAAGCATAATTATGTTTATATTCACAGGTCACTCGAAAGAAGTACTCTCCTTTTAAAATTATGAATTTGAGTGATCTCGATAAATATGAGGTGGTTTAATTAAGTTCTAATTTAATTTTAAGTTAGAATTTTTTTTAATGATATTGACTTTAAAGTTTTAGAATAATTTCAAACACATGAAACAAAAACAAAATAAGGAAAAAAAAAGCATAATTTGGAACATTTAGTATAACTTTTATTGCAAAATTTAATTCATCAAAAACTTTAACTTAAAAATGTTAATCGTATAAAAATGTCTTTAAAACCTGTTAAATTAACGTATAGGGCCAGATCTACAATATGGCTTTTTGAGCTTCAGCCCAGGGCCCCTTGGATTCAAGGGGTTCCCGGCTATGTCAAGTCAGTCAAAAATAGATGATATGCGAAAAAATAGGGGGGCCTCTAAGTAGTATTAGCCCAGGGCCCTCTTAACTCACGGTCCGGCCCTGTTAACGTGTCTTTTATTTTGAACTTGTCTTCCGAATTTCAGCAACGACCGAGGCTAGCTGTAATTAAATCACGGGAGCATGTGAGGCTCTACTGTAAGTTCGCGCAAAAGTTTTCCCTTTCGCACCATGAAATATGAAAAGCGGGCGGCGTGAGCGCCGGCGGCACACAAAGCTTTGTGCGCCGGTACCTCGGCTGCGGTCGGTAACTTTAGCGTCGCCGTTCTAAGGTCGAACGGTAAAATTCTGTGCCAATTGACCCTGTCCCGCCGCTCATGACGAGAATCAAGATCGGGTACAACAACGGTTTTCGTAAGATATTTCATCTGTAGAAAAGTATTGTATATTAGGTTTTGTACAACGAAATTTGTCAGTGATGAAACTGTATTCCATTGAAGTATAATAATTACATTTCCTTTTTAACAACGTGGAAATGTGTTCCACAATATATGTTTTCGCAGAATTTCGTTCGTGTGGTAAGATGACCGACTGAGAAAACTTTACAAGGCCCGATGTTTGATGAGGCCTGTTGATCGAGGCATATTTACGGACACTCGGCGTACTGTACGAAAAAAAAAACGGGGTTATTCTGCTGAGCTTCGCGAAAAGTTTTCGAAGTGGGAGGAGATATTAGGTTGCAGGAGGCGTCACTTCATGTGACAAAGGTTCCATAATGTCTTACTAGATTCATGTGTGAAAGGAAAGGGTGATAGTTGATCGTTTGTATTAAATTTATTTATTAGAGACGAGTGACAGTGTTAAAAATTAGATTTTGAACCATTGTTTGGTTGTTGAAGAAAACGCGTTTTGTATTTAACTAGTGTTCGCTCTCAGCTCCAGTCGCGACCAGCAAAATAAGAATGTACTCGCGATAGTCTGCTTGCGTTTTTACTCCTTCCTCGCCTCCTTATTTAATCGGTTCAGTAGTTCCTGTGTAGAATGCAAACAAACTAAAAATATTCTAAATCTAGTAAATTCCCTAGTATACATAAGTAGGCTTTGCACGCGTAGGTTTAATCCAGATTATTAATTTATCCCGTCCCATTCCTTATATCTATCTATAATTGGTAAAAAAAAAACGGCAAAGTCGAGAGAAGAGCTATCATGTCCTTCCTAAAAATTCCTATTTAAATAAGTCGGATATTACAAAATTTTCAAATAAGCTAGAAATTCAAGGATAAATATGAGTGCTAACACACAAACACTAAAATTCGATGCAAGCTAATCTCAATACGTTACTAAAAAACATATATATATTAATTGTTTAGTTATTGCGCATGTTAGCGGGCACAAGTGCACACATAAACATAAAAATCAGTAGGCATATTGTAACCTGTGCACTACGCGCTTTAGTTTTTTTGTGACAAAAAAGTCATATGTAGTTACTTTTTTGAAAGGATTTATTAACTTAGTAATTTAAATCTAACTTCGGTAATTATATATTATTGTATAGAAATTAGAGATCGTCACAATATATTATTGGAACAAATTCTTCTTATTAAAATAAAGAAAAATAAGCTAGTTATGTTAGCAATCCCTATCAACCCCTTATAATTGTAAACATCCAACCCTTTGTTCGCCTTGACGCATTTGTTGCGACGAAACTTTATGAATGTCACCTAGTTTTCAGACCCTGACGTGATGCTGTACACGACACCATGTTCCTTGAATCATGTCACGCCCCGTCCGGTGGCCCGCATCCTGACGTTGTCGTAGATACCATTTGAAGCCCTAAGCCGGCGCTATCCGATCACACTGACGTGTCTAGCTTGTAGGAAAAATTGTGTTTAGTTTTTAAAAACAATCAGTTTGAAAGCGCAAATTTAATTAGCTTCATGTGTAATTAATAAGAAACTTGATGTTTGTAAATTTAAGGGCGTTGTTATAAAATGAAACGTTTCATAAAGTCAAATGTCTACGTCAAAATTAAGTTTTAATTAAGAAGTTTACAAGTTATTGATTCGTGTGGCTTTTAGATAACTGAATTAAAATTACCTAAAGAATTAAATGGATTAAAATTATCACATAAAAGTTCAAGTGGGTCATAATATGACGTCAGATCGAGATTGGGACCCGAATCAGGAGTGTGACCTGAACTAAGTTTATTGACATTGAAATCAGAACGGAACACGGCTGAGCTACGAATTCAGAAATTGTATTTAAGTAATTCGATGAATTTATTTTAACTGAAAGAAATCTCGGAGGCTTGCTATTTTATCCCATCCCATTCCGAGCAATCATAGCCTACATAAGCTCGCGCATATACCCGAATAAGTAAGTAGGTAGCTAGAGACCGCCGATATGGAGATGATATGGAGATTTTTACAAATTATCCATTTTGCTTCGTTGATGTTGCTATGGAGTTCATCGTTGAAGAGTGTCACTTTAGGTGAAAACTTTTACTGCTATATGGTTCTTTGGGAAATAGGTATACGACCCATTGCTAAAGCAGTCTATATGTCAAATTTAAAGTCTATTCTGTTCACCGTTATTGAAGACTTCCATCGTATGAGGAGATCCTCACGACTGCGTCGTCTTCTGGTGTACGATTTACGAGGATAACATCCATTGTAATTCAGTCTGCTCATTCGTGGTTTTTGTTATTAAGGAATTCAGTTGTATGCCTTCATATTCCATGTCCTGTCCAGTTAAATTCGAAGATGAGCTTAATTGGGTAACGCATCTGATTTTGGGACCTTGGACAAAAACCTAACAATATCTCAATCGCTATAGATTTCTCATCTGATTTTGGAGAGTTTCCAAGCGTATCTTAATAGTCCGTTGTCGAATACCAGTGAAATAACATAAACAAAGAAGTTATGCGTGAACGCATATGTGTCCGAGATAAACATCACGTATGAGTGAATTCGGGTAATCGAAATAGACACAGATATGCTTTCATTTAATTTAATTCAAAACTGTTGGTTCGCGATATATGATCAATGGCTATGTAATATAAATACATTGCCAAACCAATTGCCAATTGATAAAGTTAATTCTATATACACAATCACAGATAATTATTTGTGATTGTGTGTAGAATTAACATTATATACGAAAATAACTGTGCATAACTTCACAAGACTGTATATTTTTCTATGTAATGTTTATTATGTCTGTAATAAACCAGATGTAATCAGATACTGTAACCCACGATTCAGTTCGAAGTATTGACTACGTTTCTTCACACAAACACACATACACACACACACACACACACACACACACACACACACACACACACACACACACACATGTGTTTGTGTGTGTGTATGTGTGTGTGAGTGTATATTACACCGAATTGAGAATCTCCTTTTTTTGAAGTAAGTTAAAAATACCCTCTAATAAGCTACAAGCCAAAAGTAATCAATATGTAATTAGCACCAATTAATTAATTTCATGAAAGTGGATATGTTAAAATAAGTAATTATAACAATAATTAGTTAATAATTTCTTATTTTTTCTATTAAAATTAAATAAATTAAGCATTATTATTTTTAAAATAATCATCAATGTGTATATCATTCAAATTTTTATACAGTAAAAAATTACAATTTGTCTTATAAATTAATAATCTTACAATTAAAAAAAAAATACTAAAAGTTGGAAATTGTATATATAAATATTCTCTTTGATTTCAGTACTATCATAAATCAGGCATGAGTGGACGATGACCCACTGTGTTTTGAAGAATATAAATGTCCAAAAAATCGAAAAAATGTCATTTGCAGATTCTACAATATCACTAGCAAGATATATGGAAACCACATGCAAACGTATCGATTGCCTCAACCGAAATGAGGGTTTTGGAACATTGTAACTACTCCTGTGCGGTCAGGACGTTATATCCTTGGCAAGAAATTAAGAGCACTTATTTTACTTCGATATTGTATTTTATTTGTTTAATTGTGTAGAGTAAATTAAAAACATGATAAATTCTTGCCTTCGACAAAATATTTTTCTTTCTGCTGATGTAAAAATAATCTGCATTTCTTGAGTTTCAAAGATATTTTGATTTCAAATTTTTAAATCGTTATTTTTCAAAAAAAAAAAATATATATGAATTTGTTATGTAATATTTTTTACTCTCATTTGTAGTTTATGTTAATATTATATTTTTCTAATATTTTATTTTCATTTTTCGCAATTCACTTGAAAAATCAATTTTTCTGATCGACTACTGATTGAAGTATGTAGTAGCCGTAGCATGTTACAAATTATTTCAGTATATAAAAAACTATTTCAGTGGTCGACTAAAATCATCAGGATTGAAACCATGATTGCTCAATATCCTAATAAGAATTAATTGATTGATCTAATATTGGAATAAGAACTGAGGGTTGAATTGAGAGCACGATCGACACTGCGTTGAAATCAGACGCAAATAATAGACATAAATTCATGTGATATTATGTTATATATTTATAAAAGTTTCTTTTATTTATATTTTAGGATTTAGTAGATGAAAAAGAAAAACAGAAGCAATTATGGGCTCACTTCGTTGTCCGCCTGTCTGTCCGTCTCTAAAGACCCTTTTCATATAGAAAAGGATAAAGATATGAATTTGAAGAATATGTCACTATTATAAAACAACAATTTATCGTATAGTCTATCGTGATTTTATTTAATTTAGTTTTATGGGCTTCCAATAACGGTGCATATCTATCTGTGTAAAGTAATTAAAGGGTAATTTGACATTCGTATTCATTCACTTTCGCAAATCACGAATCGTAGACCTTCATTCCATGCTCTAGAACAAAATCGAAAGCTGCCCTCTTAGAAGTTAAGGCGTCGAAAGCAATGTGTGATTAACTCATAAGCGACCGCGACGATCATGGGACCGAAATCAGATCGGTCATATTCATGAATATTAAATTAAAGGGCGAATTGACCCTGACTGACCTAACTGACCAGAGCGATCGCTTGCAAGTACTGGTCAACGAAATGGACGACTGTCGGAATCAGTATGAGCAGTTACTTCTCAATTCAAGCGTTTCAAAAAGAGGTGCATATCAATGAAATAAAGATGCATAAATCGCAGTATGAACTAGGTTAGGTGACTCGATGCTGGACAGTAAGGCACGACTTGATATGCAGAACGCATATTTTTAGTCAAGTAATAAATTTTTTTTTTATCATTTAAATAAGATTATTAGACGTTGCAAAAAAATTATAAGATAATTGAACTTGAGCTAAAAAAATTAATTTAAAAAAGTTAAATTCATATTAATTTACATCTATAAATGATTATGAAAAAAAAAGAGTGTCAAAGTCTGCAGAACCAAATGGAACGTATGTATTTAGCACAATTAACCACTCGAGTTGAGTGATTTCAATTACAATTTGGATATTAAATGATGACATTTCGGTTGATGGTTTTGGATTGCACAGCTTCCACTTAAGGCTGTGTAGGTAATGAACTAACATCGGAAATATATTCATGTCTGAAAGTGCAACCAGTGCACTCCGCGCCTTTCAAAACAATGAGAACGAGGAATGGAAAAGTTACAAAAATTCAGAAGAAATCCTTTAGTAAATTGGTAAGAATCATCTGCCTTATACATATAAAAGACGTCACAGACTAAAGAAAACATCGGAACAGATAATTGTGTATTAAAGCTGTTTCCATTTGAATGATTATGTCTTTTGTAGAAAAAAATTAATATCTAATAGGGAATTTATCTTACACATATCTGAAGCATATCTCTATGGACACAATTTTCAACAAAGGCTTTTCATCGTGCAAAATATGTTAACGTTGCATCGCGAATATATTCTTCATGGCAGGCAAAAGTGCATCACTTAAGCATATTTTCCAGCAGATAAGACAAAGGATTCAGCAAAGAAAGTGTACGTAGACACGGGAATGCAGAATCGTTTGACTATGAAAAGTACATCAAATATCTTCACGGCTAAGAATATGAAGTCTCACATGAGATTGAAAATTTTACAGTGAATTTACAGTGAAAATTTTCGAATTAGTATATGTGATATGAATTTGATTTGTTTTATGGTAAGTTTACCCTATCCTTGCTATGTGTATGTATTATTATACCTTCGGAGACATAAACACTCTCGCACATGCGCGCACGCACATAGAGAGACACACACGAACACATACACAGATACAGCGCCATCTACTCCCAGCCTAAGTAATAAGGCTATTACTGTACATAGATTTAAGATTTGATTAAAAGTTACGTATTTTATGTATTTAAAGATTTCACTAATTGCCATTATATGAGTGAAATAATAAGTCAGGTATGCGGTTTGCTGTTTTTACCTATTAGGTGTGATATTTGCACAAATACATGCAAAACCAGTGATATACAGTATTCAGGTGATATTTATGCAATACTGCAATAGGATAATTCTAGCACTGTGATGCTCTTACACTACAACATAAAGCAAAATAAAATAACAAAGAGATAAAAATATATATTTTTTAATTATGAAGAAGAGGACATGACGTGGTACTTAACGTTTGGCGTCTAATAAAACTAATATTGTTATTCTTTACCAGAATTTTTTGTTTGAATAATTATCTTTGGTAATTAGTCTTTGATAAACAACATTTATTAGGTACTTTAGTTAGGTAATTTAATTTAAAATTATGAAACTACATACAAAGTCCCATCTCGTTCAAGTACTCCTAAGGAGCAAGATGTGAAAAAAAACTATGTATTTTTTAAGAAATTTATATAAAGCCGTAACAACATATGGTTACTGGCAATTTAAACAAATAAAGTACATAAGCTATTTTTTAATATTACTATATTTCATGTATGAATGCAGTATTTTTGTATGAGGGATGGGAAATGTTTTTGCTGCTTACTGTATTCCATTTTTCACCAAGTGAATAACAAAAATGCAATGGAATATCACAAAACCCAATTTTATTTCTTGCAATTAAACAAAAAATCTTGCAATTTCTCTCGCCAGTCACTGTGCTTAACTGATCAACGTCATGGCGACGCTTCGGTATGCACTTGAAGGGTCCAGACAGGTTAGTAGAATCGCCATATATTGTCGCCAGCCTGTCTTGCCCGCCACCCGGTTTTGCCTCATCTCCCATAAGTCGTGTCAAATTAAATCGCATGTCACCAATAGGCAATTATGAAGCGGATTACGCAAATAGGGCAATTCAAGACGCCATTTATGTGTATGACATAATTAATATTTATAAATTTTATTAAAGTTTATACGGCACAGTCGGGTAATGAACGCCTTTATATAAAATTATTTTAATTCAATACGAGCTTAGTATCAATAAAATCAATTTGCATAAATGAAATTTAAAAATCCCGGTTACAAAAGATATTTTAATAGATCCCTAATTTATATTTACCTGTATAGTACAGAACATATACGAACGTATAAAAATTTATTAAAAAAAATTAATTATATTTATTAACCTAATAATAAAAAAGTGATATTAAAAAATTATCATTAAACTGTATATGGTATAGATCGCAACTAAGACACACAGACGTTTATCTTATACTACAAACAAACCGACACTAACGCTTTTTTATATAAGCAGGAAACAAAACGAGCTAACTTCGAATCCGTAATAGAACCCTTTTACGAGTTGTGCCCGGCTCCGTAAAACTACGGAACCGGTCGGCAGGCTAGAACAAAAAGAGATCGTTCTTCACATTGCCTTAATCCTTCAGCGGAGCAGTCAGTCGGCGAGGCGTGCAGCGATATTTCTGCCTCGCAACGTGGCGTTCCTTTGACGCGCCCTCCCGGCCTCGCTCCGTGATGCACTATTAACACTTTGTGATTTGTCGCTTTCTGGCGTTTTTGCTCCGTCTGCTTCCGGCTGGTGAAAGGCGATGAACGTGCGCCCTATACAGCAATTAGGAAGATTAGGATTTTAGTTAAGTAAAAAAATTTAAGCTTTTTTTTCACTGATGTTGACATAATGGCCCCGATGATAGCATTTTGAGGTTTATTACTAGCTAATAATGCGAGTTGTTTCTTTTTTTTTCGCACTATATGATCGAAGTCTGTAGATGAGCTGAGTCCGCGTTTGTATGAACATAATATAACGTGGATATACATATACGTTGAAATGCAGCTCGGAAACTACTGAATTGATTAGCTTTATCTTCAAATTCTGGGAGCCGAATTTTTAGAAGAAAAAAAAAATGCTTATCGAAAGAAAGGCATTAAAAATACTAAAAGACGCATTCTGCCAACCAAATCTCGAGTTCTAAAAGTTTGAAAATATACATTTTAGACCTTAAAAAGAAAAAGAGAGAGTACAACCTTTTAAATTGTCGTAAATTCTATCATATTAAATCGATTTTCTTACAAATTATTTGATCAAAATTTTTTTTACACTACGTTTCTTGATTACATTGTTCGATTTAAATATATAAGCAGTCCGGCATGCGACAAAGTTCGTTGCGTATCGTAATTGATTAATTTTTAGTTATAAAATATTTAAAAATTTTAAACCAAAAAAAATTACAATTTTTTTTTGAACATTTCCTACACAACTCTGTGTCAAATTGTCAAAATACAATAATTTTGTGCTCCTAAGAGTAGGAAATCTATCACTCTGGCAGCGCCCTCTGACGACGGTGTAGGCGGCCTGCGGACCCGCTGTAATGCATGCATTACATGGTTGAACGCACGGCACGGAGCTTTATATTCCTGCGTTTCATTTTTCATGCGAATCATGTATTATGTATGTAAAAACATAATTAAATCAACACATTTTGTTCTATTCATATTTCGTGAATTATATCATTGTACTATGCATTTTCAATGCAAAATAAATCCTACCTACAATTGATTAAGATATTTTTAAAATAGTTACACATTTCACAAACAAATATACCAACAAACGCGCTCACACATTCAAGAAGTAAAAATAATATAAATAAAATTAAAAAAAATCGTAATTACAGATGCAAAATAAAGTAATAATAGCTGAACTGAATAAAAATACAGTATAATTTCACTAATCCGGCACTATTAAAAATCAAAGGGTGCCAGATTATTGAATGTTCGGATTACTGGCTTGTTGAAAAAAAATCAAATAAAACAAAACATTTTATAGTGAGAATACATATAATG